>CM076569.1:391389223-391921818 GCA_034641835.2 Pinus albicaulis | reverse complement strand
CCTCAGGGTCTAGTTCTTCAGCACATTAGTCTACCTCACATTTCTCTCTCTGACTTCCCTTTTGATGTCTGGTGATTGAGTTCTTACAACGTACTTCGGTCATACGATTTTCTCCTAACACTCACATGCTAGGGGGCAATCTGTTACACCATTTTTTTGTCATCTAACCTATTCTCATTAGATGGACCCAAGTACACCATGTAAGACCAATTTTACCCTAAGTAAAATTGCCTTCACTATGTTAAATAACTTAATAAAACCGTTGTGAAACCAACTCCAAAAATAGAAGAAAGAGATATCAATGCCTTAGAAATAAGCCACTTCGAGGGGGAAACCTCCAATACATTACATGAATGAACAATTCTTGGATGATACAAATTACAAAACCTCCTTTCTATATATAGGAGTCCATGGGGCCATAATGTAATCCTAGGGGGGCCACAATGTAATCCTAGCCGACCTAACAATAATAATTTAAGGGCACAATAATAACAATATGGGGGTTAAAGGGGTACAATAATAACAATAAGGGGGTTACACTAACAACAATAAGGGACTATACTAGTAATATAGGGGACTTAACATGCCCCTCTCCTTCAAACAAGTGGTGTCCTCAACACTTGATTATTGCTTGATGCTTCTGTATAAAATTCTCATCCTCCCATGTGGATTCTTCTACAGGAAAGTTCTTCCACTTGTTGAGATACTCTGAAATTGATTGTACTTGTCGAGTTCTTGTTTTTGTGACTGCTTCAGAACTTCTTTCGATGTGATGTTAATATTCCAGTTGTTTCATTAGATTCTGCACCAAAGTTAGGTTATCCTTTGAGAGTTGGAGAACTTGTTGTTGATGCTCGATGTGATCTTCCACTAATTTATCATCCATATTTGCTATTATTTGATCCTTAAAACCATCCAAATTAGCCTCCATCTCTGCTTTTAAACGATCTATTTCATCTTCAATTTCTCTTCGTAAGATCGAAACTTGTTGCACTTGGTACCGTAATTTTAAAATCTCATATTGCAATTCTTCCTCCTCATGCATCATAGTATAGCTTTCTGAGGGCTTAATGGGTATGGAATTATTTTTTTGGAGGCATAATAGAACCCATTACTAACAAAAATTCTTCAATATGCCCTAATAAATTCAACTTGATTCTTCAAACAAGACTTATGCAATTTGGAAAACAAATACACACCTTTTACGTGCTTTTGAGGAGCTCGATATTGAAATTGTATTATCTTTGTGATTGTGGCTCTTATATATCTAAAATTCAGCACTGAAGTATCCCTCTGAATTCTCTTTTGAATGCCACAGGTCTGACCTGATTTGGATTCTCCAAGACAATAAATCATCTCATAATGATTCCTACACCAGTGATTCCATTCAAGAGAATGACTCTGACACCCTTCTGCTGGTTCACTGCTTGTCTTATTTCTAATTAGAACCCAAAACCCCAAACAAACACAACCACTTTTTACGGCACTCCAATCCGATGCCTAGAGAGAGAGTTATTGAGATTTTCCCACAATCACCTCTTTGAGATGAAATTCAGGAGCCTGAAAAAGCACTACCTTCCACAGATCATATCTCCAAAAATATTGCGAACCAAGCTCTGAAATGTTTTGACGAATTTACCCAGGATTTCAGCTTCGCACCATACGAATTTCAGATTCTGAACCTTCGTAGAAAACAATTTATAACGAAAATGCCACGATGACCTGTTTAGGAGCTTGAAAAAAGACCTAACTTCCACAGATGATATCTACAAAAATATTGCGAATTAATATCTGAAATTTTTAGACAATCTTCCTCAGAATTTCAACTTTGCACCCTAAAAATTTCAGCTTCTGAAACCTCATAGAACAAAATTTATAGTTAAAATGCCACGATGACCTGTTTGGAGCAGCGAAACCCTAGAATCCTAAGCTCTGATACCAAATGTTGTGTAACCAGCACCAAAAATAGAAGAAAAGAGATATTAACGCCTTAGAAATAAGCCACTTCGAGGGGGAAACCTCCAATACATTACATAAATGAACAATTCTTGGATGATACAATTTACAAAACCTCCTTTCTATATATAGGAGTCCATGGGGCCATAATGTAATCCTAGTGGGACACAATGTAATCCTAGCCGACCTAACAATAATAATTTAAGGGCACAATAATAACAAAATGGGGGTTACAAGGGTACAATAATAACAATAAGGGGGGATACACTAACATAATAAGGGGCTACACTATTAATATAGGGACTTAAGAAAAACACATTTATTAGGTTGTTTATGGTCTAAACAGGAAACCCCAAAAGGAAATATTAAACAAACCTATATTTTTTTTATTTTTCTCAAGGAATAATTAATTAAACAATAATTCAATTATTATTCCTCGTCATGTTTAACCCAAAACAAAGAAATTAATTAGATAAATCTTTATTTATCTTATTATTTTCTAGGAATAATTATTTAAATCTCATTTAAATAATATTCCTTGTTAAATATGACTAAATCACCCATAAATAATTAAATAAATCATTATTTATTTTATTATCTTCCAACCACTTCCTTAAAATGATAAATAAATCATTTATTTATTTATTATTCACAAATAAAGGGATTTGACCCAAGTCAAATACTTTTTCCCTCCAACAAATATAATAAATATTCCATAAAAGGTGGATCTAGATTTGGTTAATGTTATTTTAATCATGCACCAAGATCTAGAATGACCCAATATTTTGTTATAAATAGGAGGGTTTTTCCTACCATTCTTCACCTTTTGTTTCCTATTAGATCACTCTAGATCTATACACTTGGTCACATTCTACATTATTTGCTATGTGAGCTCCCTTTGAGTTCTATCTTTGTCTAGGTTTTCTACACCAACAAGAGAGAGAGATTCTAGATCTGAAGTGTTGAGGACTTCCAAGAACCCATCCCATTGAGGAGAATTGGATACACCTTCTTGTTTTCCTCCCAGGTGCCCTTAATACGAAAATTCTTTCAAAAAACATTTTTCTTGTCTTGTCTATTGGATGTATGGAGAAAACTCTTGATTTTACTACTTAATGTATTTCTATGCATAGATCTAGTTTTTTTCAGCACTTGTCTTGATCAACTAACTGCAGATCTGAAGATATTGGCAGCCATATTTGATGTTAGGGCTATAAGTTATGTGTAGCTAAAGTGGTCTTTTTTCGTACGTGTCGACAAAAGATTCATACTAACAAAAAGAATGACATGATCAAACAAATCCATATTACAATTAAGGGTAAGCAGGAAAAATTCAAGACTTTACTGAAAGTGATCAATGTGACCACCACAAGAAGATATGTACTGATATAGTAAAAATAAGAGATTTGTAAGAATATTAAGCAAAATATCTCAACCATAAGAGCCTATGTAGAGATCCTCTCTGTTAGTTCCCTATATTACTAGTGTAGTCACGTATTGTTGTTAGTGTAGCCCCCTTATTGTTATTTTTGTACCGTTATATTCCCCATACTGTTATTATTTTGCCCCATAAAAGCCCACTATTGTTATTGTTGTGCCCTTACATTATTATTGTTAGGTTGGCTAGGATTATATTGTGACCCTATGGACTCATATATATATATATATATAAAGGAGGATTTTTCATTTGAATCATCCAAGAATTGTTCATTTATGTAATGTAAGGAAGTTTCCCCCTTGAAGTGGTCGATTTCTAAGGCATTGATCTCTATTTTCTTCTATTTTGGGATTTGGTTTCATAAAATTTGGTATCAGAGAACGTGACGAGGAAGGAAAAATAATATTGGAACCTGAAGTAGTCATGGAAACAAGAACTCGACAATTATGAAATCGATCAATTTCACAGTATCTCATAAAGTGGAAGAACTTACCCACTGAATATTCCACATGGGAGGATTAGAATTTTATACAGAAGCATCCATAAGTACTCAAGCGTTGAGGAAAACACTTTTTTGAAGGAGAGGGGCATGTTAGGTCCCTATATTACTAGTGTAGTCACTTATTGTTGTTAGTGTAGCCCCCTTATTGTTATTGTTGTATCCCTGTAGTCCCCGTATTGTTATTATTGTGCCCCATAAAAGCCCACTATTGTTATTATTGTGCCCTTACATTATTATTGTTAGGTTGGCTAGGATTATATTGTGACACAATGGACTCTTATATATAGAAAAAAGGTTTTTTCATTTGAATCATCTAAGAATTGTTCATTTATGTAATGTAAATGAGGTTTCCCCCTTGAAGTGGTTGATTTATAAGGCGAAGATCTCTATTTTCTTCTATTTTGGGCGTTGGTTTCATAACTCTTTCTGACTGTGTGAAGGAAATAATTAAAAGTGCCATTTTATATTCCAAAAGAACATCTTCAATAATGGAAGAAAGGTTGAAATATATTGATCCACTGGTTAATTTTATTAATAATTTAAAAAGAAACACTCTCAAAAATTTGAGTTTACCTTCAAGGGATGAATGTGTATTTTCCCTTTGTATGATGAAATAAAAATGTATCCAGATGCAACTTATATGGGAGGATTTCGACAAATATTCTAAGGAGATCAAGGATTTTATGGTCTATTGGAATTATCTTGACAGATTTGTTGTCACATCCTTCTGGGGAATGGAAAACTGATTGATATCCAATGAATAATTCTATGATAAGTTTAAGAATACAAAATGAGACCTTGGGTGCTTATCCATATAGGGAGAGGAATTTGTTTCACCATATATGATAGTCAATTCCCTCTATAGATAGTTCACCATACATGCCGGAATCAATAAATTAATACAAAATATTCCCATGTCACACTACTAGATCAAATATCATCTGATCATACTAATAACCAAGTATAAAAATGTGCCTTGGAGATTAGCAACAGAATGTGGTCATATTACTAAACTTAGAAAACATATAAAAAAAATCTTACTCTGGAACAAATATCTTCAACTACCCAAGTGGTTCAACCTGTTCAAGTGATCCAATTGATAATAGATCAACTAGAGGATTGGGACGAGATAACTATGATCAAAACTCAAACACCAATGTCAAAATACGTGGAGCCCATAACTCCTCTCCTGCGAGCACGTCAAAGAAAATTAAGGGGTCTAAACTCCGGAGGCGGCCATAGTGTTTAAGTTGTTTTATTTAAAATTTTAAGTTGTTTAATTTTATTTCAGGAATACGATTAAGTCCAAGAAAGTTATCTCAAGATGATTATTTATCATGTTGTTATTTAAATCCCTATTTCCTGTAATGGGAGGGTTGTTTACAGAAGATAATTTATATATATATATATATATATATATATATATATATATATATATATGATTTTACTTGATACATAGACTTTTCATCACATGAATGAAATAACTCTACATATTTTATCAATTCTTTTATATGTGTGTTTATTCATAGTGATAGAAACTTTGAATACAAGACTTGTTCTGTGTTCGGTACTTCCTTTTGTTCAGTCTTATCATATTATGATATTTATATTATCAAATCGAGTAATTTAAATAATAGGCATTTGTTTGAAGAATAGTTTTAAGAGATTGCCTCCAGAACTAACAACAATATTCACCTAACGTATTATCAACTATTATGTTTTATTTGTTTATAACGTTTGTAATATTTCTATATTTAAGATGTTGGTAAAAATTTAAAATCATTACATTTTCTCATCAATTTTCATGATTTATAGTCCTAATGTTTATGTAATATCCCAAAAGGGAGAATGTAGTAATACTAAAACACAATAGATAAACAACAACAAAGTAAACAATTAATCTAAATACAACATCAGAATGTACAAAGAAGCTAAGCCATTTTATTAATATGGAGGTGGATAAACCAGTACAACAGTGCTCAAAATATGAGACACTCAAGCCAAAGAAATGTCCTAGAATGACCCTGAAATGGTCCCACAAGAGGGACTATGTAACTGCTGAACTGCTGGAAGGAAAATTGTGTTTTCCCTGTTGCAACTGCTGTGACTTCAATTGCCAGCAAATATAAATGTAGATCTAGGAAGTTTGGGAGCTCCGATGATGCTGAAACTTTAGATCTGGGCTCTATGATGGATACCCAAGATAACCTAGAAAGGATTTTATAGATCTATCAATCTAGAAAAATCACCCTCTTAGGGCTTCATTATGCAACTGTTGGGTATGCATATCTAAAGCATAATCCAATGAACGATAGCTGCAATATGATGTACAATCAGATCTATGCAATAAGGGTTGATCCCTTCACTAGATCCTTGTTGTGTTTGTGTTATATTCTTTCCATGACTAGTCATGCGCAAGGGGGGGGAGGGGGGGGGGGGGTAACAGGTGGGGCGATAGCCCCCCCTCTTGGGGTCCGGGGCAGTGCCCCGGAAAAATTTTTGGTCCTTATTTTCCGGTGGGCGGACCCACCCATGGTTTTGTGCATGGGTTTGCACATGGTTTTGGGGCATGATGATTTTCAGCCCCTGGTATTTTATAGATCCGGTCAAGGGAACTACAGTTATGTTCTAATCCAGGGTTGGTTTATGTATGCTTTGGCATGTATATATATGTGTTGTAACACTAAAAGGAATATAATGAAAAATCAAGTTGGTTGTCTCGATTTGGGATCCAGGGGAAAATCTCTGTGTTTATCTGTTTTATGTTTTATGCTCTCACTATTTTTTATTTTCTGTTTTAAAGATTTGTATGTAGATAATTTCTGTACAGGGTTAAAACCTACATTTGGTATCGGAGCAGTTTCGGCTTCAAGGGGATGCCTTTGCTGCTGAGGGGTTTTTTTCTCAGGCCTGAGGTAGACCCTGTTCAGTGGGAGATTTGCAGGATCGATTCTTGCAGTGAAAGAAGATGGCGAGCAACGAGAAGATAGAGATTGAGTAATTTAATGGTCAAAGTTTTGAGTTGTGGAAGCTCAAGATGGAGGATTTGCTGGTGGATAAAGATCAGTGGATCGTGGTAGATCCGGGTACTAAACCAACGACAATGTCAGATGAAGACTGGAAGAAGCTAGATCAGAAGGAAAAGAGCACAATACGGTTGTGTGTCTCAGGTTCAGTATTGTTTGATGTATCTAGGGAAGCTATGGCGAAGACCTTGTGGGACAAGTTAGGGACTTTGTACCAATCTAAGTCTCTAGTGAATAAATTGTTCCTGCAGAAAAAGCTGTATAACCTGAGGATGAAGGATGGAGACTCGGTGACAGAGCATTTGAATGCCTTCAATACTATGGTAAGCTTTCATATGTTGATATTAAAATCTCAGATGAATATAAGTGCATCCGTTTGTTGTGTTCCCTACCAGATTCGTGGGACAATCTTGTTATTTCAATAGGTAGCAATACAACTACCTTGAATTTTGATGACATTGTCTCATCCTTGCTGTCAGAGGAAATGAGACGAAGAAATATGGAGGGTCAGAATGGAGATGCCTTATTTGTACAAGGAAGGTCCCAGAACAGAAACAAGAATAAGGTTTTGAGTGGGAGATCTAAATCTAGAGGGAGATCTAAATCTCCTGGAAAGTTTGTAAAGGTGTGCTGGAAATGCAGAAAGGAAGGGCACTACAAAAAGGATTGCAGATCTAAAGCTCCTAAGAAAGAAAAGGGATCTGATGATGCTCCTTCTGCAGAGGTAAAATCCACCTCGGATGAAGGTGGGGATGTGTATTTGGCTTCTTCTTAAAATACGCATGTAGATCATGAGTCATGGTTGATTGACTCAGGTGCATCCTTTCACTTCACTCCCCATAGGGAATGGTTCTACAAGTATGAGAAATATGATGGTGGTGATGTCTTCTTAGGTGATGATAGGAAGGCCAGAATTGTCGGACATGGAAAATTCAAGCTAAAGCTGCAAGGTGGAAGGATTAGAACACTTCCTGGTGTTTTGCACATTCCTGCATTGGCTAGAAATATGATTTTTGTAAGCAAGATGGATGATGCAGGTGTAAAAGTAGTGTTCAAGAAAGATACCTGTAATATGGTTTAGGGAGCACTGGTATTAATGCGGCGATTTCACATTAGAACTCTGTACAAGCTTCAGGGCAACACTGTTATTGATGGGTGCAACAGTTCTGTGTTTCTCGAAAGTGGAGCGGAAAGCCTAACGGTATCTATAGAAAATACCATGCTATGGCATCAAAGGCTTGGACATATTGGAGAGAAGGGCCTTCGAATCGTACATGAAAATGGTATGGTAGAAGGTTTGTCTAATAGCTCTCTGGATTTTGATTTCTGTGAACATTATGTATATGGGAAGCAGAATCGGGTGAGTTTTCCTTCTGGTGCTAAGAGGGCGAACAAGATATTAGAGCTTATGCACAATGATGTGTTTGAACTTATGTCGGTTCCATCACTGGGTAAGTCTGTGTACTATGTTTCATTCATAGATGACTTCTCAAGGAATACATGGATATATTTCTTGACGAAGAAATATAAGGTTTTTGACAAATTTAAAGAATTTAAGGATCTGGTGGAAAACCAAACAGAGAAGAAGATAAAGGTGCTAAGGAAAGGTAATGGTGGGGAGTTCTGCAAGAAGGAATTTGAAGAGTTCTATAAGAAGTGTGGTATAGCACGGCAGAAGACTACTCCATACACACCTTAGAAAAATGGAGTTGTAGAAATAATGAACAGAATGCTGATGGAAAAAGCAAGAAGCATGCTCAGTGGTACTGGGTTAGGACAAGAATTTTGGGCAGAGGTAGTGGAGACTGCATGTTACTTGGTTAACAGATCACCTTCATCGGCGTTGGAGGATAAGACTCCACATGAGGTATGGACTAGTAAGAAACCCTCTCTTTGACATCTGAAGGTATTTGGATGTGATACATATGTACATGTTCCAAAGGAGAAAAGGAGCAAGTTGGATAATAAATTTGAAAGGTGCATCTTTATTGGGTATAAGGATGTTTTAAAGGGTTACAAGCTTTGGAACCCGAAAACAAGGAAGGTTGTGTGCAGCCGACATGTGGTGTTTAGAGAGGTGAAAGATGTTGTTAAACATGAAGTCCTACCAAAGGAACCTGAGAAGATAGATTTTGAGCTAAAGGAGGATGAATCAAAGTCTACAACAGAAGAAGACTCAGAAGAGGAAGAGCCACAAACTCCAGTTGTTAGAAGATCAGTTTGGGAAAGAAGATAACCAGAAAGGTATAGTCCATCTACTTTCTGTTCAAATTTTGGTTTAACTATAACTGATGATGATCCCAGAACTGTCAAGGAGGCAATAGATTCAGAGGATGGAAAACTCTGGAACAAGGCCATGGTTGATGAAATGGCATCCTTGCATAAAAATGAGGCATGGGATCTGGTGGAGTTGCCGGCTAGAAGGAAGCCCATCGAGAGAAAATGGGTGTTTAAGAAGAAGATGAATGTAGAAGGCAAGGTGGAGAAATACAAAGCTTGGTTGGTAGCAAAAGGTTATTCCGAGGTGTTGGGAATTGATTTTGGTGATATTTTTTCTCCTGTTGCCAAAGTGACTTTTATTAGATTAATTTTATATGTTTTTGCTGCATTTTATTTTGAGGTAGAACAGATGGATGTGAAGACAAAATTTCTTCACAGGGATCTGGAAGAGGAGATCTACATGAATCAACCTGAAGGCTTTATGGTGAAGGGGAAGAAAGAGCTGGTATGTAGGTTAAAGAAGTCTCTATATGGGTTAAAACAGTCACCAAGGATGTGGTATCAGAAATTTGATACCTATATACGTGGACTTGGCTTCACCAGAAGCAAGGAGGATCACTGTGTTTATTTTAAATTAATTGGTGACGTGTTATTTATTTGGTCTTGTATGTGGATGATATGTTGTTGATTGGAAATGAAAAAGAAATTATCCAAGATTTGAAGACCTAGCTGTTCTCCAAATTCGACATGAAGGATCTTGGTGCTGAAACCTATATTTTGGGCATGGAAATTAAGAGAGATCAGGAAAAAAGGAAGATCTGGTTAAACCAAAGGAAGTATGTCGAGACTATATTGCAGAGGTTCAATATGCAAGATAGTAAACTAATGAATGTTCTGATTCCTGTAGGTACAAATTTGTCTACTGAACAGTGTCCCAAGGCACAAGAAGAAGAGGAGGATATGTCCCGTGTTCCATATGCAAGTGTAGTGGGTAGCTTGATATATGCAATGGTCTATACTAGACTAGACATTGCACATGAAGTGGGAGTATTGAGCAGGTTCATGTTAAACCCAGGGAAGGAGCATTGGACAATAGTGAAGCGGGTTTTCAGATATTTGTGTGGCACTAGTGATTATGGCTTGTGCTACCAGGGGAGAACAGGATTGGAAAGAGTGTTGGTCATTCATGGTTTTGTTGATGTAGACTGGGCTAGAGATATAGACCAAAGAAGATCTACAAGTGGGTATGTGTTTAGCCTATTTGGAGGTGCAGTCAGTTGGATGAGTAAAAGATAGTCTATAGTGGCTCTTTCAACTACAGAGGCAGAATACATGGTAGCCACTCATGCAAGCAAGGAAGCAGTTTGGTTGCAGAGATTGTGTTCAAGTAAGGGGTTGGTGTAGCAAGCTATAAGGATAGACTGTGATAGCCAAACTGCAATTTTCTTGGCTAAGAACCCTGCTTATCATTCAAAGGCAAAGCACATTGATGTTCAATATCACTTTGTGAGATATATGGTTGAAGCTAAAAGGGTGTTGCTGGTAAAGGTGGACACTTTGAAGAATGTTGTAGATTCATTGTCAAAGTCTGTGAGCACTCAGAAGTTCTCTTGGTGTAGAGAAACAATGTGTGTTGCAAAGCTGGGCTAATGACTCAACTCTCCTGTGGCCCCCTACAGAAAGAAAAAAACAAGTGGGATAATGTTGGGTTTGTGTTATATTCTTTCCACGACTAGTCACGCGCGGGGGGGATAGCCCCCCTGTACGTTACGTTGGGTGCAACGTACAAGGGGGTCACAGGGGGGCCGATAGCCCCCCCTGTCGGGGTCCGAGGCAACACCTCGGAAATTTTTTTTGGTCCTTATTTTCTAGTGGGTGGACCCACCATGGTTTTGTGCATGGGTTTGCACATGGTTTTGGGGCATGATGGTTTTCGGCCCCTGTGATTTTGTAGATCCAGTCAAGGGAACTACGATTATGTTCTAATCCATGTTTAATGGATTAGGGTTTATGTATGCTTCGACATGTATATATATGTGTTGTAACACTAAAAGGAATATAATGAAAAATCAAGCTAGTTGTCCTGATTTGGGATCTAGGGGAAAATCTCTGTGTTTATCTGTTTTATGTTTTATGCTCTCACTATTGTTTATTTTCTGTTTTAAAGATTCGTACATAGATAATTTCTGTACAGGGTTAAAACCTACAATCCTTAAGCTAGAAGCCCAATACAGCTATTGCTACACAACTGCTTGACAAAACCATGTTGTCAAGGAGGGAGGCTCTTTAGCCTGCTGCTAAATATGTCAAATAAGCTCAACAATGGTGTAAATAGTGAATGAAAAGTGAGGATATGGTCCCTCATAGGATTTCTAGCTAAAATGTTGAAAACTTCCTTCCTCCTTCGAATCTGCAAAACTGAACTGCGCAATCCTTGAGGGGACTGCTACATCATGGAGGTAAAATACAATGGCCTGAATGCCAGATATAGATCTACTTCTCCTAAAAGGCTGAACATGAAGCACAAGGTGAAAGGATGAATCCTCCACTACTTTCCTAGCTAGAATAATAGAAACAACCTCCTGAAGATGGCACCAATTCCTGATGAGGAATATAGCTCAATAGAAACCTTCCCAGAGTAGGCACTTGAAGTCCCCCATGCGTAAGGGTGGGACTTCGGCTCGGAAACACCCTGTGCTAAGAAACACTGCAGACTTAGCTAAACAACATAATCATGCATAGAAATGTCACATGAAAAATCTAGATCTAAAAAGATCAGAAATAATATTACAAATCCTACCTTCTATTGTGCCTTCATCTTCATTATATAGATTGTGAGCCTTCCATATCCTAGGCCCACCTCATAACTGCGCTGCTTATGTGGCCACTAGCCTCCATGAAGACTGCGTTGTCTCTCCATGATCTCCATCATGTCTACATTTAACTCCCACTCTCTCCATCATGTGTGCATTAGATGCACCACTTCCTCCACTATCTCATCATAAGTGCTTTATGATCTTACTTTGAATGCACTATGATCTTAGTTGACCTCCTCCAAGATCCTCATGATTTTACATTTAAGATCCATGATATTCACTCTTCCATCATTTAAGAAACTACTCCACTACTCCCTAATGTAGATCTAGCTATGAAATATGCATACATAAATCAAAACTTGATATTATTCATCTATAGGGTTTGTGGGTCCCTCCACCCTCTTATTTACGTCATTAATTATGAAAATTAAGAACTCTAATATTCCATTTATCTTATGGTAAATTGGGAATGTTACAGTCCTCCTCGCCAAAATGTTGCTTTTCCTCAAGAAACTGCAAAAGTGGATGCTACATCAAAAATCCTCCCTCCAAATAGAATCCTCATATTGAAGGTCACCCCATTTTTCACAATGTGTCATGCATGCTCAGCTCCAAATCTATCTCTATAATGTCTAGAATGGCCTCCAACTGAAAATTTGGATACCCTTCCTCATCAATGAATCTCCAAGTGGAAACCACATGATGTCTAAAGGTCTCCTCTATACATGAGATACATGAAACGAAGTGCTTCCTTCCCAAAGTGGAAATTCCTGACTCATGAACTATCTCTCCAACCCATGATACATAGAGTAGATTGCATCTATCAATGCTCTCATCATTAGCCCTATTCGCCATGTAGGAACCAAACATAACATCAACATAGTGAAAAACAAGAAGTAGATACATATGGATGAACATGAACAATGTCAAACCATATTCTCCTAATAAAAACCACAGTAACAAAGCCTTCGGCTACCATGCTAGATAATCATGAAGACAATTAAGAGAGCCATACTCTCTCAATAGAAGCCACTGTAGCAATGCTTCTTGCTACCATGCCAAATCAGCATCAATATAAATATGAGAGCCATACTCTCTCAAAAGAAACCACCACAACAATGCCTCTTGCTACCACACCACATCATCATTATACCAAATATAGTGGCCATATTCTCTCAAGAGAAGCCACTGCAGCAATGCATCTTTATCCCCCATCACATCATCATCATACCAAGTACAATTACCATAATCCCCTAGCAGAAGCCAACGTTGTAAGGCCTCCTGTTTCCATCCTCCATCAATGTCATGCAATGTATGGGAAGAAATCATCCCATATGCTCCCAATAGTAACCAAATCAACAAGGATTCTTGATGCTTCCTTATATCATCATGATGCAAGTCATGGAGCAACAACATACCAATGGACATGTGGAATGTCTCATCAAAACAATACAAATAAGCTCCCTCATGCCACATCATGTGAGAGTCATGCTTTGTCCAAAACCAAAATACATACATGAACATGAGATATATCCTAAACAAAAATACATGTAAAGACATGAGACATATCCCAAACAAAAGAAAATACATGGACATAAGATACATCATGAGGTGTCCAAACTTTCTCATCAATAACCAGCACAACCATGCCTCCTGCTGCTGCATGTCATCACTAATATACCTGGCATGGATCCTATAAATGTGAGATGTTGGGTAGTATCCATACTCACCCAAAATTAACCAACGCAACCATGTTTCTTGCTTCTCGGTATCATAGATCTGCAAGAAGGTAGGAAAACTCCTACTCCTCATCTGGATTCATTCATCCCAATGTGGATGATGAATCATGCCAAGATCAACCTTGGTATCCTCCCAATGTAGAATACCAACACATTCCATGTGAATAGCTTTTCACTCCATGAAATGTTGCAGTGCACCTCCATTGAGGTCTCTCCATGAGATCCTCTCATCAAAGGCCCATGGGAACCCATAAGTCTCCATACATGCTATAGGTATAGATTCCTCTTTGAGCTATGAGATGCTCATCAAGGAAACTTCATCTTGGAAATGGAAAGTGCTCTCCATCACAAGATGTCTACCAACTATCATTTTCCCCTCCAGTGATTCATGAGTGAAGCTAACTTCATAATGCTCCAAGAATAATAGGTCCCTCTCATCATCACGGTTGCTAAGTGACAGTGTTATAGATTTGCATGGTAATACACGTGTTGTCTCATGGCCACATTCAATGCTAAACTCATAGTTTGGAACTGTATTTAATAAGACTGTGCTCCTCCCATCTTTTTCAACTTCGCGCTTTAACAAAAAAAGTTGGGTGTAGCTCAACCATGACAAACTGGGATAGCAATACATCTTCTCCTTAATCAAATCAAGGGTCCTCTGTGCAGTGATAAATTTTTTCTCCAAATCAACAAGGTGCTCTAATCCTTGGTTATGCACTTGCCCTAATGGCATGGTCTCACAAATCTCAATATGAGATGAAAGTAGATGAAAACCTTGGATAAGTTGAATCTCTGGATCATCTTGCACATCCATAAGAGTTCCTCCAACCAGTGCACCGTGCAATGGTCTCTCCAAATACTAGTAATGATGATGGTTGCATCTCTTCAATTGTACCAACGCTGGTATCTTCCTCCTCCTCATGCATCTCATGAATCATGCATGGGGCTCCAAATGTCAAGAACTCAAGACCATATTGCAAAGATGCAAGTGATCCTCCTCTTGATGTGAGTACTTCTGTAGCAGGTGGTGGGGGTAGAGGCTCCTCCTCCTGAGTGATAATGAGAACATATTCCTTAGGATCTTCATGTAATATATCCTCAATGATGGGATATGTCACTATGTGAGATGTCTCTGATTTCTTTTGACCATACCTATTCTTCAGTCTTTGAATAAAATATGCATAAACATGTATTTTCATATGGGACAAGTGAATCAACCACTAATCTCTTGCTTCACCTTCTAGGTGCAGTGCTACAAACTCCACAACCTCTCTTTCTGATATAAGATATTTCAGAAAGAAGGTAGCTAATTCTCCCCTCCAAGCTCTCAATGGGCTTGTGGAAGATCCATCATATGTAGACAAGAAAAATCTATGCCTTTTTCTTCTATTACTACTTCTGAATCTTCTTTCTTCTTTGAGCTGCAAGAACTGTAGGAGAGAGAGATTATCCTTCAAATCTCAAGGCTGTGCTTTGTACTCAGACATATATTTACTTAGGGTATCATGCCCCAAGTCCCGTTCATATTCAGACCATACCTCTTTCTTATCAAAGAAAGTGGATCTAGTGGAATAATGTGAAGCTCTTTGCTTCTCCGGTTGCTTCTCATGCTGAGAGGAAGTGTTGGGACCTTCCTCATCCAATATTCATATGGGATCCTTCCTTTTCCTTTCTCTCTTCATTTGATTTACCTCCTTGGAGAGATCTTGCAGGGATCTAAAGAGAAGAGTGGAAAAACTTCAATCCTCCTTCATGATAGATCTCTACTATCTAATTCTTCTTTTGATGCAAAAGATGAAGTGTCCACAAGATGAGCCAAAGATAATGCTCTGATACCACTGTAATATCCCAAAAGGGAGAATGCAGTAATACTAAAACACAATAGATGAACACCAAAAAAGTAAAAAATTAATCTAAATACAACATCATAATGTACAGAGAAGTTGAGCCATTTTATTAATATGGAGGTGGATAAACCAATACAACAATGCTCAAAATATGAGACACTCAAGCCAAATAAATGGCCTAGAATGAACTTGAAATGATCCCACAAGAGGGACTGCGTAACTGCTGAACTGCTAGAAGGAAAACTGCGTTGTCCCTGCTGCAACTGTTGGGACTGCAATAGTTGGCAAAATAGAAATGTAGATCTAGGCTTTTTGGGAGCCCTGATGATGCTGAAACTTTATATCTGGGCTCTATGATGGATATCCAAGAAAACCCAGAAAGGATTTTCCAGATCACCCTCTTAGGGCTTCACTATACAACTGTTGGGTATGCAGATCTGAAGCATAATCTAATGAATGATGGCTGCAATATGATGTACAATCAAATCTATGAAAGAAGGGTTGATACCTTCAATAGATCCTCAAGCTATAAGCTCAAGATATAGCTCCTCCAACCTTCTCCACTGAATATAGATGCTGGTACACAACTGCTTGAAAAGACTACATTGTCAAGGAGGGAGGCTCTCTAGCCTGTTGCTAAATATGTCAAATCAGCTCAAAAATGGTAGAAACAATGAATGCAAAGTGAGGAGATGGCCCCTCATGGGATTTCCAATTGAAATGTTGAAAGCTTCCTTCATCCTTCAGATCTACAAGAATGAAATTCACAATCCTTGAGGGGACTGCTACTGCATGGAGGTAAAATACAATGGCTTGAATGTCGGATATAGATCTGTTGCTCCTGAAAGGCTGAACATGAAGAACAAGGTGAAAGGATGAATCCTCCACTGGTTTCCTAGTTGGAATGCTAGAAACAACCTCCTGAAGATGGCACCAATGCCTGATGAGGAATATATCTTAATAGAAACCTTCCCAAAGTAGGCACTGGAAGTCCCCCATGGGTAAGGGTGGGATTTCTTCTCGGAAACACCCTATGCTAAAAAACATTGTAGACTTAGCTAAACAACATAAGCTTGCATAGAAATGTCACATGACAAATCTAGATCTAAACAGATCAGAAATAATAATACAAAGCCTTCCTTCTATTGTCCCTTCATCTTCATTATATATATTTTGAGCCTTCCATAGCCTAGGCCCACCTCATAACTACACTGCCTATTTGGCCACTAGCCTCCATGAAGATTGCACTGTCTCTCCATGATCTCAATCATGTCTTCATTTAATTCCCACTCTCTCCATCATGTGTGCATGATATGCACCACTTCCTCCACTATCTCATCATAAGTTATTTATTATCTTACTTTTAATGCACTATGATCTTAGTTGACCTCCTCCAAGATCCTCATGATTTTACATTTAAGATCCATGATCTCCACTCTTCCTTCATTTGATAAATGGCTCCACTACTCCCTAATGTAGATCTAGATCTAAAATATCCACATACACACATCAAAAGTGGATTGTATTCATCTATGGGGTTTGTGGGTCCCTCCACCCTCTTATTTACTTAATTAATTATGAAAATTAAGAACTCTAATATTCCAATTATTTGATGGTAAATTGGGAATATTACAGTTTACTATTGGATTCATCCATCATCAAAGAATTGAATTGAGAGATAAATACTACTTTCACGTGATGTAATGTTCTTACATTATTATTGAGAGTGATTATTATATCAATTATCTATACTTGTTGTGTTTGGTGTAATACGTTTCTTTACTTAATTTTTTTTTCTTTCCATTTATTTCAAACGTTTTAAATTTGTTATGGATGCTTAAGTTGTATTATTCCTCGATTGATATTTCTTCTATTAATGTCTCAATATTACTACAATTCCTCGATTCATTATTATCTCAACTTATTATATTCACTTTCTGAAAATAATATAACAATAGTCATGGATACCCTTTGTGGTGTATAGGTGGTCAACCTAAGACGCCTGGAGTGGGAGGACTTCTCAATCCTCAGTGAATGTTTCCTTAGGTTTTTATATTCATTGGAACGATTTGAGTACCAACAACACCACAAATCCTAATCACAATAACCTCCATAGATGCAACATTAGTATAATAGATCATCAAAAGAATAGGTATCAAAATAGTCTAGAAACACATGGGTCATCATTAAAGTTGAACCAATGAAATAACACACATGTAAACCTTATTTTCAAGCATCTCTTCCCCTAAGCTCATGTGCCTCTTTCCAAATAAAAATTTGATCCTATGGATATGATTGTATCATGTTCCTATGATGTTGCCATATGCTTCTCTTGAGGCTATGCACCTCTCATTCACTTCTGCATTCCTTTTAGGAATATGTATAATATACAATAGACTGCAGTGGGGAGTCTCTTCCCCTACCCTCAATATGAAGAGGAGGATATTGATCTCTTATTTCCACCCAAATTTTTCCTTATTACGTACACTTTAACTTCATTTCTGGTCCCTTTTTGTATAACCTTTCTAGTGTATTCTTCTAGAATTTTGCATCCTATTGAGGTAAATATAGCCATGATCCTTCTATCATCTATTTGACCCACACTCATAATTTTCTTATTTAGCCATTAAAATAACAATACATTAGTTTTTTATGTAATTTTTAACATCAATATCAACTCCACCTTTTCCTAGCACCTTCATCGGTGCACTGTTTCCAATAATAATGTCACCACCCTTGTTTTTCTTGAGAGAGATAAATTTTCTCTTATTTCTAAACACGTGATGATAACATATGTTGTATATGTACCAATGATTTTCTTCTTCTAGCATGTATAAATCAAGGCCACACTTCTCTTGGCATTCTTTTATTTTGTTCCAAATTTTCATAGGTGAACTGTAAATGGAGGTGTCTTCTTATGGTATTTTGTTATATGTACTTTTGTTCATTTGCATGTCCTATTCTCTAAAATATCTAAATGAATTAATTGGCTTGCTTCTACATAATTTTTCTACGTATATGAATTTATTGCATGTATAGCACCTCTTGTAACCATGGAAGGCGAAAAAAGAGTCATATTACTTTTGCTTCATGTTTCTTTCATTTTTATATGTTCTACAATCTATAGACTTATGAAAAAATAATTTGCATGTAAAAAAATATCCTTGAAAGAAACTTGGGTACCTGAGACTGATGATATTCCTATGGAGATACTATTTGATTAAGGTCTAGATAATTTGCTTCTGCAATTGGCTGCAATGTGTCAACAATTGTGACAGACAAAACACTCAATATCATCGATCAAGGGTGAGAATAAATTTTTGTTTCTTCTTTGGATGTCTAGATTTTTGTTGTTCTCATTCTTGGAAGCAAATCTTTTTCTTTGAAATTTCACTTTTCTTATTTGTTGGTTCAATTGCCTTCTTAATTATTTATCAGGATTTTTGGAATTTGTTCTACTGTCTTTGAAATTGCTTGCAGATTCTTGTGATATGGATTCTCCCTTCACATTTTCATGAAAACAAAGGATTGATTTAATGGAGGGAGACCTTTGACTATTAAGAATATTTTCCAATGTCTTGGTACTACCTTCAAATTCCAATTGTGTTTCCTTTTATGCTAATTTACTTCTTAATGAGATTACCTCATCCTATTTTTCTCTTATTTGATTTCTTAGGGCTTCTTCAATTTTTCTTGCATCTTCCAATTGTGTTCTTAACTCGATAATTTCCACATTAATCCCATTTTCTTGTTCTTCAAATACTTGAAGCATCTCATAATTTTGTTTATTTTACTTTTCTATATTATACTTTTGAGAGATGAACTTAGCTTCAAGTCCTTCACAACGTCTTTTCCTTTCATTAAGTTATTCAATTACTACTGTAATTTTCACTAGTTCACCGTGATCCCTCTTTTCAAGGTGGCGGGGTGGCTTTAGGGTGAATTAATATTTATTTCTAGACCAAATTAATTTTATACTTTTATTTTTAATGTTAAATGAAACATCATTTAACAACACATTATATAGTAGATCTAGGCATATGCAATAAATCATGAGAAACATTTAACATAAAGGCATGTGAATCATAAGAATGCAACACATCAACATATAGGGACACCAGATATTAGGTTGAAAACCAAACTGGGAAAACCCATCACTTATTTTTTCTCTATCTTCTTATTATAAAGAAAATATCTTATTACATCTTGCATTGACACAAACTCTTACCAATGCTCTTATTTTTCTAGCTACGACTAGAAGGAAGCTACTACACCTTATTTAAATTATAGGCCACCATCAGAAGGAAGCTATCACTCCCTCACCGAAGACTCAAACCCTCATACTTCTTTGTGGATCATTTTTCAAAATATTTTACTTTAGATCTAGTTGAGTCAAACATAAATCTTGCAGGACAATGTTGGACATTAGATAAACCAACGTTCCCCGTGTGTTTCATGAAATTTTCTTAACCGCCTCTCATGCATTCATTAAATATGACGAAGCATCCGTTTACTAACACATTTGGGTTTTCGCGTAATGGAAATCATGATTCCATAAAGTGGTATCAGAGCCAAAGTTCTCGAGTTTGAATCACACCCGACTCGTGTTGGGGGCGAGATTGTTGGAGATTGGATAAACCAAAGTTCCCCATATGTTTTGTGACATGTGCTTAACCACTTCTCATGGATCCGTTAACTCTGGCGATGCGTTCTTTTACTAACACGTGTGGGTTATGGTGAAATGGCAATCATGACTCCAACAACCCTATCTCATCCAATTTTCAAACTATACCCACATATAACACTCTTCTCAATCTGAATAACAAAATACCAAAAACCTCTTTGCAATAAATCTCTAGTCAATAATCAAACCGGCTCAATATAACATCAATATTGTCAAATGTTAGAAAAAAACATGCACTCAATGACACTAAACCATACTCCTTGTGATAATCAAATAAGCTAATGAAACACCATAGCCACATATATCAATAATCAAGCATTCACTATGTACATAAACAATCAATATTTGCTCTTATCAACTTGTGCATCCAATAACAATCCCTAATGATAATTTATCAACCCTGCTCGTCAAGTTAGTCATCATCAAGCCTCGTCGGACTAGTTTATTTATCAATAATTAGTAGCAACCAAATTTTCCTCAATAACAAACAATACCTAATGATAAAAAATTCCCATCATGTATACCTTCACAAATATTATCACTCCACATTCCTCTAACAATCCATATATATGCATAATATTGATGATAATCAATAGATGAAAAGATATTGGCACAAAAATATAACATAACCCTTGGAATACACATGGCATTAATTCATCATACATCAAGATCATAGACAACATAACTAACGCAACTTTCTTCCAAACCCTAATGACAAAATATACCATACAACTTTCTCATTTCAGATAAAGATATAAATATAGTAGAAAAATTGGAGCAACATCATCATAGGAATTTACAAATATTGTCATAATAATTATCTAAGTCTAATATTTGTTGACTACAAACAAGAAACACCAATCCCTACTATTACCGTTGGAATCAACACTTGGACCGCTTCAATTTCTTGAACAGTCACATCCTAAGCTCTAGGGAAATTTAATGATTTGAATTATATAATTGGTAGGCAGTTAAAGCTCTCAATCACTGAAAAGGGTTTTAGACCAATTCACTGTCACACCAATGAGAGTATTTAGACCTGATATGGTAGCAAAATATAAGTTTGTAGCCAATGGCAGGAAGAAAGTATGGAATAACAGAAGGAACAATGGGTCTACAAGGAAAAAATCCACTTCTTTGATGAAAAACAACACAAGAACCAGTTTGATAATATATCAATAAGAGAAGGATATCATGATACTTGCAATAATCTTATTGAATATCATTAAAATTCATTGTCATTAGGAATTCGCTTTAACCAGTTATTATGCACATATCATCAGGAAATCTTACTAAGTAACACTAATAAAATTTGATAAGGTACATAAACACATAAAGAGGCTCATAAAAACATATAACAACATTTTAAATTACAAATGGGAACTGAAGAGATTTAGGAATGGAAACACATAAGAAGGATCAACAATACACATATCAAGATAGTAATAAGTCCTCAAAAGTGTTCTTCAATATCATTATCTAAAAGAGTGCATTGATCACATGAGTATAAGATTCACAAACCATGAACCTTTTCTCTATTGAGTTTCATCATATATATACAAGAGATATTATGCTGATATTTCCACAAAAAGTGTGAATCTGTTCTAGAGTTATTATATTCCTATACATAAGGTGAATCTTATCCTTAACCATAATAAAAATTAGTGCAACATAATAAAAATAAACAACATGATGGCATATAGTTCAAAGTGGCTAGAGTGATGTGGCAAACTGTTGGAAAACTAATCCTATTTTATGGTATAACCACTTCCTTAAAAAGTGAAACTAACAGCTAAATATGAAATCTAGCTCTTTCCCCCAAAAGTGAAAAAATTGTCAATCAAATATAACATTTGGAAGAGAACTTGATTAATTGACACTTGGTAGCAACTTATTCTATTGATATTGCATGCATGTAATTACCGCTCAGTATCATCCTTCGAGATTTGAACAAAAACTGCCTCCACTTCCTTTATACAAAAATCTAGGAAATAATAGCTACCTTTCAGAAATAGGTAACTATTTTTGGAAACCCTGTAAATAGTTGCATTCATTGATTAAGCCTCATACTTTGTCTCTGAGAAATCCTCTTTAGTATTGTATTCTTCGAAATATGAATAGGAGTGAATGATGTTCTTGTCCTTTCTTCTGGTAGATGTCTTGGATGTCTTAAGAGAAGAAAATAATTGGCCTGATGTTGGTTCTCCCTTTGAAGGGGTGTCACTGTTTTCTTCTTGCTCTCCTATAACTTCTTGAACAGAGTGTTGAACTGGTACTTCAGGGATGAATTCCTCTGAAGTTTCTTTTTCTAGGATCAATTTCCTTTTGCCTTTATGTCTTGAGGACGAGCCTATGTTTTCCTCACATGTAGATTTAACCTCCTTATTAGGCTGAGTTTTCCCTTGATTGAATCTAATTGCACGTTCTCTTCTTAATGATGCTAAATTTTGGGGTTCCTTTGAAGTTTTCCTTGTATAAACATTTTCTGCTGGTTGTACCACTGGAATGGGAGTCACAAATTCAGTTATGGCTCTTTTAGTTGAACTTATAGTTTGTCTACTTGTTGATGGAATAGACTGAGCTGCTTGTGAACTATTTGGCACAAGTGTTGAGCCAGTTTGTCCTTCTTGGACATTTTTTTCCTAGGTCTCCCTACCCTCCTCCTAGAATTGATGCTACTAATCCTTCATCTGTTAGAAATTTTTCCACGTAGTTCTTTTTTTCTTAAGGTGATAGACCACCAACATCTTGATTAAGCCTCTATGATAGAGGTTATGTAGGGAATAATTAGGGATATTTTGTAACTTCAAAGACATTTTTAACAAGGATTTGTAGAGAAATAAAGGAAAATTCATAGGTTTGGCACCTAAGATGTGAGAGAGAAATCTCAGTTGATATTGATGAACAGTGGAGAATATACCCTCACAAGTGATATAGTGTTGCACAGTAGTTATAAAATGCTTCCATTCTGGACTAAAAGAGTAAATATGCATAGTAGGAGTCCAATTGAAATTTACGTGCTCAGGTTTGAGGAAAGAACTTACATCTTCTTGCATCATTTTCTTTTTGAACCAAAATTCTCCAGTAACTAAAGTCTGAGTAGCCCTAGCTATAATGGTCTTAGCGTTTTTGAAGGTTTTTCTTCCAAGCTTGAATTTCTCCCCATTAAAAATTTCAGCAAAAGCCTATGCAATAGCTACATTTTACCCTGAAAATTTCTTTAGAAACCTGTACCAACCTGCTGCTTGAAATTGGGACTTTTCTTTGGAATCGAAAAATATGGTATTTGTTTTCTCAGAGAAGTTAACCTTTCTACCTTTACCCATCCTGCTTAACACCTAAGCTCAACCTTTATGCATAGTTGTTCAAACTAGAGATAGAAACCCTACACACAACTCTACTTTCTTGATTGAGATGACAAACTGTTTGCTAGAAAACGTATCCCTATCATTTGTAATCTTCTTGGAGAACTCGGTCATGAAAAATAGTGAACATAATCATTTGGATTCTATGCGCCTTTACTCACGGTGTGGTTGAATTGACATGATTTGAAATGATTCAAATCAGAGCACCAAGTCACCCCATAACATATATCACTCCTCTCTATCATTAATAAATTGATACTTTGTACCTCATTTTCCACCTCAGCTATAATGAGTAGCTATAGGTTAGCTCCACTAATAATAGAGTCACTCCTTTATAATATTAATTCTAATTTAGAAATAATTACCCTTTTAAAATAGAATAATCTCTCATAACATAGAAGATCTTCAATTAATTTCAAAGGAGAATGATATTTTCTCTGAATAATGCTCCTTGTAGCTCCTTATGAAATTTCGTGGAAATAGATACTCTTATCTCTATGTCACCAATGAAATGAAGCTATGAAGAAATAGATTCCTTTTCAGAAAGAGTAGCTATTATTCCAGGAAGAGTAGCTATTATTTTATTATGACTAAAATGACCAATAACATTGACTCTAGCCTAAGTTAAAATAGTGGTTTTAACTTTTTATGAATCTAAGACATAATATCACCTATAAATCTGAAAATATTTTTGGTTTTGATACCCTTTTTGTATTTAATTGAAGATGATTAGAACTTTGACATAGGCTAGGGAACAAGAAAAATTTCAAAAACAGTAATATAATGGTGATCAGACTATTAACATTTATAACACTAACAGTGGCTCTTATTGGGTATGAAGTCCTCCCTATGAGGCTTCAAGGACTGGAGACTCAGTACCTTAAAACTTTCAGGACTTAGAAAACTTTATGAACTTATGACTAGAACTGATCTTTCATTGACTTGACTCAAGACTGACTATATTTACAAACACAAGTACCATTGGGCATGGAGTTTTATTGACACATCACTCTGGATATTTACAATGGAATGACTAACTAACTTATCAAACATGGAACTTTTTAAGAAAATGACCATTAACTAGACCTCCAGTCAGCTGATCATCATCTAGATGCTTAAGAATAACTATGTTGTTTTCCAGAACTTGAGAAATTTGGAATGGCCCAAACCATAAATTATCGAACTTACCATGCTTTCCATGGTCTTCCCTTTTGAAATCCCAGCGCAACACCAAATCATTTTCCTAGAACAACTGTTGATTTTCTCTTTTTTTTCAGAAATAGATTTGAATTTGGTCTGATATTTATGTACTTTGTCCATCAGTGATTCTAGGATTTGATGAGCTTCTATTAGCTGCATCATTCTCCTTTGAATTGGGTTTGCATCATCAATTTAATATTGTATAAAATTCATAGAAGGAAGGGCTAATTGTAATGGCATTAAATCATCGGTACCATAAAAAAGTTGAAAGGAAGACATTCCAATTGTTATTTTGCTACTTACCATGTTTGCCCAAAGAGCATGAACTAACCGAGTTCCAAATTCTCTTATTTTCAGGCAACATATTCTTAATGATTCTCACCAATATTTTATTGGATGACTCAGCTAACCCATTACCTTGAGGGTAATAAGGTGTAGAATGAGTCAAATCAATACCATATTTCTGATAGAAACTATTCATGTTAGTAGATTTAAAAGCCATTGCATTGTCAGTCACCAATTTCTGAGGACAACCAAATCTAGAAATAATATTTTCCAATAGAACTTTGATTATTACCATTTAAGTGGCATTCCTGGTTGGAACAACTTCAATCCACTTTCATATGGATTCTTACAGCTACAGAATATTTTTTCAAAATAATATGAAAAAATTAGAAAAACTGTTTCAAAATCAGGGCTGATTAAAACTGGAGCTTTAGACAAGGTAGATTTGATTGCTGAAAAAGATTTTTTTGCTTCATCTCGCCACTTGAATTATGCATCTTTATTCAACAAGACATTTATGTGTTTGATTATTTCTCCAAAATTTGGGACAAAACACCTCAGAAAAATAATTTTCCCCAAAAATCACTGTAATTCTTTTTTATTCCTTGGTAAACCAATCTTCTGAATAGCCTCAACTCTCCCTGGATCAATACAGATTACCAAATTTTGTCACAATGTGTCCCAATAATTTTCCTTCTTAAATGGAAAAGCATGACTTCTTTGGGTTTAAGGACAAACCAAATTTTCTGCATTTTTCAAAAACTTGTTTCAAATGTTTGAAATGATCTTCATCAGATTTTGAGAAGACTGTAATTTCATCCAAGTAAATGACTACAAATTTATCTTTTTCTCCAGCAAAGGAAATATCCATTTCTCATTGAAATGTTGCACCTGCATTCATTAGACCAAATGGCATCTTGTTGTACATGAGTGTTTCCCATTTTGTAGAAAACATTTTCTTTTCTCTTTCTTGTTTATCAACTGAGATTTGATTATACACTAAAAAGATTTCTATCATTGATAATCTCTTTGAGCCTAAAAATTTAAGCAAAATATAATCCATCTTGGGTAATGAATAGTTATCCTTCAATGAACACCAGTTAAAATTGTGAAAATCAACACAAATTCTAATTTTTCCATTCTTCTTTCGAACTGGAACTATATTAGCTACCCAATTAGAAAATATTAAAGGAAGAATTATTTTTTCTTCCCATAATTTTCTGATCTCTTTTTCAATAATAGGGAGTAACATGGGATTGATATGCCTTATCTTATGTGCTAAAGGCTTTCCTTCTGCTTTCAGAGGAATTTTATGTTCCATTATACCTCTATAATAGGTCTTCAAATCACTGTAGGACCATGCAAAAATGTCTGCATATTGTTTCAGCAGCTTGACATATTTAGTTCTAATTTCTTGAGAAAGAAATTTAGAAAATTTAACTAATATAGGTTGATCTTCTGTACCAATATTGCATTCAATTGTACTCCCTCCATATACTTTACTTTCAGGCTTTAAAAATACATGCATTATTGTCAAACAACCTCTCTAAAGGAACTAGGCCTTTAGGAATGTAGTTATTTGTAAGATCAATAATGTCTTTCCCAGCCATGGTCTTTTTTAATGACTTACTGTTTTGATTTTCAACAATTTCCTGCTCATTATCAATTTGGATATCTGCAAACTCTTCCAGAAATTTCTGAATTTCTTTGTCATCTTCAAATACTTGCCAGTATTTGATATCTTCAGGAATGGAAGGTTTGTTTTTTATTTGAA
This sequence comes from Pinus albicaulis, assembly GCA_034641835.2. Classification (NCBI taxonomy): domain Eukaryota; kingdom Viridiplantae; phylum Streptophyta; class Pinopsida; order Pinales; family Pinaceae; genus Pinus; species Pinus albicaulis. The sequence continues at coordinate 391,894,963 of CM076569.1, read as the reverse complement.
CATCATATGTTGCCTTGACATCAAGAGGAACTTCAAAATTACTAGCAGCTATAGCTAATGAGTCATCCATTTTATTTTCCTCTCTAGTGAAAAAATTTAAATTGAAGGCTAAAAAATAATGCTCAATCAAGTCCCACACTTCATTTCTATGATTCTTTAATTTGAAAATTTTCACTTGATAGTTATTTCTCACCTACCTTATCACCAATTTGGAAACACCAAAAGAAATTAGTTGTTCACCTCCCAAATCTTTTGTTGCCTTCATACCCAAAAAAAGTGCCTCATATTCAGCAATGTTATTAGTGGTAGCAAATTGAAGTTTATATGATAAAGTTACCATTTTATGAGTGGGAGAAATGAGAACTACACCAACTCCTGATCCTTCTCTTGATAAAGATCCATCAAAGTATAATTTCCAGATATGTCCTCCTTCTAAATGTTTCTTATTTTTATTTTGCAAATGTTTCTTTTCATTGATTTCAGGTTGAAAATCGTTGTCATCAGCAGCAAGGTATAATATGGATGACCCTAATTCCTTCTCCTTTGCATATATAGGATGATTTGAGGGATTATGTTGATCACTTATGATATAGGCCATTTGGGTTTCCCTATACAACCTCCTAAATTCCCCTCCAAACATTGGGATTGTGGCATATCACATATCCATTTGAAGAGTGCCTCCCAATTTCTTAGACCATGATCTAGAAAGAAGCATCCCAAATCTAGAAGCTATATTTGCAACTACTATTTCCATCACTAAACTTTTCATAGGAAGTTGGTAAGAGAAACAACCAAGTCTTTAATCACTCCTAAACACTTGAGTCTTTTAGAATCAAAGGTGTATAGGTCATGGTATTTCTTAGTGATTTCTAATCCTAATTCATCCATCACTTTCTTTGGCATTAGATTGTGAGAGGACCCAAAATCTAATAAACAATTATGCAACAATTTTTCATGTATATTGAGTGAAATATAGAAAGGTGGTGAATTATCATCATTTTGGTCTTGGACATGGCTGCCTAAGTAGATAATAGGATGTCCATATTCTTGATTGACTTAATCAGGAGCAAGAGGTGGTTGTAACAAACTTTTAAATGACTCTTTGTATGATGGATTTTTCAACAATTCAAGAAGTGGAACTGGGATATTGATTTTATTCAACTCTGAATTGAAACTGAAATAAAGAGGAGTCAATTCTTTATTTCCAGCGGAAATTGTGATGATTGGGAAAGAATTAGGAGGTGGAGAGACATCATTGGCTTTTGCCTTTTGTTTAGCAGCTTGTTTGTCAAAATATGATTTTTGTTGGGTTTTTTGGAGAAATCCTTTGGGCCTCAGAGGATAATTTTTGTTTTGATTTTCTTGCTTCTTTTTCTCATTTTTCACATGAATTTGAGCATTCTCATCATCTAAAAAAATATTTGTCCTTCACTGATCTTCATATTCTTGCAAATTCAAACAAGTTGACTGTGATGTTTATCCTACATGATTTATGTCTTCATTTTCTTCCTCATGTTCTTGCTACTCTTCTTCAGCAAAATTATTCAGTGGACGTTGAACATTTTGATCATCAACATTCCTCCTTGGGTGCTGTAAGATTTCTTGAGGATGAAAGGGTCTTCTGAAGGGAGTCTAATTTCTATTGGCTTCATTTTGATTGGTTCTAGCAGCAGGTTTGTTCTGTAACTCCAGTTTCGTCATCTTAGAAGCAATTTATTTAATCAAATTGGACATTTGATCAATCTTTTCTTCTACTATGAAAGTTTTGGAGGAAGAAGGTTTTTCTTCTTTCATTTTCTTTTTGTCCTTTGTTTCTTTCTCCTCTTCCATTTTCAATTTATTTGAGGCCATAATATTAGACTGCACTTCAATTGCAGCCTCTTGCATATCCATCAATTTTTGTGCTTCCTCAGCTCTTAACCACAAATAAAACTCAGAATGTAAGGCATTGGGAAAATTTATCATAGTTGTGGTTTCAGGAGGTTTGATTTCTTTAGGAATTTTTTGATAAATTTTATTAAATCTCTTTGTAAAATCTACCAATGTCTCATCAGTCTTATTTTTTAAAGTTAAAAACTTTGTAAGGTAGTATGCATAATATTTTCTATCACCAGATTGCTTCACAAATACTTCCTCCAATCCATCTATCCCTGTTACTTAGTTTGGTGGCAGACTTCTAAACCATTTACCAACTTCTCCATCCAAGCTCTGAACAAAGAGTCTTGACCAGGCATCTTCATGTTCAATGTTTTGGTTATTAGCATAACTATAGAAAGCAACCAAATGTTCCTCGACAAAAACTCCTTCTCCCTCTCATGTATATTTTGGAATATATTTTAGATAATCCCCTTGAGGAAGAGGATGCAAAGGTTGAGGAAGAGCATGTGGTGCATATCTTACAGCAAATATCTGTTGCATCCTTGTAAGGCAGGTTGAGCCATAGCTTTTTGATGTATAATTGGTGGATGAATGGTTGGTGTTGTTTTTTGGGAACTAGGAATTATAATTTGTGGAATATGAATCTCCTTTGGAATAGCATAAAATTGGAATTCTAGGGTTGGTTCTTCAAGATTTGGGATTGAAAATAGTGGATTTCCAAAGAGATGAACATAGGAGGTATTTTTTTCTCCTTCTATGGAAGAATCAACTTCACATGTAGTCTCCTGAGGGGACGAGGTGACTTCGACTTTCTTTTTCTAAGCTAAAGTCAGGTAGATTAAAATTCAGGTCTGTAGGAACATTCCCTTCTAATTAATGAGAATAAGATGAACCAACAGCTGGATTTAGAGACAAAGGAAAATATTCGTTCTGAGGGGTATAAGAGGACTGATATTCAGGATGATTTTGAAGAAAATTTAGAATGGTTTTAAAATATTCTTCAGTTAAAACAACCCTACCTAGAAAAGGTGCAATTTCCAATACTTATTCTAATTTCCTTTCTGTCGGGACAAAGTCTTCTCATTCATTTTTTTTGCATTGACACTTAAAACCTCTATTTTTTCTTCTTTCATTGGAATAGTACTTTTCTCTAGTTTACTAAATGATGATTGAGAGATACTTTCAACTGAACTTAGGTTAACATCCTCTATTTTATTTTTTAGGGAAACAGTTTCAACTTGAGATATTTCAGCAAAATCTTTTGAAACTAAAACTTATTTTGATTCTAAAGTAGATGAGGGTACCTTTTTCTTTGAAACATGCTTTGTATGTACATTCTTCACTGACTGGGATGTAGCTTGAATTGATTTATGTTTCCCTTTTGCATATTTTATGATATTTTCTGGGTTAGCAACTAGAGTCATAATAGGTGATCTATGATTTTTTCTTGTTGTAGGAGGTCTTGAAACCCCTCATCCTCTTTGTGGAGCCGCCAGGTGAAATAATTTGCAGTCAATAAAAGAGACTAGTTTCTATCCACCGTTAAAACTAGTACTAAGCATTCATGCAATAACTTTGGGAGAATACTGATTTCAAAATCTGCGTCTCTTGGCAAATGCACCAAAAGATTAGCATTGGAATCAACGCTTGGACTGCTTCAAGTGCTTGACCAGTCACATCCTAAGCTCTAGGGAAATTTAATGATTTGAATTATATAATTGATAGATGGTTAAATCTCTCAATCACTGAAAAAGGTTTCAAGCAAATTCATTGTCACACTAGTGAGGGTATTTAGACCTAATATGGTAGAAAAATATAGATTTGTAGCCTATGACAGGAAGAAAATATGGAATAACAGAAGGGACAATGGGTCTGTAAGGAAAAAAACCACTTTTTTTTATGAAAAACAACACAAGAACCAGTCTGATAATATATCAGTAAGAGAAGGCTATCATGAGACTTACAATAATCTTATTGAATATCATTAAAAGCCACTGTCATCACTTTAACCAGTTATTATGCACATATCATCAATAAATCTTACTATGTAAGACTGATAAAAGTTGATAAGGTACATAAACACATCAAGAGGCTCATAAAAACATATAACAAAAATTGAAATTACAAAATGTAACTCAATAGATTTAGGTATGGAAACACATAAGAAGGGTAAACAATACATATATCAAGATAGTGATAGGTCCTCAAAAGTGTTCTTCAATGTCATTATCTGAAAGAGTACATTGATCACATGAGTATAAGATTCACAAACCATGAACCTTTTCTCTATTGAGTTTCATCATATATACAAGAGATATTATGCTGATATTTCCACAAAAATTTTGAATATGTTCTAAAGGAGATATTATATTCCTATACATAAGGTGAAGCTTATCCTTAACCATAATAAAAATTAGTGAAACATAATAAAAATACACAACATGATGGCATATAGTTTGAAGTGGTTGGAGTGATGTGGAAAACTACTGGCAAACTGCTCCTGTTTTCTAGTATAACCACTTCCTCAAAAAGTGAAACTAACAACTGAAGATTGCATTTGGATCTTTCCCCCAAAAGTGAAAAAATTGTCAACTGAATCTAACAACTAGAAGAGAACTTGATTAATTGACAGTTGGAAATAGCTTCTTCTATTAATATTGCATGCATGTAATTTCCCCTCAGTATCATCCTTCGAGATTTGAACAAAAAATACCTCCACTTCCTTTGTAAAAAAAATTAGGAAATAATAGCTACCTTTCATAAATAGGTAGCTATTGTTGGAAACACTGTAAATAGCTACATTTGTTGATTAAGCCAAAAATGTTTGCTTATTATTCTTTAATTTTCCTTAAATGTTTAAATAAAATAGGTATAGAAGCAAATATTTTGAGGGACTCTGCCTTAGAGAGTCTTTTAGCTTTTTATTTTCCTACATGTTTCAGTTTCTGGGATCTCGTCTTTTTTTCTTCATTCTTTCAGTTTTAATCAACATTTATAATTTCATCTCTCAGCCTAGGATTAACAATGAGTTTTTTGTTCAGTCTTAGCTTGTTTTCAGGCCTAGTGTGAGGTATTTTGAGGTATGGGTTGGGAATATAAGGAACCCCTATTCTTCTCTACATCATACTACTAGACTGACCTGCCTCATACTCTCTCTCAGAAATCCTCTTTAGTACTGTCTTCTTCAAAAGATGAATATGAGTGAATGATGTTCTTGTTGTTTCTTCCAGTAGATGTCTTGGATGTCTTAAGAGAAAAAAATAATTGAGCTAATTTTGGTTCTCCTTTTGAAGGGGTGTCATTGTTTTCTTGTTTCTGACCTGCAACTTCTGGAACAGAGTGTTGAACTGTTACTTGAGGGCTGACTTCCTCTGAAGTTTCTTTTGCTAGGATCAATTTCCTTTTGCCTTTATGTCTCGAGGAAGAGCCTATTTTTTCCTCACCTATAGATTTAACCTCCTTATTAGGCCGAGTTTTCCCTTTCTTGAATATAATTACATGTTCTCTTCTAAATGATGCTAAAGTTTGGGGTTCCTTTTAAGTTTTCCTTGTATAAACATTTTCTACTGGTTGTACCATTAGTATGGGAGTGACAGATTCAGTTCTGGCTCTTTTAGCTGAACTTCTAGTTTGTCTACTCATTGATAGAATAGACTGAGCTACTTGTGTGACCTATTTGGCACAGGTGTTGAGCCAGTTTGTTCTTCTTGGAATTTTTTTTTCTTAGGTATCCCTAACCTCCTCCTAGAATTGATGCTACCAAATCCTTCATCTGTTATAAATTTTTCCTAGGTAGTTCTCTTTTTCTTAAGGTGATAGACCACCAACATCTTGATTAAGCCTCTATGATAGAGGTTATGCAGGGAATAATTAGGGATATTTTTTAACTTAAAAGACATATTTAACAAGGATTTGTAGAGAAATAAAGGCAAATTCATAGGTCTAGCACCCGAGATGTGAGAGAGAAATATCACATGATATTGATGAACAGTGGAGAATATACCCTCACAAGTGATATAGTGTTGCACATTATTTATAACATGCTATCATTATGGCCTAAAACAGGAAATATGCAGAGTCAAATTGACATTTACGTGCTCAGGTTTGAGGAAATAACTTACATCTGCATGCAACATTTTCTTTTGAACCAAAATTCTCCAGTAGATGAAGTCTGAGTAGCCCTGGCTATAATGGTCTCCGTGATTTTGAAGGTTTTCCTTCCAAGCTTGACTTTCTCCCCGTCAAAACTTTCAACAAAGGCCTATGAAACAACTACATTTTCCCTTGAAAATTTGTTTAGAAACCTGTACCAAGTTGCTTCTTGAAATTGGGGCTTTTCTCTAGAATTGACAAATCTGGTATTTGCTGGCTCAAAGTGGTTAACCTTTCCTCCTTTACCCATCCTTCTTAACACCTAAGCTCAACCTTTATGCAAAGTTGTTCAAACTAGATATAGAAACCCTACACGCAACCCTACTTTCTTGCTTGATATGACAAGTTGTTTGCTGGAAAACGTAACCTTGTTAGCTGTAATATTCTTGGAGAACTCGGTCATGAAAAACAGTGAACATAATCCTCTAGAGTCTACATGCCGTTAATCAAAGTGTGGTTTAATTGACATGATTTCAAATTATTCAAATCCGAGCGCCAAGTCACCCCATAACTTATATCACTCATCTATATCATTAATAAATTGATACTTTGTACCTCATTTTTTACCTCAGCTATAATGAGTAGCTATAGGTTAGCTTCACTAATAATATAATCACTCCTTTATAATATTACTTCTAATTTACAAATAATTACCCTTTTAAAAAAGAATAATATCTCATAACATAGAAGATATTCAATTAATTTCAAAGGAGAATGATCTTTTCTCTGAATAATGCTCCTTGCAACTCATGCAATTTGGTGGAAATAGCTACTCTTATCTTTGTGTCACCAATGAAACCAAGCTCCTAAAGAAATAGCTACCTTTTCAGAAAGGGTAGCTATTATTCTAGAAAGAGTAGCTATTATTTTATTATGACTAAAATGACCAATAACTTTGACTCTAGCCTAAGTTAAAATAGTGGTTTTAACTTTTTATGAATCTAAGACACAATATCACCTATAAAACTGAATTTTTTTTTGGTTTTGAGACTCTTTTTGGATTTTATTGAAGATGATTAGAACTTTGACATAGGCTAGGGAACAAGCAAAAATTCAAAAATAGTAATATAATGGTGGTCAAAGTAATAAAATTTATAGTGCTAACACCTACATTCTACCATCAAATGACAAGCAATAAAATGATTATATCAAATTCATAGGAAAATATGTAGACTTTGTCCCATAAACCTCTATCACTGATCTAAGCTCAAGAAGATATGAAGATATCTACAAAACCCTCATGAAAATTACAACACAAGACAAAAAAATTCTACCATTGCATTTTCTTCTTTGATATATCAGTAGCAAATCAACTCTTGCAAAAATCACACTAGTTTGCAAGCACTATAACATCATCAAAACTATGTATGCCCTCAACTATGCATACAATAGTTGTTTTTTATTTCAAGTACAACAACTCTATTAGGGGAGCAATTACATCACCAAGCAACAATTTTACCCTTTTATAGCCTTCTATATTACAGTTAAGACCCTAAAAGAATCATTGTTAGCACAATAAGCCTCTATACATTCTTTGTCTCTACCATACATTTCTCTGCATACAAAACCATTAATATTCAATACATTAGGAATATATTGCTCTAGAACAATATAAATCCAAAATCTTTGCCAATACCAAATATATCCAAGAATACAATAACTCAAACATGATTGATATACTTTAATGAAAAGAAATAGCTAATGATAGGTATCAATATTAAGCAATCAACAAAAAACGTGAACTCTATTCATTCTATTATATAACCTATTCCTTGACCCCTGTAACAATCCTATTAACATGAAATTTTTATCATATAAATGTATCTCCAGTGTAAGAACAATAGATCAGGAATATAGGGTCATCAATGTAGATCATTCAACCACTACTCTATGCAAAAAAATCACAATAGTGTCTTAATAATATTATAGAGAACAACTATCTATCTATCCAAATAACTCTATCTATTTCCACAGCAAAGCCAATGAAAACTACATAGGGTAGATATAAAAGTATGTTGCACACTAGATTTAGCAAGAGCATGGTGAGCATAATCCAAAATGAACCTTGAGTGAGTAAACCATGGTGCATAGAAAAAATTTGGATATCGACACATAAATGGAAATCACCAGTGAATAAATGAGATGCACATAAAAAAATGACCCTTCAATAGTTAAAAACAATGTACAACCAAGTGACTATCGACCTTCAGACTTCCTACATCAAAAACTAAGTACTTAGAGTATAACCCAATGTAGATATGGTCCTTCTGTGCTAATACACTTAATATTTCAATTGTTAGATAAAAAATTTTAAATTTTTAGATCAAAGTCATAAACACAAATCTAATTGATCTGTTCGCCCCTCATGACACATATTCCATAATAGATGAAACCAAAAAAAATTGTATGGATTACTAGTGCTAGAATCAAATGGATCTCATGCAAATGCACACATTGACTGATCAAGATCATTTCCTTTTTATAACCCAAGGATTTTTTGGCGGTGGGATCAAATAGACATTGTGCAATTGAAATCCATTGGCAATTCGCTAGTTTTGCCTGTGGTTTTTACATTTTCTTTACATACAAACTATAACACATCCTTTAGTATCAAGATGTGCATTATAATGTAGGTAAATTTCTCTCTAGGACATGTTATAATATAATTTGTTTTCTTATTCAACTATATTACCATAATCCTCTACCTATACCTTTGTAAAATTGCTTCAACACATCAAGAACCTATCCAAGCATATCTAGAGCCTATCAAAATTTCTCTATAAGCATCAAGACATCATCATAAGACTCCAAATTTCTAGATACCTCTACATCCTCACCAATCATGAAGAGTGTGGTATGATCCACGTTAACATAGTGTGACAAGATCACTATCCAAGTTGAACTCAAGGCCAACACACTAGCCATAATGCAACACATGAAACCATTCAGTCTTTAAAATCCTCCAAGAAACTTGGTACACTTATAAAACTTTATCTTTCTTAAGTGTTTGATAAAATAAATTGTAGTTATCTCTTTAGCATTCTCTATGCCTTTGGTTTTGACCTTTATTGGAGCTATTTGATCATGAGTCTTATCTCTTCAACCTTCTTCTCTATTTTTCTAAATAGATCATCTATTGCACCCTTTTCCCCCCTTCCTAGTATCAAACAAGGAGATTCGATGTCACATTTTCTCTTTATCACAAAAACGAAGGGCCTTGGCCAAGAATTCAAAGCGTCAGTTAATAGGAATAAATCAAAGGATTGTCTATATGGTGATGATATCACTTTATCACACCAACAATTTCTAGATGATACCATAGGTATGGGAATTCCAACTATTCAAGAAGCTAAAGGATTTTCTCAAATTCTAGAGGACTTCTCTCTTTCCTTGAGCATGGAAATAAAAAGAGATGAATCTCAATTTATTTTCTTTAATATTCCTTTGGTTGTGAAAAAAAATATTGCAAAGATTCTTGGTTTCCAAATCAACGAATTGTCAAAAAAATATCAGGGAGAATTTTTTATGGATAATTCCCACAAGCTTAATTTTTAGGAGGATCTCACCAACAAATTCAACAACAAGCCAATTAGCTAGGCCTTCTGATCACTAAACTTGGAAAGAATAGTAGTCCTCCTAAATTTGGTTCTACATGATTTTCCCATATATTTATGATATTATATGATGGCCCCCTCCTCCATCCTCAACTCAAACATGAGCCTACATCGGTATTTCTTGTGGGGAGGAGAGAAATTGGAAAAAAAAATGAGCACTTGTAGCTTTGGATAAGATCTACAAACCTGTAAAGTACACCTCTTGTCACATCTACCCAAGTAACCGACCAACCGGGGTAAACATGAGCTAAGGGAAGTGAAGAACATACTCCACCTCCTTGGTGACTTTAATGAAGTGGAATCGATGTAGAAAACCATAACACAGATAACCTACACCTGTTATAGGACCCCTAGAGGCTATCCCATCCATCAAGATGAATTGTCCCTGGGTCCCACTAACTTTTGTTGAAGAAACCACCCGGATGCTCCCTTGATATGGGCAAGGGTGCGAGGCTCTGGACACTCCCATAACATATGCATGTGTGTGTCCAAGGACTCAATTTCCCATACTTGTGTCTTCTTCTGTGAGATTTAAGGAATTTTTAAGAAAATAATATAGCACATTGGTCAAAACATCCTGTAGCTTTCAAAATCCATCAAACACATGATGAAAATTCCAAATAACCAAAAAATCACCCCAAGACTAGTCTTGACCATCCCCAACTAGGATTGAGATTTTTTCAAACACTTGGCACGAATAAAATATATAGGTATAAGATACAAGAAAGATCATAAATGACTAAAAACTCTTATGAGACATTACAAGAAGGATCACCACCACCTTCCTTGAACATATATCACATCAATTAGGCCTTGCATCCATTATGTTAACATTTACAAGTAAATACATGAAATAACCATGAAATGAATCAATCATTTAAACATGCTTAAACTAGCATAAAACCATGGGAATGATAGTGAGATAACAACCATTAAAACCACACATTACTAACTGTAAAAACAAGATAACTTAGCTTTCATTAAAAATAGGAAGCAACCGACCAAGTTCGGGACTTCCATACCACCCAACCATACACATGGTTGAGCCAAATATCTCTTTAAACAATCACCTCCATGCCATATTCCAAGAATTAATGTGGGATCCCATAGATAAACCAATCCAAAAAAAACAAAGGGAATGCATAGGTTAAACCACCTCCACCCTCACCATACAATGATCACTCTAGAACCAATGCTCCAATCACAAAACTAAATAAAAGTTGGAATGCTATCAGGAACCCATCACTATCCTTAAGGAATTTTATGTCTCCCTATCTCTCAGGATTTACCGCAATCCAATCCCAGATCACTAGGCCCTAAACCAAGACACCACCCTCAGGCTTTACCATGTATCCCACCAAAACTAATCAAGGGATTTCTAGGCCTTTGGGAATTTTCCTTGAGACTACCTCTACCCCCGATTTTGAAATTCATCTGGAAATTCCAAAGATCAAAATTGAGATCAAAATCCCAACACACCATGGCATCTAGAAAGAGGCAAGGCGAGGCTAAAAACCACTGTCATAACCTGGCAAAACCATGCCACCAGCAACAAGAGAACCAAATACCAACATGCATAATAAATGCATGTCCAAACCAACTAGAAAATCACACATGCAATGTCTTACCTACAAGTCTTCCTAATGAAGTTGATAGATCCTGCTCTTCCTTGATTCATCTTTCCTTTCCTTGTCCTCCCTTTTCTTTCTTTCTTCTTTCCCAACTCAATGTTGATTTTCTCCAAGAAAATTCTAAGTTTAGAAGAGTGTGAGAGAGAGATAATGTTGGGAAAAATACTTAGAGGGGGGGGGGGGGGGGGGGTGGTTGAATCAGTATTTTAAAACTCACACAAACTTTTTCTTTTCTTTTTTTAATTATGTACGTGACTTGAATGAAGAAAACTAGTGTATGTACACGACTATTATTAAGGAAACTAGCATATACCCAGTAAACATATAATTTATATAAATCTTCAAATAATTGACTTATACTAGTGCATCATTGGTTCATCAGAAATTTAATAATCAATAAACATGTGCAGTAAGAACATATTAAACCATCATACATAATAAACACACATGAACACCAGGATTTAAGGTGGAAACCCAATGTTGGAGAAAACCATCGTTATTGTTGTCTCAATCTTAAATCTTATTACTATGAATGAATTCTTACACTCTTGTACTTGTGTAGACTCATACCAGCACACAAGCACCCATCTGCTAAAGTCTACAACCTTCACTCGTTCTCCAACTCCTACTAGCAGGGAACTCCAACCCCCTTATCTTGTTTACTAGCGCCCACTAGAAGGGAGCTTCAACCCCCTGATCCGATCACTAGTTACTACTAGCAGGAAGATTCGACTTCCTCACTGAAGGCTCTAACCCTCAGCACCATCCGTGGACCACATTTCATAAATTTTCACACTAGATCTACCTACTTCAACACATCACAACTTGTAGGCCACTTTTCATAAAATTTTCATATTGAAGCCACTAACATCATTTAAGCTCAACTTCAAAAACTGAAACTGATCACTGTACCAAAAAAATCACTGAAAATAACCATTGAACCAATAAATCACTGACAACAACTACTGAACCAATCAATTATGGTACCAATCGATCATTGAAGCAAACAGTCACTTAACTAATCACCAACTCAAATGAAATAGAACAACGATATCAATGTAACCAAAAATGAACCGAAAATACTGCATCAACATACTAAATCAACTACAACCCTGATCATCCATAAAAAATATATATATTCTACTTCACTTAAGGAAACCTGCTTGTATACACACTTTTTTGAATAGAATCCTACGTATAGATCTCAACCTACCAAGTTCTGAAAACTATTAATCAAAATTATGACATAGAATTTCTCATAGACATACTAAAGTATTCAGTCAAATTACATATCTCTGAAACACCATATAGTTAGATGCAACAAGGGTATTCTCCAACCAATTAGCATTCAATCAATTCAACTTCAGACATTGCTACTAAACCTAGATCAACATGAAGACATCAGAAAGACAACAACACTGATCAGATTTATTAGACATATTTTCAGCAAAAACCCTTCCTTTATGTATGCAATTTTTATGAAGAAAATTTGTGTGTGTACGTGCTTTCACCTAGACTAACCAGCATACAGATCTGGAATTTTTGACCTATAATTGTGAAACCCTTCATAACTTTATACAAACCCTATATCATAATATTCAAAGATAAAACATGCGTGAAACCCTATAATTGTGGAAACCTTCATAACTTTAGACAAACCCTATATCATACTATTCAAAGATAAAACATGCGTCAAATCATAGATCATAAACCCTATATCATAAACTTTAGTGAAACCCTATAATTGTGAAAACCTTCATAACTTTAGACAAACCCTATATCATAATATGCAAGCAAATCATACAATGGAAATTCATTTCAAGTCTCATGATCCTGATCCATCATTGTATTTATAGGTGCATAATTATTTCAGATCAACTTATCAACCATAGGTCATAATATGCAAATATACTTCAGATTGAAGTATCCATAAAAAAACCCTTACACATGCACACCCTAGCACTTTGATATTCACCTCCTTATATAGTTTGAGCCTTATCCAATACCATGAGCCAAAACCACACTAGTGTCGGTGGTAATCTTTGACGAAATGAAATAGTCGGTATTACACTCAATATTGTGGGCTAATACCATGGTAAATAAAATTTTTATTTAATAAAATAATTCTCCAATATGTACGTGAATTTATTTCATCATTTACACGTGTGTACATGAGTTGGCCTCATCTAACACCCGTATATTTCTTCAAATATTATCTTTCATAAACCTTCTGTCTCTGACCTCAAAACCTCTGACTCATCATTCTGTCATTCTGTTCCATCATTTGGTCACCTCTGATCTGATCTGTGAACTCATCCGGTTACCATATATTTTTTTTGTTACAAGTGGGTTACCATCAAAGAAAATTCATTGAGTGGGTTTCCATCGAGGACAACACATTACATCATAATGCCAATAATCTCCCCCTTTGGAATTTATGGAAACCACATTGGTATTTGATCACCACAACCTGTATACCTATAAAATACATCAATCTAAGCATCAATCAAACACCAAGTTACTCTCCCCCTTTGACATCAAGGGAAAAGGGTTGACCAATTCCGAATGAAGGCTTCTCTTTTCTTGTAGAGACATGAACACTATAGATCTGATATGCACTATATTGACCATGCTCCCCTTGAACACATGATAAATCTTCATAAAGATTTTAAATGAAGTACATGACTCTATAACTCAACTCAGTATGGCATTTCTTATCACCAAGTACTGATACTTACATCAATCACCCACCCAAGTTGGGTTACATAACATCGTCTTCCCATCATTTGATTACATACATAAATGACTTGACCTTCAATAGTACAAACATGACTAAATATTCTAATGATCATACGTCTCTACATGACCTTTACATCAAATGATAGATATGAAATTTATAAACATGACTAGAAGACCTCAATAGTGAGAGATCAATACCATCATAGTCATCCACAACCATCATATACGGAATATTATTTTCACCATATGTATCTATCAAAACAATATGAGTAATTTCCAATATCATCAACCTGTGCCCAAGTCTACAATATCAACATCATAATATATTTCCATAGAGATCAGCTATCAACTCAATCTCTTGACTTCATCAAAGATAACTTACTTTTTCCATTTGTAGGAATATCCCCAAACCATGTTCATCAAAGAAACATAGGTGGGAACCAAGTATATCATCATGAAATAAGATAGAGCAATGAAGCATCATATCATGAGTAAACACCATAGACATGCATCAACAACATATGTGAGAACCAATCTATAAGATAAGAAAATGTATCCATGCCTCCAAGTATCATCCAAAAATTGTAACATAATCATATAAATAGCCATGTCTTCATGATCCTTTACAACAACATCATATTCTTGCCCCAATATGCAAAAATAATTACATACAGAACCACTTCATTAATAATCAATATGTTTCAACCAATCATCCTCGTGATCTCTTATCACCAAGGTCTTCATGTTTTATATTTATTCCATTTGCATAATCATGATGTAAAATGTTAGGAATCAAACACAATAGGCATCATTCACAATAGTAGTCATCAACAAAAATTTCTTCATGTTCTTTCCTCATATATGAATCATTAGTAATGCACCAACTCCGCATGTGCAGATAAAGATAATCTTCTACAAATATGATTAGGGATCATCCATAATCTCATCATAAGAAATACATGTTTCATGAAAATAGTATAACATCATTCTAACTACTACATGAGCATCACAAGTATTAAATAACAAGAAAACATAATTCCAACAATGCATCATTAGCAGTAAGGCTAATCCTCCCCCTGAACCTGAGCTACTTGTTCACTATCACATCAAAGCATATTCATCAAACATAAATGTAATATTGTACCAACTCATAGATCATAATTACTCAATACCACATCAATAGATTGTAAACATCAACATCATAATAAGAAATCCAAATAGCAATCTGAAGCATCTCAGAGTCTTTCTTGAGTTCGTCCCACTGTTTTTCTATCAGACAAAAACATACATGACTATATGTATAGGAAATCACATACATACGCGACTATCTTTCATGAAAACCACATACAGAAGGTGAAATACTGAAACTTAACAAATTCAACTCCCCCTGAGTTTGTACATTTTTTACATGTCTTCTGTTATCACATCAGATTCACTGTCAGAAATATAAGCAATCAGGATTATCAAAACAACCATATGATTCATTATCAATATAATTTATATATATCTTCCCCTAAGATTATATATCACTTATCCTAAGGACCTGAAAATCATATTCTTGTTCTTAAGAGGTAATGTACCTCACATTACTCCTGCAGTCACTATTAACAATATTCTTTCAAGAACAAAGGACTGCAAGAGGGAACTGTCTTCTTTCAGTATGAGCCTGAATCCCCCTTATATCTGCGAGAATTGGTACGTTTAATCACATATATATTTTTTTGTGTTTATGTATCCTCTTACTATGATTTTTCCTGTTTCTCTATCCATAACCTTGCATTTGGTTGATGTGAACACAATTAAATTTCCATTATCTGCCATTTGGCCTACACTTAAAATATTTTTTTCTAGGACTTGAACTAATAAAGTATCAGTTGCTTTTATATATTTTTTTAATTTTGGCTCTACCTTTTCCCAAAACTTTTGTTGGAGCATTATTTGAAATAATAACCTTACAATATTGATTTTTCTTCAGACATTCCATATTACTCTTATCATGAGTCATGTGATGAGAACATCTACTGTCTATAAACCATTCATCTCCATTTTCAATTGCATAGAGATGTTAGTGGTTCACTATTTGAATGCCATCAATAGATCTAACTGGTTTTGCATTTGCATATTAGGTGTCTCATACCAATAAATTTCACCATTCCGCTAGGTCATGGATTCATTCATGGCAAAACAATGTTTCATCAATTTTCCTCATGAGGTACTTTCATTGTCCTCCCTATGTGGTCTTTAGTCACAGTCTCTTTCATTCTCAAAATCATATCGTAGGTCATAGGATGGGCTCTATTAGTCTCTAAGGTTTCACCACTAGCCAGAAGAAATGAGCCAAGTGTCACGTGACTAAGCAGTGTCTGAGGAAGTCAATAAATGCAAAGTCACAGCGCCAGGAAGATCAAAGATATCATTTATTCAGTTTGGTGCAATTTTCACCTCAAAACCATCTTTTGAGGTGAAAACATAATACTTCGCCTTTCAGTCACAATTCAGAAGCTGTTATCTCCACAAAATCAATGTCCCTGCCTTTCAGAGAAGTTTTCCACAGCATGTTTAGTGCCAGAGCATCTTCAAAGCAGATCCATCAGAAAGAGCCCGGAAAGAGCTTTCCAACGGTATACTACACTCTCAAAACTGACTTCCAGATTGAAATTTATGCTTAAGTGAAGTAAAAGTCCCTATATCCTCATATACCCCCTATTTCCCATCCTTCCCCTTTAAACTTTGTATTATTAAAGTTTAACATTCCTTTATAAAATCCCTTTTTCCCCTTTCCAATGGAAAAAATCACATTAACACATATATCCGATCCCTAAACCACTTCCCCATCATTACCCTTGAAACTTTATTATAAAATCAAAGTTTCCATTATATATAAAGTTCCCACCGTATAAACCACTTCCCCCTTTTCCATCCCCGAAAACCTTATTATAAAGTTTGATATTATGTGTAAACCATATTACAATCGCAATCACAAACCATCGCAAATCACAACGTTCATTCATATGTCCTGATTAACCAATCGCAAAGATCTCCGATTGATAGCATCGCAAGTCTTGCGACCTCCGATTTATCGCATCGCATCATTCCCCGATCGCAAGTTCCCCTCCGATCTCCCGATCCGCTCCTCCGATTAATCGCTTCCGATTATCCCTCAGCCGTTGATCTCCTAGTCCAATCGGACGGCCCACATTCAATCGCACCATCGCAATCGACACTTCCATAAGTCCCCCTCCGATTGACACACTCCCGATTACACCAGAGCTGTCGATCTCATCGTCTAATCTAACGGTCCTCCGCCAATCGGAATGTTCCAATCGCATGTTTTAAATCCCACCTCCGATTGACTCCTGCCGATGGCTCGCCCCCAATTAACCCACAACTGTCGATCTTCCCTGCCGATCGGACCCACAACAAATCGCATCCCCTCCTCAGATCGCAACTATCACTCCCGATTATTGCGATTACGATTGTCCCTCCTCGATTCTACGGTGCGATTGCATTTCTCCACTATATATTATATATCCCTTGTTGCTCGTCCATTCCGATTGTGATTGTAAATATGGGTCCTGCCTCCATTTCCCTTCCCTTTTCCCATTTAAAACACATTTTTCCCCTTCACGAAAAAGCATAAATTCATATTTATCAGCATTCTATTAAAGGCCAGAAAATGAAGAACAAAATGAAATTGAAATGTCAGGGGCCGAGAGACAAAACTGTAACAGTCACATCCTCAGTAATGATTCAAAGAGATCCAAACTACAGGTTTCACCTCCGCATTGGATGACCAAAATATTTCAAATGAAATTATGTAACACAGCTCTTCCTTTACAAAGAGATGGCTGGCTTTAGGCCTTCCATCTTCAGTTGTGGTTTCTCCTCTTCCCATCGATTTGTATTCCTGTAGATCTGTCTATTTATTGTAAATTCTAATCATTCGTAAAGAGGCTGGAGAGTCTAAGGTCTAAAAACTCAGAAGAGGGGAATAGTGTGGCAGTGAGCTCTGCGCTCCTTTGTACAGTTTGGCAGGGAATTAATAAAGTGATGCAGCTCTAATTTGTGGGATTCATGTGGTATGAGTTTAGCATATGTCTC
Organism: Pinus albicaulis; assembly: GCA_034641835.2. Taxonomy (NCBI): domain Eukaryota; kingdom Viridiplantae; phylum Streptophyta; class Pinopsida; order Pinales; family Pinaceae; genus Pinus; species Pinus albicaulis. Next base: position 391,876,848 of record CM076569.1, on the reverse strand, counting down.
TCCTTTATGTTTCATATGTACTTCGTTATGTTTTACCATTCATTCATAAACATTTCTAGTCGAATGTTTTCAAGATATAAAGGTAGAATCCATTCTTATATGCTCTGCCTTGGGGAATCATTCACACTCTATGTATTTTCTTCTGTCTGAAAAGGATTCATTTATTATGCCCTTTTCAGCTTCTCAACAGTCTTTCCACTCCATCTTATTTCAACTTGATTGCTAAATCTCCTGCCTATCTTGCCCCATGAAATACCCTGTATCCTGATTTAATTCCTCATTTTCATACTGTCCTTTTGTCCCATACATCCCTGAAATTGAGTCATTTATCAAACTCTTTTTCCCATTTATATACCTAGCCTAAAATCAGTTTATTATCGTGTTATTGAATATCTATTCTACGGAGAGAGTCCTCTCCTGTCCTTGTAGGGCTAGCTACAAGGCTGAGCGTGGTTTAGTTGTTACCCTGATTTGCCTTTTTCAGCCTGAGGTTCAGATTGGGTGCTAACATCTCTGGCGACCATACTGGGGAGTAATTTATTTGAAACAGTAAAGCATATCCTCCCCGGTAAAGGATGAAAAAGTTTAGATCTGAATGTTGATGGTGAACAACAATCAGATACATATAAAGGCTGAAAACATTCACTTGGCGACTCCATTCACTGAAAGATCTAGAAAATCAAATCCTTCATGGTGACTCCACTGCAGGAAGATCAGTAGCTTTAAATATTTTAAAGATGGAACGTATTGCAAGATGGTATGCTCCCATGAGCCGAGATCATATTCCAGGTTTCCCAAATAAAATGCCCAAGGTGGATTGGCTTCAGAATTTGCCTGTGTTCAGAAATGTGGAAGGTGATGAAGCTGCTCTTCATCTGGTGAAATTTCACATTCATGTGCATAAATTAAAGGTCAATTTTCCTGAAGACTGTTTGATGAAGATGTTTATGGCTACTCTGGAAGATGAAGCTCGATCTTGGTATGAAAGTTTGCCACCTGCTTCTATTTATTGTTTAAAATATTTTCATACAATATTCTTTGAAGCGTACAAAGAATCATGCCCATCGTTAGTATTAGTGCAGAATTGTTGTAAACATGCTAATAGTTTCATCGAAGATCTTAAGAATTTTTATGGAGATGATGAATTCATGGATGAAGAAATCATGGAAGCCCTGTATGAAAATCCATTCCAGCAACATACACAAATCTCAGAGGATACTTATCAAGATCAGCAGGCTGAAGATCTTTATACAATTGAAAATGATGAAAGACAGCATTTTATTTCAGATCTAGTTGAAATAAAGGATGATACGCAGGAAAATGCTGTTCCGATCTCAGATAGTGATGACGATAAATCAGATCTAGAGATAAAATGTGATGAGGAAGAAGATGTTGTCCCAGATCTCATAGAGGAGAGTTATATGGTTGAGGCCACCTCAAATGAAGAAAACAAAGTTACAGGCCTAAACGTTCCCATCCCGCCAGAACTAGATCTTCATGAGGAGGTAATTCGTTCCCTCTATGAAAAACAAGACGAGATCTTCGTTCAAGTAAGTGAAAAAGTTTCTTTGAATGAATCGTTGGTAGATGATGGAAATGTCATTTTCGGGTTTCAAGAAACATCTGAGCTTTCTTCTCTAAAGATTGATGAGTGTAATAAGAAACATGACAATCTGGTTGTCATATCATATGAAGATGCTCAGAAATATATACAGACTACAGAAGACCAGAGCATTCAAGACTGCCATTCAGATTCTTCTTCCTATGTCTCATGTTTTGAAATGTTTTTTCAAGAGGAAATTTTCTCATCCACTTGTTCAGAATTTTTTGAAGATCAGGAGCATGTTCTTACTGAGATACATTATGAAGAAAGATTAGAATCAAAAGAAAAAGACGCCTTGTTTCTTCAATAGGAGGAAAATTTTTATGTTTTCCAGGATCCAATGGCAAATCTGTTGCAGTCAGCAGTGAAGGTGATTATTGCAGTATTCGGTGATGAAGGAGATCGCGGTCAACTACGTTTTGGGATGCCTAGTTGCGAGTATCTATTTTTGTCCAAAACATCTGATCAGGAGAATAAATCAAGAAGGCATCTGCTTGATTGGTTGCATTGGAATTTTGATATAGCCTGATGATACTTTGGTTTTCAAGGAACATAGGTGGTCATGTACTGACATTAAGCTTTAAATTTTAAGTTTGGTCTTAGTCACTGTTGAGTTAGTTTGTTGAGCCAAGTCCCTTTCAGTTTGCATTTGTGTTAGTTTTCAGTATTTTTGACTCCATGCCCAATGAATAAGGCTACTTGGTCTACGGTGTTCTTGGCACCTCCAAGGAGCTACCATCCCCATTGGAGCCAATGTTAATGTCAGTCTACCCATACTGCCATCAGTGATCAAAACTGCTCTTTTTTCATTTGCATATTAGGTGTCTCATACCAATAAATTTCACCATTCTGCTAGGTCATGGATTCATTTATGGTAGTAATGTTTCATCAGTTTTCCCTCATGAGGTAATTTTTGATTTCCTCCCTATGGTCTTCAGTCATTAGTCACTTCATTCTCAAAATCATGTCAGTAGGTCATAGGATGGGTCTCATTAGTATCTAAGGTCTCATCACGGTCAAAATAAATGAGTCAAGTGTCAATAAAGATCAGCAGGGTCATGAGGAAGTCATTAAATGCAAATTCACAGCACCAGGAAGATCAAAGATATCATTTATTCATTTTGGTGCAATTTTCACCTCAAAACCATCTTTTGAGGTGAAAACATAATACTTCGCCTTTCAGTCACAATTCAGAAGCTGTTATCTCCAAAAAGCAATGTCCCTGCCTTTCAGAGAATTTTTCCACAGCATTTTCAATGCTAGAGCATCTTCAAAGCAGATCCAACAGAAAGAGCACAGAAAGAGCTTTCCAACGGTATACTACACTCTCAAAACTGACTTCTGGATTGAAATTTATGCTTAAGTGAAGTAAAGAAAGTACCTATATCCTCATATACCCCTATTTCCATCCTTCCCCTTTAATATTTTTATTATTAAAGTTTAATATTCCTTTATAAATCCCTTTTCCCCTTTCCAATGGAAAAATTCACATTAATATATACTCTGATCCCTAAACCACTTCCCATCATTACCCTTGAAAATTTATTATAAAATCAAAGTTTCCATTATATATAAAGTTCCCACCCATCGTATAAACCACTTCCCCCTTTTCCATCCCGAAAACCTTATTATAAAGTTTGATATTATGTAAATAGCATTACAATCGCAATACTTCAACCCATCGCAAATACTTAACGTTCATTCGTATGTCCCGATTAACCAATCGCAAAGATCTCCCGTTGATCGCATCGCATCATTCACGATCGCGGTTCCCCTCAGATCTCCCCGATCAGCTCCTCCGATTAATCGCTTCAGGTGTCTCCTCGTAGATTGATCTCTAGTCTCAGTCATATAAGCTTGTCCATCAGCTGTCATAAGCTGAAGTCATCTACTTTCATTCACCCTCATCCCCAAGTCATTCATTAACCAAATATTGATACGAATGTCAGCCACCCTACCTCTGGTTATATGTCATCTTAAGATATGGTCATACCAAAGAGAATACTCCATATCTGTCAAAGATCTCCCCTAAGTTAGGTAGCGGTGCTTTAGGAAATCCCCCCTTGGAAAACTATCCTAAGCTAAAAGAACATCTGTCTAATACCAACCAGTCATAGATGGCCTTCCTATTCTGCAAAAAAAGCTTGATACACCCTTAGGTCGCGCCACTAAAAAGTCTTGATGTCTCAGCATTGCATATGCCAAAATCCAAACTAGTATTGGGTTGATTTACAGTGTTTCAGTGTCTATTTCAAAAGCAGAAATGTACCAGTATTCCAGAAGAATTTATTAAACTAAACATGAGAATACAGTTGCTTCTCATGTTGTTTTTAGCCTAGGATGAAAGTACCAGTCAGAAGAGAAAATTCAATAAACTTCTACAACCACAGTAAAAAAGGTTAGTAATTAAGAACAGGCAAGCATTTACTCTTCGGATACAAGTCATGTTGCTCCTGGGGTAAAAATATTCACAAGGGTATTCTATCAACAAGATATACATCTCAGAGCATGCCCCTCATGGCATACTGTCAATTTTTCACTTTTATTACTTACTGTGATATACCAAGCAGAGATAGGCATTACAAGGAAAGATGACACAGTTTGAGAAAGGGATGAATTGTCACTTGTTGTTAACCTCCTCCAAGCATGAGCAGATGGTTGGGTGACTGTGCTAACCTCCCCCAAACATGAGCAGATGGTTAGATCATTTGTTGTAAACCTCCTTCATTTAAAAGCAGATGGTTTGGAAATATGATAAAGGCCTCCTTCATTTAACAAGCAGAGGGTCAGCAACAGAGGTATAATCTCATTCAAAGAGCACAAGGATAAAAATGCTTCAAATGGTTTGAAAACTTGTTACACCATTTTCTCCAATGGATGAAACTACTGATATAGTAGTGGTGTTTCAAGGAATGCTTACATGGTTTCATTGTTTGAAAGACAGAGTAGAAATCAGTAGAAAACAATTCAAGGTTTGTGAGTTGAGGGCTGGTGTTAAACATAGGCCAAGAAGTGATATTATGGTATTCAAAGAAGTTTTGTTTTTCTTCTATCAAAGGTCTCCTTCAAAGGGTAATCTGAGGCTAGAATGCCCAAACTTAGGACAAACTTATCAAAATGACAAAGGAGATAGTCTAAGCCTTGCTTCTGAAAGAGACTTTTGCAAATGAATACACAGAGACAGTATGTGTGAGGAAAGGGTATGACAATTGTTTTAAATTCAGAGACAACACTCAAAGAAACAAGGCATATCACTGTCACAGACAAGACCTCTTTATGAACATGTGAAAGAACTCTACTATTGCATATGATTGCATTAAGGGTCTTTAAAGAATTTTCTCTTTGAAAAATAGATGTTTTTCAAGCCTGGGTAAGTACATATGAGGTTGTTTCCATAGTCAAGGAAAATTTCAAAGGAATTGTTGGCATAAAGTGCCATAACCATGTTTTATGTTGTTTAAAAAGAGAAAACCTTTTTCAAAAATGCATACACCCTCCAAAGCATGTTATGAAGACATTTAAATGTGGAGAGACCATTTGAAAGTCCCATTTTCAAGTTCAATAAACCAAGGCATACTCCACTAGCGGCTCGCTAAAGAAACCAAGCCATTTTGAGCAATTTTCAAAGATTGCAGGGCTCCAAGCCTGCACAGTGCACCTATAAGTGTGCACGGCGTGCCTGTGAGCACACTTACACAGGTTTTAAACTACAGCATGGCACGCTTGTAGCGCTCGTTCACTACCGCCCGAAAGCCGACCCAATAGCCTACATTGCGCGGCACACTCCGATTTAAATGCACCACTCCTCCATTTGCCTTCCAAAAAAGCTCTAAAAACCCCTCCAACAATCGACCAAGGCCCATAAGTGTTCCTCAAGGTATTTTTCATTACCTCTTGGTAAATTTCAAACTTTAAAGGGGTATGCTTGCTTTGTTTTCCACGGAAGAAACAGTGGTAAAGAAGGTTGGATCTTTGGTCAAAATCAAAGTTGTTTGTTGTTGTGGGTGTCAAATATCAATACAATAATAGAGAAGGTTTTGCATCATTCTTAAAGAGCCCTAATTTCCTTTCAAAGACAGTGATAGCAAAGGAGTAGGGTTTTAAGGGAAAGGGGTCCGTGCCAAGACAAAGGGGATTCCTCTTCAAACAAAAACCACCAACACACCCTGTATAAGTCTTTTTTCTCAAACACAGTGATCAAAGGAGATAGGTGGCTTATCAAAATTAAAAAGAAATCTCCTTGGTCATGACTAGCAAGTGATAGAAAAATGAGAAAGGGATGTTTATTAAGCCAATTTAAAAGCTCTTTTTATGTTATAGAAAGATAAGACTGCCCACAATTATTGGAAAAGAAATATAGAGTTGTAGAGGTCTCAAGTTGGCTGGAAGGTGTCCTAACAGTGTTAAAACAAGAACAAACCTTGTCTGCAAAATAAAAGGGGAAAATAGTGATTATAAGGTGAAGGCTTGGTCATTTTAAAAGGTCCTCTCTGTATTGTGAAATAGAAAACTTTGTGCAGCCCCCAGAATTCAAAAAACAGAGTATGTTGTGAAAGGTTTTTCAAGTCAGGCGAAGGTGTCTTGTTTTACTTTGAAAAGGGCAGTAAAACACCAAAAGAGCGGTGCTTAAGGGTAGGATATTTTGTGCCGAACAAAAGAGTTCTTTCTTCAACAAGAAACCACAAACACATCTTTTCAAGATCTTTGCCCGGTACAGTGATCAAAGTGTTTTTATTTTTGACAAGTACTTGTTTGATTGGCATCAAAGAGGCATAGTGACTTATAAGAACGACAAAGTGTGGTGTTGGGAAACCATTTCAAAAAACATTTGAGACAGTTTGTCTTAGTCAACTAGCAAAGAGTATCCAAAAAAAAATGCCTCCCAGGCAAGACAGCAGAAGTGGCCCTCACAAGAGGTTTGAACATGTTTCAACTGAAGAGGTAAATGCTCGTCCATCAGTCCTATTTAACTTTCATGAAGTTGGATGTCTAGAGTTTTGTCAAAGGGTTCAAGAGGTGAAAAGCTATCTCCCCTTGACACATCTATGTGCTTTGAGATTTCAAGGGAAACACTTTCAGCTGGCAGGCTTGGATTTCAAGTTTTCTCCTAGATCCATTTCCAAAGCTACCAAAATCCCTTATGTCGGGGAAAAATGGTTTAAACAGAGCTACCTAGACTCAGAACAGTACAAACCCTTTTTGAAGCCAGAGCATCAGGATACATGTCCATCCATCTTCCCTTTTTCATATCTGTTAACTATTTATGCACCCCTCATGAAGATAATCATGAAATATTTCACATGTGAGGGAAGGTTTTCCCGAGTCTATGCCTACCATGTCAGGTTGCTCATGCACTTCACAAGAGCCCAATTGTTAAACCTCCCCTTTTTCCTCCATAGGAGTATTGAAAATATGGCCTCCACTGTTCAAAAGAGACCTCCCTCTTAGCAGTCAGCTTTCCTTTTCCATCATTCCCTCATCAATATTGTCATTCTTCATCAACTTGAGAAGAAGGGAATCTCTTGGGACACTTTCATTGCACATCTAGATTTCGCCACTATTCCTTCATCCCATGCATCTCCTTCACCTTCCACTCAACATATTTTTCCTTCTTCTAGTAAGCCCATTCCAAAAAATCTCAAATTTCCCATGATTGATGAATAAGAACAAAAACATGATGAGGAAGAGCAACAGCATGATGAGGAAGAGCAACATGATGAGGAGGAGCAGCACAGTGAGGAAAGGCAGCAAATTGAAGAAAAACACAGTGATGATATGCAGCACAATGATGAAGAAAAGCGCCATGAAAAAGAGCAAAACAGTGAGGAGGGAAATGATGAGGAAATTGGTAGCCCTCACAGTAGCAAAAATGATGAAGATGAAGCCCAAAAAATTGAAGAGACAGAGCTTCAAAGTCCTAAAGAAATAAAGGACAAGAGTAAAGAGGGTAGCCCTCAAAAAGACATGCAAGATGACATTCAAAGCATTCATGAAGAAACTCAAAACAGTAGCAAGGATGATGAGGGAAGTAGCAAGGGCAAAGAGAAGGGCAAAGAGAAAATAGAGCATGTGCTAGCTGCCTCTCCTAGGCAAGGGGCCATGATTTATTCTCCAAAAGTGACAAAGCCCTAGACATCAAGGAAAAGAGTGCCTCAAACTATAATTCCAAATGTTACTAGGGCCCTCTAAAGCAAGGGGAAGTTTCCCAAGCATCCCATTGTTGAATTACCCAAGAGGAGGAAGACCAAGAAGGCCACCCAAAGCAAGGGAAAGGAGAAAGAAGAAAGCAGCCATGAGAAGGAGAGGGACTTTGACATAATTCAGATCCAAAGTGATGATAGCGACAATGAGGCCTGAATCCCAGAGTCTCTCTTGATCAATAGAGAAGAACAAATTCATGCATTGAGGGCAGATCTAGAGAGGTCTAGAAACCTCAATCACTTTTTGCAAACACAAAACAAATAGATGAGTGTCCACATGGCGGTATATGAGACACGGGCCATCAAATATCAAAAATAGGCCTCCAAGGAGCGAATTTAGTTGGAAGAACTCATGGGTGAGTTCAATGATAGCGAAGATTAATATCAGCCAAGAAGAAAGAAGCCAAGGACCATGAGACTCAGAAGAGCCTTAGAGAAACAAAAGGAGGAAGAAGCTACCCTTTTCCAATATTTTCCTCTCACTACTTTTTTTACCCAAGAGATAGAAAACAATCGAACAGAATGGCTTTAGAGGGTGAATGATCACTTGGAGAAGAAGTTGAAAAAGTCCAATAGAGATTTGGACCTTCAAAGGAGGATGACCAGGCACTATAAGAAGCATAATCAATTCACCCGACGGAAATTGATGGCCACACAGGAAAAGCTCAAGGAAGCTCAAAAGAGGTGCCCAGCACCAAAAATGAAGAAAGATACCTCAAGGCTCCAAATTTTGGCCTCAGCTTCTCAGCATGTTTCTAAAACCCTTGAGGGTCATGCTCGCCAAAATTGGGTGAAATTCAACAAGTTTTGGTTTTTTGTCATTTTTGGGCTTTTGGCTAAAAATCATGGGCATCGCCATTTCTATTTGGGACATCCTAAAAGGATGAAAATGGTATCATTGGATGCCATAATTTTAGGGGCATCTACTCAACAATTTTCAGATCAATTGAAGATGATTTGGTCCCCCAAAATGGCAAAAAACACTCACTTTTTCCACACTTTGCCCCGTTTATCAGCAAAGTCTATTTTTTGGGTTTTTACACACAGGTCAGTTTTTGATAGACTTATAGTAATAATTTTGGACAAATATAAGAACTTTCATAAAATATACATTCATAGCTTTCCAACAAGCCATCACGGGCCTCGTTTTGACATCGGGAAAGCTTCCAAAAGTTGCCCAGAAGATAGAAGACTTTCTGCTGATATTTTTCTTAAGTATTTTTGTGAAAAATGTATTTTTCTGAAGTGACTTTTCCTCATATGCGTTTAGCTATTTTTGGCCATGGTTAATTAGGAAAAGTCAAATCATTTTCCTTTTTTATAATTTTTGAGATATTTTATTAGATATTTTCTGCCATGGGCTTTGCAAAGCCTCAAGGACAAAATCAGATATTTTTGATGGGCCAATGAGATTGCAAGTTGCACTAGGAGGTTTTCCATTATCTTGGACTATATATTCCAAGAGACTTCATTGTAAATAAGGCTGAACTTGATGATATAGAGCAATATATGGTTATACAAGCTTGGAAGAAACACTTGTCTCATGCATTGGATAGTTTCTTGAATGTTTTTGGATGATGAAAGAGGATTTTTGTTGGATTCCTTGACTTGGTAAAATGGTATAGTGTCCCTCTCTGTTATGCTTCTTAGTTTTCATTCATATTCCATGTTCTTGCTTGCTATAAGATAGTAGAGAATAGATTTGAGACATGCCCTTGGAGGCACCTCAAATTTCCTGTTTCTTTATAGCTTCTATGTTTTCTTCCTTCTTAGTCATATCAAAGAATCCTTGATTACTCTTTGATAACTGAAGAAATTGTTTGCTTATTTCATTTATGGTTTTATGCATGCTAAGTATGATTCATGGTATGCCCTACTTACTCATGGCTAGTCATAGCTCCACCTCTGAAACCTTTCTTTGATTTTTTTATTGTCTTAGTTGAACCAAGGAGGTCTTGTACTGATCTTGCCCTTTGCCTAAAACTATGAAATATTACTTCAAAGTGCCCAATAGCTTGAAATACTATGCTTAGGCGTTTCCTCATAGTGATTTGAGTTATTTTTTTGTCTTAATTGTATTTCCCCAAAGTCTGATAGCAATTTCCTAAAGTTAGTCATATATCTCTATGTATTGCTTGAATGTTTATTTCTATGCATTTATCAGTTTATAGTTACATTTCTCATGATTAATGGTTAGCCCTACCATGTTTATGTTAGCTATTGAACTATTTATGTCTGAAATCCTTTGTTCTTCACAAACTTAGTGTCCATCCCACTCCATTTTACCCAAATATCCATTTTACCTTGATCAAATCGGGCCTTCAACATACCTTGTATCACCATCTGGAGCTTTCTTGACCTTTTCGACCCCATAGCCCAGTTGATATGACATATTTTTATCTATCTTAGTATTTTATCAGTTCATCCCTCACAAACCTAAAAACAAAACCAAAAACCTACTTCATAACTAGCCTAAAATCAGAAACACAAGAAGAAAACACATAGATATCCGTTACACAAATAGAGAGAGCCCTCTCTGAGTCCAGGAAGGTTAGGTCCTTGGGCTCCAAAGATTGGTTTGATGTTACCCTGTCAGTTGGCTTGCCAATCAGCCAAATCACGGGACCCTAACAAGAATTATGGTGGATCTATCTTTCTTCGATCTTATGATATCATTTTTTTTCTTGTATGTTGTCTTTGGTGATTCATTGATTTGTTCCTACATTCTTTTTCTACATTCCCAAACTTGTTACAAGAATAACATCTTATGTGACTAGAAAAGAGAACATGAATCGTAGTAAGTTTGTCTCATGTTCCTTCTGCAATCAACAGCTTTATGGCCGAATTTGTTTCATGAAAAAAAATATCCCTTAAAGAAACTTGAGCACCTGGGAGTTGATGGTCTTTCTGTGGAGTGGATATTTTTCTGTGAATGAAATAATCTAGTTCTGCAATTAGCTACAACATTTCCATAATTATGACATATAATGAATTCAATATTATTGATCAAAGTATAGAATCGATTGACACTTCTATAGATAGGAGTGAATTATTTCCTTTGAGGATTCATGATCCTTGGCTTTTGATCATGTTGGATTTTTGTCTTATTAAACACTTCAAGTTTTTCATTGTTATCCTTTGGGTCTTTAGCATTAGCTTGTGAACTAGATTCTCCTTTAACAGTTTCATGAAAACCAAGGCCAAATTTAATACAAGGAGACCTTTCACTACTAAGAATATTATCCATAATCTTAGTACTATCTTTAAATCTCAAATGTTTATCTTTTGCTTCTAATTTACATTTTAAAATGTTTACCTCAACCTCTATTCTTTGGTACTGCTTCTTCATACCTTATTTGACCCCTCTTCCTTCTTCTACTTACTCTTTTACTTTGAGAATCTCTTATTTCAACCCATTTTCTTATTCTTCAAATTTTTGAAGTAGTTCTTCATTCCGCTTATATGATTTTTCAAGATTTTCTTTTACAGAGACGATTTCGGCTTCAAGACCTTCGCAATACTGGATAGGTTCAACAAAAACATTTTCTAATTTAATATGATCCTTTTTATCATATGTCTGCAACTTGCCTTTAATATTATCAATATTTTTTAAAGCAAGGTCAAGTTTTGTTCTAAGATCATGAATTTACTTTAATCTGTCAACTGTTGAATTAGAAACTACATCCATAATTGTAAGTGGTGTTTTATCATCATATACATTCTTTGATGCATTGTTAGGGATATGATTACATGATAGATTCTCTAATGAGCCATCTTCCTCGGGGATTTCTTCATGAATTTGATGGCAAGTTACCCTGCTAATACCCACATTAATACTCTCAAAGCTGCATATACAAATGCCTTTCAAATTCATGCCCCAATAAGACTCAAATCTAGTTAAAATCAATAATAATTGCGAAAGCTTCTATATCTCAAATCACAGATTTGAGATATTGAAGTAATTTTCTTATGGTTATAAAACCACACCTCTCAATCTAGATTTCAATATCTTTATCTCATGGTTATAAAACCAAAATATCAATATCCATATGCGGAATTTTACCTTCTAGACCTATGGTTAAAACCATAGTCAATTTCGTTACTTCAACTCTTAGTCGAAGGTTAACTTCATTTTTTGAATCTTTGAATCCACTATTCGAATCCTGGATGAACCTTGGCTCTCACAAATTTCAACGTATATTTACTTCATGGATCATTAATCCATACCTTGGTTTACTATTTACCAAAAGAGAAACAATATAAAGACTCTCGATCCTTCAGCACAACATTAATATAAACTTTCGACCTTTAACTAAATTACAAACCACCGCACATAAATGTTGGTCACAGTTTCACAACTCACCTTTCATCAATTTAATAAACCCCATTATCAACATGATTGACCTGGCCCACAATATATACAACATAAATCTTTATCACTCACCCTTCATTCACGACTTGACAAAGTTAAGACCTTATGTTATAAAGTTATTAACTTACCATTTAATCAACACACACATCTCAATGTTCATCCAACGGCTGCGAGCTTATCACATTCCACTTTAATAAATCAATGGTGGTCGCATTCCATAAGATTTCAGACTTTAACCATCAGGGTTCACGCGACAAAAGTGGTATTGAATTACCACTTGAAATACGTGTCAAACACCGAGCACTATCGTGTTCCTTCCAAATATTACCGCTTACCACTCTAAAGGTATGCGATACTGCTGGTTTGGGTTTTCGACCCAAATTCATGGTTCTGACCACTTCTTCATAGTTCCGTCCTCATTTTAGGCTTTGCTACTGATATCAAATCTCCACCGCTTCCATGTACTTGGTTTCTACCCTCACTCCAAAGAACATCTCTACATACTCTTCACGTATTAATGCTAGTGCTTTCACTCCATTGTGAAATGACTTCTCCGCATTCTCCGAACAGGCCTTAATCTATTACAACGTTCATTTGAATCGCTCCCTATCTCCACTTCACTGTGCTTTCAATTGCAGCTTCTGTTCAATTGGACAACTCAATGTCATTTGTCCATCTTATGATTCCACTCAACAATGAATCACGACCCATCGATTCCATTCCACGAAAATATAATTCAACATTTGAATAGGGTTTTAAAAACCCCTCTAACATTCATTCACGCATAGCATAGCTTCCATGTCTAATTTCTGTGGTTTAAATCCATAGTAATCCCCAAGTACACTTCAAGCCACTAGGCATCTAACCAATCAATCAATTATAAATACAGTAATCCTCATCGTGAGATATGTCGAGGCCATCTGATATCTCGATTTAGAAGTCTGTGGCAGTTTCTTTCACTAATATCGATTTACTCTAAAATCGGTACTAATTGCCTAGTCACACAAATCACACAGAGTTCCAAATTCTCCTACCCAATTCCATTTACACACCATATAACTCGAAATGGAATTCAATTCAGAAAATCGAGTGTTTGTATTAAAAAAAAAGACTTACATAGAAAATTTTCCCTCTCGGCCTGATCTTCAAATCGATGGCCCTGTTCAACTACCCATAGGCTTACAGGAAAAAACCCCTGTTTGCCCTAAAATTGAATCACTCACACTCTCTCCAGATCTATCTGCTTAATGCCTTTGAGGCTTACATTTATACAAGATGATAATGAAGCGATTCAGCTCCCCTAATAACTCAACAAAACGCTTAAAATCCTCAAAGTCCTAAATCTAGACTTGATCCCTAAATTTGCTGAAACTAATTCTAATTTAATTCCTAAATCTCAACTTTCTCTTCATATTCCCAACTAATAAACTTCTCTCATGTTCTCCAATCATTTGGGAACATTTACAATTTTCTCTCAATATTTAATTAAAATCACTCAAATTATTTAAGGATTACATAAGAAATTAAAAACATAAGACCCCCCTATGTCTATTAAAATACAAAGTATTTTTCGGAACCTAATGCCCCTGCCTCAGACTCCCAAGGTTAAAAATAATCATGATCTCCTAATCATGTGCTTTCATTCCTTGTCTTCCTAGATCCCACACTTTGTTTTGTTGTTGTCCATAAGCTGCATTATTCTTCTGCTGTACTTCTCCACGCTTCCATATTTTATGTTGCATCTTCCCGCTTGCTAAGCTTTCATAGTCTGTGACTGTCTTTCTCTCGTTGCAGTTGCTTCTTTTCTTTCTTGTTGTTGTCTTCTTCTGAGACACTGTCACCATCAACCTTATTATCAATTCAATTTATTTATCTAATATGTTTTCTGATTAATGGATAGTGCTTCCTCTTGATTGCTGAACTCTTTCTCCTGCTCCTGCTTTTACTTGATGAGATCTTACAGCCTCCCTATCATCCATACCCTCTTGTTTTCTGCAACTGAAAACTTCTTCCTAATTTTCATTTATGACAATTTCTTTGTTTCCTGACATCAGCAATTCTTTGGACTGGTATTTAAATTTCCAGTCATTGTCATCTTCTTTTCTCTGCTTTAATTTATTCTCCTTGGACAAACATTCTTTAGTCCTTTCATCAGTACCTACAATCATAAAACAAACATCAAAATTATAAAACCTTTATGTCTCTTCTTCCTCCAGCAACACTTCAATTTGCTGCTTTGACATTCCCTCCGGCAACATTTCAATCTGCTGCTCTGTCATCAGCACATCAGTATGTTGATTCCAATCCTTCAAATAATTCTCAAGACTGTCAGCTAGTCTCTCTTCTACATCATCCCTCTCATGGATATTTCTTTGCTCTGGTTCATAAAAATGAACCTTTTCATTCTCATTCAGCTCTACCTTTACAATCTAAACACTTATTCTCTGTGTTTCTAGCCTCTACACTATAATACTTAACTCCTACCACAAATTTGTCATCTCATCTGAGAAAACATTTATACAATCCTCACTATCTTCACAAGTCAAGTTTCCTGCTATCACTATCTCTCCACCCTTCATCAAAATAGAATTCTGATTTTCCATCTCTGCAATAGGTTTAATTATCTGTCCATCACTTTTCATTTGGCCATTTAATAAAATCGATTTTTCATTATCAACAGCAAATTTCTCATCATTAAACATAACTATCATATCTTCATTGAAACAATTTCTTTCACAAACAAGGAATTTATAAATTCCTTTTGTTGCAGTAATTCAATTTGATCTTCCTCTGAAAGATAATCATCATATATTACTTGACAACTTTCAGTTTCACTGAATACAATTTCATCATATGAATTGTCTTCTTCAATACCCGCATTCACACACAACTTGTCAGTTTTAATACCATAAGACCTCACAACCTCATTTGATGATTCAATCACCAAATCCTCCTGTTGTTCTAAGCCTTCTATATAATTCAGAAATTCTTCAATGGTCCTCTCTTCAATTTCTTCAAGCTGTCCAATTGATTTCTCAATTTCCAGCTTTTGGCCATCATCATAAGCTAAATCTTCTCTGCTTCCAATATATTGAAAAGTAAAACTTTTCCCCAACTGTGTATGGAAATTTTCAAAAGAACTGGCTGTCCCATTTTCTTCCTTCATGAAAATATCAGCAGTTTTTCCTTCTCCACATGTTCTTCCTGCAAACATTCAAAAATTATTTGATGTAATGTCATTCGACCTCTTGATCTCACTTGAATTTTCACTCCTCAAGTCTTTCTCCAAATACTCCTTCATTCTGAGTAATTTCTCCTTCAGCCAAGCATTTATCATCTGCTCTTTCTTCATCTGTAGTTGATGCCACTTTACCTTTATTCTTACAAGAAAATCCCATCTCTGGTCTTCTATCAACATTTTTAGTTTTTCAAACTGTTCTCTGATCTTAGCTACCTCTCTTTCATACTCCTCCTTCTTTAACTATCTCTGCATGCCATTTGTGTTGGCATCCTCTTTCTTCATTCTATTGTGGCCTTTCTCAGAACTTCTGCCATGACTATAAGTAGTCATTTTCTCCTTCATGAGTTCTCACTCATTCATCATTGGCTGCACTGAAACCTCTGCAATAACAATTCTTCCTTGTTACAACTTACCTCATCAATCCTCTCCTCCGGATCTGGTCTTTTGGTAATCACTAGTCCTCTATCTGTTGGAACCTTTTGAACATTCTTCACTGCTCCTTCTAGGCTTCACTCCTCTGCACCCTCTCAAGAACACATCTGTTCTTTTCATCCAACCTCTGTTGGAATTTCTCCAGGTTCTGCCACACTCCTCTCTCTCTTTAGAAACCTTCACTGGCTTCCTTCATCACTGCTTTTCAAAGCTATGATCTTCTTGCTGAGATGCTCCTCAATTGCTTTGTTGTGTAACCAACTCCAAAAAGAGAAGAAAAGAGATATCAACACCTTAGAAATGAGCCACTTCAAGGGGGCAACCTCCAATACATTACATAAATGAAAAATTCTTGGATGATACAAATCACAAAACCTCCTTTCTATATATAGGAGTCCATGAGGCCATAATGTAATCCTAGTGGGCCACAATGTAATCCTAGCTGACCTAACAATAACAATTTAAGGGCACAATAATAACAAAATGGGGGTTACAAGGGTACAATAATAACAATAAGGGGTTTCCACTAACAATAATAAGGGACTATACTAGTGATATAGGGACCTAACATGCCCCTCTCCTTCAAAAAAAAAATTGTCCTCAACGCTTGAGTAGCTCCGGGTGCTTCTGTATAAAATTATCATCCTCCCATGTAGAATCTTCAGTGGGTAAGTTCTTCCACTTGATGAGATACTCTGAAATTGATCGATTCTGTAGCTGTCGAGTTCTTGTTTCCATGTCTGCTTTAGGTTCCAATATGATTTTTCCTTCCTCATCAAGTTCTGGCAATATTGTTTGAACTGGAAGATTTTCACCTATAACCTTCTTTAAGCATGAAACATGGAAAACTGGATGTACTCGCAAAGAAGCAGGAACCTCCAATTTATATGCCATAGTACCAATCTTTTGCAACACCTATTAAGGACCATAGTACTTTGGTGATAATTTATTATCCTTCTTAGCTTGCTTGAGGGACATTTGCTTGTATGGTTGTAGCCGTAAAAATACCCAATATCCTACATCAAAACTTCTCTCGATGTGATGTTGATCTGCCTGTTGTTTCATTCGATTTTGTGCCAAAGTCAAGTTATCCTTTAAGATTTGGAGAACTTCTTGCTGATGCTCGATGTGATATTTCACTGCTTGAACCTTCGAATTTTCTCTTAAATATGATGTGATGGATGGTGGATGATATCCTTAAAGTGCCATAAATGGGGTCATTTTTGCTGTAGTATGGAAGGAAGTGTTATACCACCATCCAGCAAGAGGTAACCACTTGACCCATTGTGTTTGTTTATCAAATACAAAACAACGAAGATATCCTTCCAAACATTTATTTACTATCTCAGTTTGACCATCAGATTGAGGATGATAAGATGAGCTATGAGCTAATTGAGTACCCAAACAACAAAATAAATTCATCCAAAAATTCCCAGTAAAAATGGGACCTCTGTCGCTCAAAATAACCCTTAGGCTTCCATGTAGCTTTTGAATTCTGTCCATAAATGTAGTAGCAACTGTACTTGCTTTAAATGGATGAGATAATGCACAAAAGTGTGCATACTTGGTAAGTCTATCAACTACCACCATGATGAAATTATTTCTTTCGGACTTAGGTAAACCTGTGATAAATTCCATTGAAATCTCCTCCCAACGTTGAATTGGAATGGATAAAGGTTGTAGAAGTCCCAGGGTCTTAATTGTCTCAACTTTATTCTGCTGGCAAACCAAACATTCCATCACAAACTTTTGAATATCAGATTTAAGGCCATCCCAGAAAAATTCTTTCTTCATCCTTTGGTGAGATTTTAAAAATCCCGAGTGTCCTCCTAAAGGAGAAGTGTGCAATTCCAGAAGAATATTTTGTTTTAGTTGGGAAATCTTACAAAGATATAAGTGATCTTTGTACCATAAGGAATCATTTTTCCAACTAAATGTATCAAATGTACTAGGATCTTGCTGCAACTTTTGAATGAGTGTCCATACATCTTTTTCCTTCTTCCATTCATCTCTTGCTTCGGTTATCCAATCTGGTTGAATAATAGAAATGGCACAAATCAATGATTCCACCTCTTCATTCTTTCTTGAGAGTGCATCTGCAACAACATTAAGCTTTCCTTTTTTGTAGATTATTTCAAAGTCATAACCCAACATCTTTGTGACCCATTTTTGCTGCTCTTCTAAAGATAGTCTTTGTTCCAAAAAAGTGTTTAAGACTATCATGATCAGTTTTTACCTTGAAGTGTCTTCCCATTAGGTAAGTTCGCCATTTCTTTAGTGCATGCAGTATTGCTAACATTTCCTTCTCATAAATAGGTTTCTGTAAATACTTTCCTTTGATTGGACGACTTTCAAAAGCAATGGGTCTTCCTTCTTGCATTAAAACTGCACCAATTCCATTTCCTGAGGCATCACATTTCACAATAAAGGTTTTTGTGAAGTCTGGCGTAGCTAAGACCGGTGCTAGGCACATTGCCTCTTTAAGACGTTCAAAGGCCTTAGTTGCTTCAGGAGTCCATGAAAATGCATCTTTCTTCAATAATGTTGTTAGAGGTGCTGCTATTCTCCCATAATTCTTAACAAGCTTGCGATAATACCCTGTTAACCCGAGAAATCCTCGCAACTTCTTTATGGTTGTGGGGACTTTCCATTCCTTAATGGCTTTAATTTTGTTAGGGTCTACTTTAACACCCTCGTGAGATACAATATGACCCAGATATTCCACCTCTTGTACTCCAAAGAAGCATTTGGATTTTTTTGCATATAATTGTTTCTCCTGCAATAGTTTGAGCACCCTGTCAACATGTTTAACATGATCCTTCCAAGACCTGCTATAGATTAGTATATCATCAAAAAATACCAGCACAAATTTTCTAAGGAAGGGTTTGAAAATGGAATTCATCAACCCTTGAAATGTAGAAGGTGCATTGGTAAGGCCAAAAGGCATGACCAAAAATTCATAATGACCCTCATGAGTTCAAAATGCTGTTTTTGGAATATCTTGAGTCTTCATTCTAATTTGATGATATCCTAAACGAAGATCCAACTTGGTAAAATAAATTGCTCCATGTAATTCATCCAATAATTCATCAATCACAGGAATGGGAAATTTATTTTTAATGGTGAGCTTATTGAGCTCCCTATAATCCGGACACATTCGCCATGATCCATACTTCTTGTGTACCAATACTACAGGAGCAGAGAAAGAACTTTGACTGGGTTGAATTATACCCGCCTCTAACATTTCTGCAATCATACGTTCAATTTCGCTCTTTTGGAAGTAAGGATATCTATAAGGCCTGATGTTTGGAGGAACACTTCCTGGAATCAAATGAATAGCATGATCATGATCACGAATAGGTGGAGTCCTTTGGGAGTTTCAAACACCTTGGAATGATTGTCCAAGACTTGTTGGAGATCTGCAGAAATAGATGATTTTGATGTTGGAACTTCTAGTGAGCATAATTGTGCAATTACGCCTCGCTGTTCTTTCTTTAGAAGCTTTTCATGACATTAGAGCTTATTATCCTTCCTGGCTTCCCCGCAATACCCCGTAATTCGACTTCCTTTCCTTCTGAAAAAAATTTCAAGAAAATTTCTTGAAAATTAAAAGCTACCGTCCCCAAAGATTGTAACCATTGTACTCCTAGTACAACATCAGCACCTCCCATAGGAATGGAAAGCATTGGAATAGTAAATACATATTACCCCATGTTTAGCTTGATATTATGGCATTTCCCAGAGCAATTTATAGTTCCTCCATTTGCAACCATCACTTGGCATTCTGGTGCTTGGTATAGGAAACAATTTAATTCCTTGGCTACCTTACAATTAATAAAATTATGAGTGCTACCTAAATCAATCAACACTATTACCTTTTTCTTCTTGATCTGTCCTGCTATCTTGAGAGTTTCAGGAGTGGTAATTCTTGCCAGTGCATTACATGATATGGTCGGATTCATTTCTTCCTCTTCTATGGTTGGTTCCTGGTGTATATCCTCTTCTTGTTCATTTTCTTCTTCTTCTTCACAATCTATGTAAAATAATTTCTTTTCAGCACACTTATGACCTTTAGTGTATTTGCTATCACAACTATAGAAAAGCCCTTTTTCTCTTCTTTCTTCCAATTTTTGTGGTGTCAACCTTGTAGGTTGTGGAAATCTAGGCGTAGCAACACTTCCTTCTTTATAGAATTGAGTGGTAGGCTTCCTTGTCGCCATAATTTTACATTCAACTTTTCTTGCCAACCTGAATGCCTTCTCCAATGAATCGGGTTCCAAAACACGAACTTCATGTTGGATGTTATCCTTTAGAGTACCTAAGAAGAGATCAATCCTGTGTTCCTCTGGAATATTAGTTACCCTTATATTCAATTTTTGGAAGTCCTCAATGTGCTGCCCCACTAAACCCTTTTGTTTGAGATTTATCAATTGGCTAAAGAAGGTGTTGCTCTTTGTATCCTCATAATGTGCTATCAATTCCTCCGTAAAAATTGACCAAGTGACAATTTTTTTACGGGAGCAAAGCCATTGATACCATACAAATGTATTTTGTTCTAAATGTAAAGTTGCAATGCGTACCTTTTGTGTGTTTTGTACGTTATGGAGATCAAAATATTGCTCCATCTGTAGTATCCATGTTAGAGGATCCTTTCCATCAAACTTCCTCATATCCATCTTTGGAATATGGTGGTTCTTCCTGCCAACATTAGAGTTTATGAAATCACAATTAACATTTATTTTGTTCTCATCATGAGGTTCTTCTACTATCTTTTCACCATTAGGAAACCTTTCTTGTATAAACTTTGTCAAACCTTCCATGTCTGCTTTTAGAAAATTCTTCATGTTTTCCATTTTCTCATCAATATTAGCTTCCATGTCATCAATCTTAGCTTCCATGCCCACTTCCATGCCATCCATCTTAGCTTCCAAACCATTCATCTTAGCTTCCACGCCTTTCTTCAAACCATCCATCTTAGTTTCCATGCCTTTCTTCAAAACTTCCATTTCATTTTTGTTGTTCTTTGCGAGAGCGAAATTTGTTGCACTTGCTCTTGTAATTTTGATATGTCATGTTGCCATTCTTCATCTTCATGAGTCATAGTAGAGATTTCCAAAGGCTTAATGGGTGTTGAATTCTTTTTAGGGGCCATTTTATAATCCAATACTGATATCTATTCTACAATATGCCCTTGCAATCAATTCAACTTGATTATTCAAACAAGACTTATGCAATTCGGAAAAAAGAATACACACCTTTTACTCGCTTTTGAGGAGCTCGATATTGAAATTGTATTATCTCTATGATTTTAGCTCTTAAATATCTAAAATTCAGCACTGAAGTATCCCTATGAATTCTCTTTTGAATGCCACAGGTCTGACTTGATTTGGATTCTCCAAGACAAAGTTATGTCCAATCTCCTATAATGACCTAATTATGGACTGGTTCAGTATATCAAACTTGTAAGACTTGCCATGTGTCACTGTTTTGTCCTTCACTTCTGAAATTGATAGCTAATAAATTAAAGTCCATGTAATTGTGACCAATTTTTACGGCACTCCATTCCGATGCTCAGAGAGAGAGTTATTGAAATTTTCCCACGATCACCTTTTTGAGATGAAATTTAGGAGCCTGAAAAAGCACTACCTTCCACAGATCATATATCCAAAAATATTTTGAACCAAGCTCTGAAATGTTTTGACGAGTTTCCTTAGGATTTCAGCTTTGCACCATAAAAATTTCAGATTCTGAACCTCAGTAGAAAAAAATTTATAGCGCAAATTCCACGATGACCTGTTTAGGAGCCTGAACAAATACCTAACTTCCACAGATCATATCTCCGAAAATATTGCGAACCAAGCTCTGAAATTTTTAGAAAATCTTCCTCAGTATTTCGGCTTCGCACCCTAAAAATTTTAGCTTCTTAACCTTCATAGAAAAAAATTTATAGCGAAAATTCCACTATGACTTGTTTGGAGCAGCGAAACACTAGAATCCAAAGCTCTGATACCAAATGTTGTGTAACCAGCTCCAAAAAGAGAAGAAAAGATATATCAATGCCTTATAAATGAGCCACTTCGAGGGGGCAACCTCCAATACATTACATAATGAACAATTGTTGGATGATAAAATTCACAAAACCTTCTTTCTATATATAGGAGTCCATGGGGCCATAATGTAATCCTAGTGGGCCACAATGTAATCCTAGCCGACCTAACAATAATAAATTAAGGGCACAATAATAACAAAATGGGGGTTACAAGGGTACAATAATAATAATAAGGGACTATACTAGTGATATAGGGACCTAACATGCTTACACTCTGCATTTTGCAAACAAAATCTTCAAATAAAATCAAAATACGTTACCTTCAGAGTTTGTTTCAACACTCATTTGCAATTGCTTTTGCAAATCCTTCCAATAGTCTGCTGCACTGCATGATGTCCTGTCAGATTTAAATCTGATCTCTTTGCCGTCACTATCATACCTGTGTTCACATCTTTCAAAACATAACTGGGCAATATTCAAAGTACATTTGCCTTCAAATTTAGATTCTGGAAATTTAAATTATCAACCTTCACTGTATACTTATTCAAATCTACAATTTCTGTCGAACAGATTTTTTTAAAAACCCAAGCCTTCCTTAATTTCTTCAGCACACATGCATTCCAAAAATTAATTTTCAAAGAGCTTATCCCACTCTGATACCACTTGATGGTAGGTTACCCTGCTAATACCCACATTAATACTCTCAAAGCTGCATATACAAATGCCTTTCAAATTCATGCCCCAATAAAACTCAAATCTGGTTAAACTCAATAATAATTGCAGAAGCTTCTATATCTCAAATCACAGATTTGAGATATTGAAGTAATTTTCTTATGGTTATAAAACCACACCTCTCAATCTAGATTTAAATATCTTTATCTCATGGTTATAAAACCAAAATATCAATATCCATATGCAGAATTTTACCTTCTAGACCTATGGTTAAAACCATAGTCAATTTCATTACTTTAACTCTTAGTCGAAGGCTAACTTCATTTTCTGAATCTTCGAATCCACTATTCGAATCCTTCATTAACCTTGGCTCTCACATATGTCAACGTATATTTACTTCATGGATCATTAATCCATACCTTGGTTTACTATTTACCAAAAGAGCAACAATATAAGGACTCTCGATCCTTCAGCACAACATTAATATAAACTTTCGACCTTTAACTAAATTACAAACCACCGCACATAAATGTTGGTCACGGTTTCACAACTCACCTTTCATCACTTTAATAAACCCCATTATCAACATGATTGACATGGCCCACAGTATATACAACATAACTCTTTATCACTCACCCTTCATTCACGACTTGACAAAGTTAAGACCTTATGTTATAAAGTTATTAACTTACCATTTCATCGACGCACACATCTCAATGTTCATCCAACGGCTATGATCTTGTTGCATTCCACTTTAATAAATCAACGGTGGTCACATTCCATAAGATTTCAGACTTTAACCATTAGGGTTCACACGACAAAAGTGGTATTGAATTACCACCTGAACTACATGTCAAACACTGAGCGCTATCGCGTTCCTTCCAAAGATTACCACTTACCACTCTAAAGGTATGTGATACTGCTAGTTTGGGTTTTCAACCCCACTGTCACGGTTCCGACTGCTTCTTCACAGTTCCGTCCTCATTTCAGACTTTGCTACTAATATCAAATCTCCACCGCTTCCATGTACTTGGTTTCTACCCTCACTCCAAAGCACGTCTCTACATACTCTTCATGTATTAACACTGGTGTTTTCACTCCATTTTTCAATTACTTCTCTGCATTCTCTGAACAAGCCTTAATCTATTACAGCGTTCATTTGACTAGCTCCCTATCTCCACTTCACTGTGCTTTCAATTGCAGCTTCCGTTCAATTGGACAACTCAATGTTATATGTCCATCTTGTGATTCCACTCCACAGTGAATCACGACCCATCAATTCCATTCCACGGAAATCTAATTCAACATTTGAATAGGGTTTTAAAAACCCCTCTAACATTCATTCACACATAGCGTAGCTTCCATGTCTAATTTTTGTGGTTTAAATCCATACTAATCCCCAAGTACACTTCAAGCCACTAGGAATATAACCAATCGATCAATTATAAATACATTAATCCTCATCATGAGATATGTCGAGGCCATCTAATATCTCAATTTAGAAGTCTATGGCAGTTTCTTTCACTAATATCGATCTACTCTGAAATCGGTACTAATTGCCTAGTCACACAAATCACATAGAGTTCCAAATTCTCCTACCCAATTCCATTTACACACCATATAACTCAAAATGGAATGCAATTCAGAAAACAAAGTGTTTGTATTAAAACAAAAGACTTACATAGAAAATTTTCCCTCTCGGCCTGATCTTCAAATCGATGGCCCTGTTCAACTGCCCGTAGGCTTACAGGAACAAACCCCTGTTTTCCCTAAAACTGAATCACTCACACTCTCTCCATATCTATCTTCTTAATGCCTTTGAGGCTTACATTTATACAAGATTATAATGAATCGATTCAACTCCCCTAATAACTCAACAAAACTCTTAAAATCCTCAAAGTCCTAAATCTAGACTTAATCCCTAAATTTGCTGAAACTAATTCTAATTTCATTCCTAAATCTCAACTATCTCTTCATATTCCCAACTAATAAAATTCTCTCATGTTCTCCAATCATTTGGGAACATTTACAATTTTCTCTCAATATTTAATTAAAATCACTCAAATTATTTAAGGATTACTTAAGAAATTAAAGACATAAGACCCCCCTATGTCTATTAAAATACAAAGTATTTTTTGGAACCTAATGCCCCTGCATCAGGATTTCTTGTAGCTTATCCCATACTTGCTTTGAAGTTATAAGATGCATAACCTTATTTAATGTTGAATCACATATGCTACAAAATATGTCACTTAATGTCTTATTATTATTTTGTACTTCCTCATCTGATGGGGAAATCTTGGTGTAGCCATTGCAAACTAAATACCAAACATCATGATTCATTAGATTAGAATTCATCATTTCTTTCCAATATTGATAATCACCTTTGATTCACATTGGTATATCTACATTGACCGTTGTTTCTAATTACTGTCCTTGATCTTATGCTTCTATAGGCCCGATCTGTGAATCTAGCTTCTTTTGAGAATGCTTACTGTCACTTTTATCACTATCATTAGTGAAAGTTCAGTAGTATCACTGTCATCATTTGTAATATTCCTAAATTAGCACACAACTAATTGGAATATTAATTTTTTATTTTTCTTCATAGTCTGAAGAATAAGAGGGTATGGAGACCCATAAATCTCCTTAGTAGGAATAAAGACACTCCTAATGTGAAAGGAGGTAATCTAAAATCTAGATTGAAGACCCTTATATGTAAAAAGGGGATGGATCATGTATACTAGGTCAACTTTGACCAAATCAAACATCGTTGGTATGGAAGGAGTGGCATTAATTGAGGGACAACGCAGTTTTTGGAGGGAGATTGCATGCATGGAAGTAGTGGCTTTAATGAGTGGGGCCCATGGTGAGGAAGATCACCAAGAATATAAGGAAGGGGATGGAAACCATTATTGGGATGATTGGATTATTATTTGTTTACTTTCTGTTAAGACTTTGATCTCTCTTCAGCTATTTAGCTAAGATTGCAGTGATGTTTAGCACAAGGGTATTCCCGAGCGGGAATCCCACCTTCATCCTTGGGGGACTTCGAGTGCCTACTCAGGAGAAGTATTTTCACTAAATTTCCACATTATGGAATTTGGCCAAGCTACAACTTTATTCAACAATGCAGTGTCTGCTTAGAGTTGTGTTGTGTCGCAGGGTGCAACAGTGGAGGATTGTGTTGGGTGTTTTCTGAGCTAGTTTTGTAGTGGGGGAAGGTTTCCTTCCATTGGGAGGCTAGTAAATAATCCCCTTAGGCTTTATTGATATATTTGGCATCAGGCCAAGGTGATTTTATCTCCTACAATGTAGTTTCAGTCTAGATCTACGTTATTTTAGGGAGGAGTTGCAGGGGTAGTTGCAGTATGTGTTTTGGAAGGTGATTTCTTCAGTGCAAGGGATATCCTTTCATCCGGAGGATATATTGGAGAATATTTATAGGTTTCTACATCAGCTTTAGCCATATCTTCTCATTTTTGTTTTTGTAGCATACCTTCAGCCCTAGGGTTGCAGCTTACATTTGCATATTGTATGCATTTTTTCGGAAACCCTCTTGGGTTTTCATGGAAAGATGATATAGTGCCTAGATCTGTTGGTATAACACATTTTGAGGCATATATCAATATTTTTATCATTGTATGATATCCAACTTTAGTTATGCATGTTATGACTACGCTATAGCAGCTCTCTGACATATTTTTTAGTAGCAGAAACTCATATTTTAGAGTGATTATTCATGGGAGGCTTGTTTGCTCCTATTGTATGATTTGTGCCTCAATATATTATGTGTATTTGCTGCTTATTTTTTGAATAAAGTGGTTCCATATTGGCATCATATGTTTATGTATTGATTTATATTTTTGTTTCCATTATTGTGTTCAAATATTGCTGCTTTCCCATTTGCGAATATTACAGTGGTATCAGAGCATAATCTTCACTCACCCTGTGGATCTCATCCATTAAGCTATCAAGAGAATAAGAAGAAGGATAAAGAGATCAGAATGATGGAAGGAATGAGTTTCAACTCATCTCTTTTCATATCTACGAAAGACCTCACCAAGGAGGTCAAGTAAATAAGAATGGAGAGAAGCAATGAAACCATAGTAGGGTTTCAAGATGAGGAAGGTCCATGTACTTCCTATCAAAAGAAGAAGGAACCGGTATTGCATAGAGCTCCAAAGAAATACACTACGCTCTTTTCTTTTGAATAAGAAGATGAAAGGCATGGAGATGGAGGAAACTTATATATTGAGATTCTAAGTGTTTATCTTGTAGAGTACAAGTCTCAATGAAGGGTTTTTAAGGAGAATCTAACCCTCCCATAGTCCATTCAACTCAAAGAAGAGAGGAGACCTTGCAGCTATGGAAGGAGAAAGCACAATATATTTCTAATGTCTACATTTGATGAGTTATCCACATGCACAGCAAGGGCTTGGGGAATGGAGTTGGATGCATTCTTCCTGCTACATCCAATAGTAGAAAGAGAAGTTGTTGAGATTGCAGCACTGCACCTTGAGGGTGAAGAAAACATTTGGTGGTTAAGCCATTTGATTCATACAAGAGTGACTACATATGTAGATTTTACTCAAAGGCTGATCAAGAAGTTTGATAAGAAGAAATCAAAGGAGAAGAAACCTTCACCACCACTTGTTGCAGGAGTACTTGCATCAAGATAAGTAACACTTGCACCTTTGCAAAGTGGTCTTTATATCTTGACATTTAGAGTCTCATGCACTATTCTGGAGATGCATGAGGAGGAGGAGACTTATATGAGTGTTGGTGTAGCCATAGAAGAGAAACCATAATCATTAGTAATTGGGGAAGTCATCACACTGGTGGGAGGAACCCTTGTATTAGTACAAGATGTTCCCAAAAAAAACCAAGGTATGCAAATGTTTCCACTTTCTTCTATTTCAGCACATCATATGGAAGGTTGTGGGGACATGCCATTACATGACCTAGGGTGAAGATACACTACTAATTTGAATCAATAGACTATCACTATGCAGAGGACCCTTGACACGATCAAGGAGGAGATATACATTCATCTTAGTATGTCATTGATGAGCTGCACACAACTCTTGGGGTAGGAGTGTAGATTTTTGGAGGATAGGATGAGTATTGTCCTAAATAATCCAATGCAGAACTATATGTTCAGAATTGTGCATGAGCATGAGACAGGAGATGCACCATCATGGAGATCAACAACACTGTCATTAAAAAATAGTGATGAGTTGGGGGTCCAACCACTATTGGAGCATTCCAATGACCATTCTACATGTGTAGCAGGGGATAGGCAGATTGTTGATGAGAGACATCTTATCTTCCATTGTTATGATGGATATTTCTTGATGATCAGTTCATAGCTTAATGAGAAGATTTTTCCTTCAGTATACCTGGATCCTCATGGGTTCAGCATGGTCATTGATGAGTGGTCTTCATATGGAGATCTCCAGGAGGCTGCACTTCAACAACCCAAGAAGCGTAGACATAGTGATTTGATTTGGGAGGATGGTATTATCCATTGGAGGAACACCCATTGGGATCATGATAGTAGACACTAACCATTGGTTGGATGGGTGATGTTGATGAGAAAGAGGCTAGTGAGCCACTTTCAGATCTATTACATAGGGCAGCAGGAAGAAAGGCTGCACTGGCTACTCTTGAAAGAGTTTGGTCAGCATGTGACATATCCTACTTCAAGGGGTATGTTGGTGGTTGGGACTCGGCATGGCACTTGCATAATATGGAAGAAAGGATTTTGGTTGCATTTTGATGATGTGACATTCTTCATGTCAATCATCATATTTTCATCTCATGGTTTGTATGATGGAGGTGCAAGGAGGTAGCAAGATCTATTGTTGCTCTGGTTACTCTTGGGAGAGTATGGGCTGATTTTATCCCATACTTTGCACTATGATTTAGAAGTGGTGGATGGATACATCGATAACTAGGGTATGATCTTCTTGACTTGGACTTCCAAGCACAAGAAGAAGGCTAGGCATGCAGAACATGGGGATTTTCTCTCTAGTGACACTGATTTCATGAGGACATACTGTGCTATCATAGAGAGATTCACTTGGGAAGGAATCAAAGAGGAGATGCACCATCACATGAGGAGATGCATGGATTATTTGGAGGAGTGACATAACTCTTTGATATAGTTAACACAACCATTTCCTTCCTCATTGGGGATGAGAATATCTTCATCTATGAGCCACTTCACCAACTTGTTCAAGGTACATGGTAAGGATTATGTTTATGTGCATCATGATTCACTTACTATGTGCTTGTATTTTTTTGCCATCCATGTACAAGTTATTGCTCCAAGATGGGGTATTCTTTCTCATATACCTCATGATCCATTTCGTGACATGAGAAGTGATGGTGATGGCCACTCCCTAGGAGATGTTGGGGAGATGATATCTTTTTCAGAGTGTGCTCGATGTGCACCTCACATCATACACCTTCTCTAAGCATGTGAGAGGATTGTGGCAACAAGCAAGTGGTTGGGAAACCACTCATCATATCCTATTCTAAGACAGTTTAGAGTAAAACTGTGTTGATTTCACTTGAGGGATCATTATCCTTCTCCAATTTTATATATGGCAGCCAGTATAACTCTAATTATGATCTCATATGTTGATGATGTCCTTATCATTTTTGTGTGCATGGTTGGAGATATGACACATGGATTGGATGTTATTATTAGAGATGATATTCTCCACATTACTTATGCTTCATATCTCAGGGAGAGAATTGGACCATCCATGATTGCTACATTGGATCTCTTGTTTCATTATGGGATGAGCCATTTGGGTTACTTGAACACTTGGGA
The DNA here is from genome assembly GCA_034641835.2 of Pinus albicaulis. Lineage (NCBI taxonomy): Eukaryota > Viridiplantae > Streptophyta > Pinopsida > Pinales > Pinaceae > Pinus > Pinus albicaulis. Next base: position 391,847,435 of record CM076569.1, on the reverse strand, counting down.
GGTGCCTCTCATGAGTAGATGGGAGGATTTTTTCTTTGAATTACCATTATGGAGGGTGATTCATTTTGTATGGATGACAGCTTGGATATTGGAGCTCCATGTGGGAATGAAGTTTCCCCACACTTTTCAGTTATGTCCTTGTAGTTGCTTGGGGACAAGAAACACTTGGGAGGGGAGGATTGTAATATTCCTAAATTAACACACAACTAATTGGATTATTAATTTTTTATTTTTCTTCTTATTTTGAAGAAGAAGAGGGTATGGAGACCCATAATATCCTTAGTAGGAATAAAGACACTCCTAATGTGAAAGGAGGTCATATAAAAGTTGGATTGAAGACCCTTATGTGTGAAAAGGGGATGGAGCATGTAGACTGGGTCAACTTTGACCAAATAAAACAACGCCGGTATGGAAGGAGTGGCATTCATTAAGGGACAACGCAGTTTTGGAGGGAGATTGCATGCATGGAAATAGTGGCTTTAATGAGTGAGGCCCATGGTGAGGAAGCTCACCAAGAATATAAGGAAGGGGATGGCAGCCATTGTGGGTATGATTGGATTATTATTTTTTTACGGTTTGTTAAGACTTTGGGCTCTCTTCAGCTGTTTAGCTAAGATTGCAGTGTTGTTTAGCACAAGGGTGTTCCTCAGCTGGAATCCCACCTTCATCCTCGGGGGACTCCGAGTGCCTACTTAGGAGAAGTATTTGCACTACATTTCCACATTCCAACATTTGGCCAAGCTACATCTTTCTTCAACAGCGTAGTTTCTGCTTAGAGTTGTGTTGTGTTGTAGGGTGCAATAGTGGAGGATTGTGTTGGGTGTTTTCTGAGCTAGTTTTTCAGTGGAGGAAGGTTTATTTCCATTGGGAGGCTAGTAAAGAATCCCCTTGGGATTTATTTATATATTTGGCATCAGCACAAGGTGATTTTATCCCCTACAGTGAAATTTTAGTCTAGATCTGTGTTATTTTAGGGAGGAGTTGCAAGGGTAGTTGCAGTATGTGTTTCAGGAGGTGATTTCTTCAGTGGAGGGACATCCTTTCATCTAGAGGATATATTAGAGAAGAGTTGTAGGTTTCTACATTAGCTTCAACCATATCTTCTCATTTTTGTTGTTGCAACATGCCTTCAGCCCTAGAACTGCAGCTTACATTTGCATATTGTATGCATTTTCCGGAAACCCTCTTGGGTTGTGATGGAAAGGTGATATAGTGCCTAGATCTATTGGTATAACATATTTTGAGGCATATATCAGTATTTTTATCATTGTATGATCTCCAGCTATATTTATGCATGTTATGACTGTGCTGTAGCAGCTCTCCAACATTTTTTTTAATAGCAACAGCTCATATTTTAGAGTTATTATTCATGGGAGGCTTGTTTGCTCCTATTGTATGATTTGTGCCTCAATATATTATGTGTATTTGCTAAAGATTTACTGAATAAAGTGGTTCCATATTGGTCTCCTATGTTTATGTATTGATTTACACTACTATTTCCATTATTGTGTTCAAATATTGTTGCTTTCCCATTTGGGAATATTACATCATCACTATCAATATGGCATAGACAAGAAAATGGACTGAAATTAGAACAAGAACCCGTACATGTTAGTTCTTTGTTACTGTCTTCTTCATTCCTGATCAATAAAAAATGGGGTGCTCCCAAACTTGAATATTTTCTAACATCACTAATTGTTACTGCATATGATATATCACTATCACAGCCACTGGTTTCTAAATCCTTTCTTTGAGCTAACTTCTACATTCCCATCATATTGAAAAATATTCTTCAAGCGATCAAGCTTCTTCTGAAGAACCTGCTCTGATACTGAATCAACTGTAGCCCTGATCATCCATATATATATAGATATATATATATATATATATATATATATATATATATATATATATATATATATATATATATATATATATATATATATGTATATATATATATATATATATGTATGTATATATATATATATATATATATATATACATACATATATATATATATATGTATATATATATATATATATATGTATATATATATATATATACATATATATATATATATGTATATATATATATATATACATATATATATATATATATATATATATATATATATATATATATATATATATATATATATATATATATATGTATATGTATATATATATATATATATATTAGTGTGTGTGTGTATGTGTGTGTATTATTATGCACTCACTAAGCAGAAACTGTAGTGTCTCCTTTCTAGTTCTAAAAATGTTAACAAAATTTATATATACATATACATATATATATATATATATATATATATATATATATATATATATATATATATATATATTCGTGTGTGTGTGTGTGTGTGTGTGTGTGTACGCTACTTCACTTAAGGAAACCTGCGTACAAATCTCAACCTACCAAGTTCTAAAAAATGTTAACCATAATTGAAACACAGAATTCCTCACACATATACTGAAGTATTCTATCATATTACAGATCTATGAAACCCCATATAGTTAGTTGCAACAAGTATATTCTCCAACCAATCAATATTCAATCACTTCAACTTCAAACATTTCTACTAAACCAAGTTCAACATGAAGAAATCATTGACATACAACATAAATACAAAAACTCTGATGATATTGACCAAACATATTTTCAACATAAACCCTTCCTTTATGTATGCACTTTTTATGAAGAAAAACTGCGTGTATATGCACTTTCACTGAGACCAGCCCGTGTACAGATCTGCAAATTTTGACCTATAATTGTGAAACTCTTCATACCTTCATAAAAAACCTAGATCATAATATTCAAAGATAAAATATGCATCAAATCATAGATCTAGTAAATCCATGAGCAGATCATACAATGGAAAGTTATTTTAGGTCTCATGATCTGATCCATCATTGTATTTATAGGTGCATATTTATTTCAGATCAACTTATCAACTATAGCCCATAATATGAAAATATACTTTAGATTGAAGTATTCATCAAAAACCCTTACACGTGCACACCCTAGCACTTTTATCTTCACCTCCTGATATAGCTTGAGCCTTAGCCGATACCATGATCCAAAACCACACTAGTGTCAATGGTAATCTTTTACGAGATCAAATAGTCATTATTATGCCTAATATTGTGGGATAATACCATGGTAAAGACCATTGGTATTTAATATAAGAATGCTCCATCAATGTACACCACTTTACTTCGACATCTTCTCTTGAGTACGCAACTTGGCCTCATCTAACCCGCATATATTTCCTCAAATATTCACTTTCATAAATCTTCTATCTCTGACCTGCAAGCCTCTGAATCATCATTCTATCATTTTATTCCTTCACTTTTTCACCTCTGATTTGATATGTGAACTCATCTGATTACCATATATTTGTTTTGTTACAATTGGGTTTCTATCAAAAGACCGTTCATTGAGTAGGTTGCCATCAAGGACAACACATTACATCATAATGCCAACAGAGAATAACAAGTGAGCTCCAAAATTGAACTGAAAAAACCAACTGATCCTCAGAAGCCTTTTTATCAATTAGGCCTAAATTTTCTTCATTTTCCATTATTTTCCTTAAATTTCCTCCTTACATGCAACCTGTGACCTTTCACCTCCCTTTTCTCCTAATTTCCATTATTTTCATAAATAAATGTTGAAAAAATACCTTTTTCCTCTTTAATTCCTTAGCCATTACCTCTTCCAATTTTCCTTGAGAAAAAAACAACACATATCCAGTGATGCCCACTAGGATATATTTTCCCAACATTTAGCTTGGAATAAGTGTACCTTAACCATGGTCTTATTTTTTCCTTTATTAACTTTTTTTACATGAAATTTATCCCGAGTCTGTTACAGAACCCTCCCCCTGGGGAAACACTGTCCTTGGTGTTAAACCACACCTACACCTTAGAAAAACCACTAAAAATAAAACATACTTATCATGGAGCTTTATAACTTGGATCGATGAATTATTTACAATGAATAATCAAATAAAAAGAAAAAACCATGATAACATGACCATTTAACAACCATACCACTTACTAGATAATTATAACTTATCTCATGGCAGTATTTACATCCATATACATATGTACATATACCAAAACATGAAAAAATCATATGCCAAACAGATACCAAACATCAAACCAAAACTTCTTTGCCTCAACTGGCAAACAATGAAGGATACATGGCCCGTATCTGATCTTCCATCTCCCATGTAGCTTCATCGGGCCCAAAGTGTTTCCACTGCACTTTAACCTACTCGATGGCTCTGTTACTAAGCATGAGAAACTTCCGTTGCAATATGCGCTGAGGTTCGAGCTGTAATTCTCCCTCTTACTCCACCTGCAATATAGAAAAATCAATAACATGATCAACATCCTTTATATACCTTTTTAAGTAATGAAAAATTAAACACATAATGGAACTTCACTATTGTATGCAGTGCAAGTTGATAGGCCATTGGTCCAATCCTCTCAAGGATCTCAAAAGGCCCACAATGGCGTGGTCCCAACTTGGCATATGATCTGATCCTCAAGGATCTCTTCTTGGGCTTGATGCAAAAATACACATGCTTCCCAACCTGAAACTCCTTAAATACCTTATGTTGCTTTGCATAACTCTTTTTTATTTCATGTGCTGCCTTTATATTATTCTTTAAAATATTGATTTCTTGTTCCATGTCTACCAACATGTTTGATCCAATCAAAAACCTGTTAACTGGATCACTCCAACTAATGGGAGTATTACAACTGTGCCCATATAGTGCCTTGAAGGGACTCATTTGCAATGAATCTTGATACCCATTGTTGTATGCAAACTAGAACCATGGTAGATACTCTTCCCACTTCCACTGATGATGCATCACATACATCCTCAACATGTCCTCCAATATCTTATTGACCCTCTTAGTCTGTCCATTTGTGTTAGCTCGAGGGGTCCTAACCCAGTTTCGAAGGTTAAGGTTTGCCAACAAACCCCTATACTACTGGCCCTTTTAGCAGTGACCTACTTGCGCAGGCCAAAATCTCACCTGAAGCAGTATGGGAGGGTGCTAGAACCAGGTTTCTGCACCCTGAGAGAGAGCAGGTAAGTCAGCGTCATGATTCACAGATCTAACTATAGACTTATATCACAGAGTTCACGTATATTGATTACCTTCACATCCACGTGCGTAGAATCAATCCATCAGTACAACTGCTATAATTGCAACATTTCTCGCAGTTACTATCATAGATTTAATTAGCACCTTTGTATCAACAACATCACATGTAATATCATAAACATATCAACCATGAATAACCAATGATAGATCCAACAGTTCGCATCAACAGTAATACATAAACTTCATATAACACAGAGATACTCTAACTAGATCCACATATATTATCATTCAAAACCCAATACAGTCCCATACAGCCTGCACACACAGCCAGCAGGGTCTGCACACAGTAATACTGAGGATCTCCATGCACACAACCAGCAAGAGTCATTTCCCTAGCAACCCAAACAGATCTAACAATTTGCAACTATCATCAATCTATATTCCTTCCTACTTATGACTCAAACAGGTTCATCTATTTATACCGATCTAGCCTACGCATCCAATGGTCTGCAAACTGTGGTTTTCGAGCTCTTGGTCTACCCTTGACCCGTTACAATGCGTTAGGGGCTTTGACCCACCCCAAAACCCCTACGTAGACTAAATAAGACCAAAATATACAAAACTTATACAAAATCACAGCTTTTAGGGGACCCTGTTCCAACAGTCCCCCAACACAATCTTGTGACTCGTCCCGAGTCACTGAGATGGTGGGTTATCCACCTGCGCCTACAAAAATTCGATCGCCTTGGCTAATGGAGGTAGCACGCCTTCACTCTGAGTAGCAGCAGTTTGTACGAGGTCGACCAACTCTTTTGAAATCAGGCCTTCCATCACGGCAGTGACACTCTCCAGAGTCTGGTTCAACTTCTTAACCACGACATCAATATCTTGTAAAAGCTTGAGGGCCTCAGCAGCCCAAGGCTTTAGACGGTCACCGAGGGCATTCTTGTTTTATCGAATTTCATCAATATCAGCTTGCAGGGTGTGATTGGTGCGCAGTTGTGTCAAGTGTTGATCAGGAGCTAAAGTGGGCAGGGTAGCTTCTAACGTCACGGACTCTTCTTCTTTCTGCCGCAGGTCTTCGTTGATACTTCGTAGGAGTGGGTCGCGTTGGACATTGGCCCATAGCTGCATGATTGTTTCTAGTAATTGGGCACCCTGCACGATTTTACCGGTAATGGTGTTTGTAGCCTCAGTGACTAGTGCAGTTCGCTGGGCCCGTACCTCCGGGAGTGTTTCAGGCTAAAACTTAGCCTGGAGGTCAGTGATCTGATGCTCCATTCATGCCTTGACCATCTGAACTTACTTGTGGGAAGATTTTAGTTGTGCGACCAACCTTTCAACGTTCGCCTGAGGGGTGGCTGTGGCTGTGATCTCTGTGGCAACATCTGTGCAAAGTTGGTGAATCACCTTTTCGAGGTCTGCGTGCTTTGCAGCAGTCTGCAATGTATCTGGCTTCATTTGTAGTGCCCAAAGCTCGGCCTGGATTGTGTCAACCACAGCTTTCTGCTACTCCTCTAAGGCTACCCATCTGTCCTCTATGGCCAGAATGATCGCATCAGTGATTTGTTTAAGGTCTCCATCAGTCAATGTGACTGTCTCATCACGAGCCATCCGCTGGGAGTGCTGCTTCTTGCGGGGTGCACTATAAGAAAAAAGGACATTGGTGAGGGTCATGCTTGTGACGGACCTTTAAAGTCCGTCACCAATATTACATATGGTGACAGACATTAAAAAAGCGTCATTGTAAGTGTATATAGTGATGGTCCTTTAATGTTCGTAACCAAAGCCATTTTCAATGACACTTTTGGTGAGGGTCATTAAAGGCCCATCACTAATTCTCTCTTTTGTGACACTTCTAGTGATGAAATTTTAATGACCCTCACCAATGCTCTTTTTTTTAGTTTTGGTGAGGATCAACAAATTTTTGTCACCATTGATCATTCCAATGATTTTTTGATGATGCTATATGCTTTTTAATATATATTTTTTCAAAATATAATGATTTAAGGCCATTATTGTGGAGCATTTTTTATGATATTTCCAAGGCCATAGTGGTTATAATAAGTCAATTTTTTAAGAAGTAATTATTGTGTGTCATTTCCCTCAAGTAATCACTAGTCGAATAGAGTTTTCCTATGAGTCAACACATGATTCATATCTATTAAGTTTATTATCTATCAAATTCCCTTGAGATAAAGTTCCACTAGTGTGTGTAGGAAATATATTATCTAATACATAATCAAGATCTGACAATTCTATTAATGAGAAAGACCTAACACTCCTCAACAATCCGATCACACCTTAAATTAATGCTTTGTCACACACTAACATTTCTTAGCACCTCGCATGTCTTGGAACATATTTGTACCTAGAACATCTTTTCATGAAATTGACGCCCAAGCACATGGTGGCATGTGCTAGCACAACATGGAACTCTCCTAGCATTTTTTGGCATGCATGTAGTCCCTAGCATGCCCTGGAACACCTTGGATGAATGCATTGACATACATTAGCACTTGGCACACAATGCCACATGGCATGTATTGGGACCTATTATTAGTGTGACTAGCATTCCCCTTTTAAAAAAGATAAAGTCCTAAATTATTAACCCTCTTATGTGTTCATTTCCTTACATTTTAGCTTGGTTATTCCTTTTGTTGCCTTGACACATATTGACATACCCTGGCACCCTGCACATCCTTAGCATCTAGCATGTATTGGCATATCTTGGCACTATTTGGAACATATAATTAGCACACCTTAGAATTCCCTAGCACACTTTGGCACTTCTTTACATGCCTTGATATTCCCTAGCATGCCTTACCAATGTTTAGCATACCTTGTCACTCCCTCCATGGTATGACAACTAGCACTAATTAACAATAGTCCCTGGCACACATTCCTCATATTCATTAACTTCCATGAATTTTGACCTAGTTATCCCTTAACGTTTTTTCCTATTACTCCTTAACACTCCTAAACATGCATTAGCAATCTCTAGCACACCTTAGCACTCTTCAACATGCCATTCCACTTCATAGCATGCATAACAGTCCCTGACACATATTGGCACTTGGAATGTGTTGGTGCTTGGAAAGTCTTAGAATGTATGGAACACGTTGAGATGCCTTGGTATGATTTGGCATGGTTTAATATTAAATTTATTTGAGATCAATTTTTGGAAAGTAGATGAGAAGAAACAAAGGAAGACTTGGCACTTAGAATGCACTAAGACTTTGCACTTGGCACCTATTGGCACCTAGTGTTGGTGTGCCTAGCTTGCCCCTCTAAGAAAAGGTAAATTGATGACTAATTAACCCTATTATGTGTTCATTTCCTTGTATTTTAACTTTTTTCTCCCTATTGTTTCCTTGACAATCCCTGGCACGCATTGACACACCCTTGCACATCTTGGCATGCCTTATCACTTGGCACATCTTATCATGTTTGACATGTCGTTCGACTATCTGGCACATCTTAGCATTCCCTAGCACACCTTCACACTCATGTCCTCATAGCTAGCCTTTACATTTTTTCATGACTTGGGAACGCAGTTCATGTGAAAACATTGGCCTCCTTCAACCTCAACAACTTGACCAATTTCTCCTATTACAAGTAGATTGTACCTTGTTCACCTAAGAACTTCCTATAACTCATCTTATGCCACTCATTTCCAATCTCAACTTGTCCCACTAAACTATTTACCAAGACAAGGATCACATGATCTAGCCATGGCCATAAAAAAACTAAGCAACATAGCTTACACAGGCAATATTTCACATGTATGTTCAGTTAATATAAAAATAGAACATTAACTGAGAGTTTTCAAGAACCATAGGATTCATAAGGCAAACAAGATATAAGGTGACACAAGTTGAGTGCCCCAAATCGTATACACAACAATGTAAAATATGCAATTATCTAGAATAGTTTAAAACATGAGCATGCAGCCAAGTGTGCCACATCTCATATAAAAAAAATAACTAAAGGAAAAACAATGTTGTGCCTAGCATAAAGTGATCTCCCTTTGTCTAAAATTGCTATGTCAAGCCCCTTATAACAACTGTAGGCTTTCCTCTTGTAAATCCTATTCTAAAATTCTAACATACTTCGTCCTTAGCACATCTGAATTCACTAACACTCCCTTGCACACACTCTTATTTGTTCCTTTCCATCCATTTTGACCTAGTTATCACTTGATATGCCCCAACACACCCTAACACTCTAGTTTAGCATGCATTGAAATTGTCTGACATGTGTTATCATGACTTTTCATTCCTTTGCATTCACTGACCCTCCCTAGTTATCATGCCCTCACAACTACCCTTGCTTAATTTTCAACTTGGGAACCCAACCAAGCCCTCGCTTGACTAGAATATCTTGACCAAATTATAGTTACTACAACTAGACTATATTGTTGAATTGTGTAGCTCGGGAGGTACTCCACAAGCCTAGTGAGATGGCTTTGTGTGAGTTTGGTCACAAAAGGCTTTGTGGGAATAGAAGAAAAGAAAAGGGATTTTGGACCCAAGATGGGGTTTAAAATCTAAAAAAAAATAAAAAGGAAAATTAATATTTCCTAAGGTCTAAGTGGATAAAACCCGTAAGTTCTAGAGGGTTCCTAAGAGGTCTAGGAAAAACTATTTAACGAGTCCTTAGGATGAAGGAAATAACATAAGGTGAGAAGGAGCTCATTTAATCAAGGGGGTGAAGAGACATGTATTCCTAAAGATGCCATGATCATTATCATGTATAGCATTCATTAAGATGCCTTAGTATGCTTTGGCGTGGTTTAATATTAAAGTTATTTTAGATTAGTTATTGGAAAGTATAAGAGAAGTAGCAGAGGATGATTTGGCACTTAGAATCCACTAACACTTTGCACTTGACACTCATTTCCACATAGTGTTGGTGTGCATAGCATGCCCCTCTTGGAAAATGTAAATTGATGACTTATTAACCCTATGATGTGGTCATTTCCTTGTATTTTAACTTGTTTCTCCTTTTTGTTTCCTTGATAGTCCCAGGCATGTATTGTCACACCATTGCAGATATTGGCATGCCTTATCACTTGACACATCTTAGCATATTTTACATGCCTTCGAACTATCTTGCACATGTTAGCATTCCCTAGCATGCCTTGGCACTCATGCCCTCACAAATATCCTTACATTTTTTCATGACTTGGGAACCTAATCAAGTCCTTAGCTACTCTAGTTCATGTGACATTGGTCTACTTCATCCGTAACAACTTGATCAATTGCACCTACTACAAGTAGATTGTGCCTTATTGACCTAAGAACTTCCTATACCTCATCTTAGGCTAGTCATGTCCAAGCTAAAATTTTCCCACTTAAGAACTTACCAAGACAAGGATCACATCTAGCCATTGCCATAAAAAAAGTAAAAAACACAACTTACATAGGAAATATTTCACATGTGTGTCTAGTTCATATAAATAGTAGAGAATTTATTGAGAGTTTGGAAGAACCACAGGATACACAAGACACACAAGATACAGGTCGGCACAAGTCAAGTTCCCCAAAAATTATACATAACAATGTACAATATGGAATTCTCTAAAATAGTTTAAAACATGAGCATTCAGCCAAAGTGTGCCACATGTCATATAAAAATAATAGATAAAGGCAAAATAGTGTTGTTCCCAACACAAAGTCTCCCTTTGTTTAAAATTTATTTATCGAGCCCCTTATCGCAATCGTAGGCTAGCCTCTTACAAATCCTATTATGAACTTTTTCTAATACACTTCATCCTTGGCACACTTGAATTCACTGAGACTCCCTAGAACACACTCTTATTTGTTCATTTCCATACATTTTGACCTAGTTCTGTCTTGTGATACCTCGACACTCGTTAACACTCCTCAACATGCATTGACATTGTCTAGCATGTGTTAGAACGCCTTTTCATTCCTTGGCATTCCCTAAACCTTCCTGGTTATCATCCCCTCACAACTACCCTTACTTAATTTTTAATTTGGGAACCCAACTAAGTCCTTGCTTGACTATAGGAGCTTGACCAGGTTACGATTACTACAACTAGACTATGTTGTTAAATTGTGTAGCTTGGGAGGTACTCCACAAGCCTAGTGAGATGGGTTTGTGTGATTTTGACCACAAAATATTTTGTGGGAAAATAACCCAAGTGAAGGGGCTTTGGACCCGAGATGAGTTTTAAAACATAAAATAAAATTAAACAAAAAAATAATATTTCCTAAGGTCTAAGTAGATAAATTTTGTAAGTTCTAGAGTGTTCTTAAGAGGCCTAGCTAGGAAAAGATATTTAAGGAGGCCTTAGTATGAAGGCAAGAACACCAAGTGAGAAGGAGCTCATTTTATCAAGGAGTCTAGGAGAGATGTAGTCCTAAAGTAGGTCTAGTTAGAGGTTTGAGTAAATGGTGCTAAAGGGAGGACATGATCATCCACCAAGAGTAATATCATCATGTGAGGGTTCACAAGAATGTCACATACCTTAATGGGTTCGAGATAGGAAGTAGGATGGCATATTTTTGGTTCTCTTAGGGCAGATAAAGCTCAAGAGAGGTGACTCATGAGAATTTGGGCATGTTATTTCAGTGGTGTTTCTATGTGAAGTCCGCATCAAATTTTGAAATAGTAGAGTGGGTTGAGACCCTACCTTGTGCTGGTTACTAGGTTGTGAGGTATGTGATAAATAATAACACAAATGGAGGAGGGTTTGCACTAGAATTTAGGGCAAGAACAGAAGTAGTCATAGGTGTAATATTCACTGAAGTAACTGTAGTTTGAGGGTCATAGAGATCTAAATTTTAGGTAAATATTCAGTCAAAGTAATGACCAAAATCTAGGGATCCATATGAGCTAGGATGAGTCTCTTATGGAGGAAAGAGTTTTCTTTTTTTCTATGGGTGGATATGGTTTGTTCTAAATCAATTAGAATAGAAGTATAATTCCCTATTTAGGGAGGTTTCCTAGCACATTCAATCCATAAGGTATCTCATTAATACTATGACAAAGCTACATATAAGAAGAGGGGTTGTGACCCTTAGAGAGAGGTTTATCTTTGCAATATATACCACAAATTTGGAAGATGGTTTGCAGAAGTATGTGTGGAGATAGAAAATCCAAAGGAAGGTGGAACCTGATTAGAAGATGGGAGAGAATAAATGTGCCATATGAGGAATGGATTGATATGAAGAGGAGTTGATTTTGTTGGACTGTCCATAGAGTTTTGGATAGAGATATGAAGCAGCCTATAAACAGTTAGTCAATGGACTGTTAATGGATGATTTGTGACCCTAGTTCAGTCATCTACAAATTTTTAGAACAATTATAAGATGAGTAGTTTAGATTTTTTCATAGATTGGACAAAAAAAAAATTGGTACAAAAGAATAGTGATTTTGAGAGGACTCAAATCACTATTAGGTTGAATATTTGAAGATCCCTAGATGAGGGCAGTGTTGTGGGCACTATATTAGAAAAAATATTTACTGTGGTTGGGAAAATTGATGGAAATATAAGTACAATTGGAGGGTTGTTAGGTGACTATCAAAGAAGAGCTCTAAGTCCTGTACTTGTGAAGGAAAACAAGACTGATAGAAGGGTAGGTGTATTGGGCCTAAGGATGTGTAGAATTTGAAGGAATAAAGTATCAGTCAAGTGGGCTATCCAACTAGCCCTAGTTCACTGAATTGTAGAGTATTGCGTCATTGAGAAGAAGTGAAACCTCCATATCCCTAGAATTGTCATCTTGGAGTAGTAGTACAAAAGTGGGCAGAACAAAGTTTTTTTCACAACAGAGTTGTGAACAACTAATCAAAAACTTTAAGTGTTGTAGACCTTAAAGGAAAAAAGTGGTAGATAGAGGGAAATTTTTTGATCCAAGTTCAGTAACATAAAGAAGTTTAGTTCATTGATAGAGGAAGATTGATGAGCTGCATAATGGGAGGAAATAGGACCTACCAGATGTGTTCAAGACATGTGGATTGAAAGGTCTATGTGTGTCCACCATAAAAAATTTGGTCAAGTGTTGTCTTGTTCAAGCTATATTGGTTGTCAAAGGGCTAAGACCAAGCCCTACTTGTATTCCTTGTATCAGTGTGATTGTAAAGGGCCATCATCCTTGGTATGAGAGCTCTATCCTATTCTATTACAGATTGTAATTTAACTAAGAAAGGTTTGAAAAAGATAAATATTTTCATGTGCACTAATTGATTACCTGATGTGTATAGATTTCATTGTGAAAAGTTGATGTGTTGTGGCACTTGAGTGTGTTTTCATAAAATATTCTAAGACCAAACCCAAATTCGCATGTGTTTTGGAAGGTCAACATATGCCTTGTTCACCTAAGAACTACATGTAACTCAGACTAGACTACTCATGTCCAATCTCAATTGATCCCACTTAAAAAGTTACCAAGACAAGGCTCATCACATACAAATGTGTTCATGAAACAACTAAGAAACATAGTTTACATCTTGACATGTCATAACACCTCACATGTATTAAATGACTTGGAATTATGTGGCATGTGTTAGCATCCCCACATTCCTTGACATGATTTTATTGTCCCTAACACATCGTAGAACTTCCTGGAACACCTTGGTAGTTTAACATACCTTGGCATTACCTAGAATATAACCTTGTCACTCCCTCATTAACACACCTAGAACTCATTAACACTCCATATCACACACTCTTATTCGTTCATTTCCATGCATTTTGATCTAGTGCTTCCTTCTATTTACCTGACATTCCCTAACACTCCCTAGCATGCATTAGCACACCCTAACACCTGGCACATCTTGGAATGCCACCCTAGCACTCTAGCATTCATTAGCACTACCTAGCATACCTTTTCACTCTCTCCTTAGCACACCTAGAGCTCATTGAAAATCCCAGTCACAAACTCGTATTCATTCATTTTCATGCATTTTTACCTAGTGATCCCTTGTGTTTCCATATAATTCCTTAACACTCCTTGGCACATGTTGGTACACCCTAACACCTAGGACATCTTGGCATGTCGCCCTGGACTCAAGCATGCCTTAACATTGCCTAGCATATGTTGTCAATCCCTCCTTAGCACACCTGTAAGTCACTGACACTTCCAATCACAAACTCTTATTTGTTCATTTCCATGAACTTTGACGTAGTGCTCCCTTCTGTTTCTCTAGCACTCCTAGTTAACACTTCCTTGCATGCGTTGGCACATCTTGGCTCCATCGCGCCCTAGCACTCTATCATTCCTTATCACTACCAAGCGTGCCTTGTCACTCCTCCTTATCACACATGGAACTTGTTGAAATCCTTGTCACACACTATTATTCATTCATTTCCATGCATTATGACATAGTGCTACATTGTGTTTCTCTAGCACTCCTTAACACTCCTTGGCACACACTGGCACACCCTGGAACTTGGCACAACTTGGCATGCTTTCCTAGCACTCTATCATGCCTCGAAATTTCCTAACATACCTTGTCACTCCCTCCTTAACACATGGCATGTCTTGGCATGCTTGGCATGCCTTGGCCCTATCTGGCACATATTAGCACACCCTAACACTTCTTGAAATGTCATAGCATTCCCTAGTATGCCTTGTCATTCCCCCCTTGCCATGCCTGACACTCGCTGACACCCCCAACACACCCTCTTATTCATTAATTTCCAATATTTTTGACTCGCCGATTTATGTTTGATGGGGTGCATGTCTAGAAATAGTTCCTTTAAGAGAATAAAAAAATAATGTCACCATTACTGACATAAGTAATTGAGATATTCTACTTGAATGACATTAGGAAACTACACAATATATTTTAAGAATGACATTTTTATGGTTTTTGTTATGGTGTGAGAATGGTAAGAATTGAGTGGTCAATAAGGTGTGTGAATGCTTATAATACCTCCTCACACCCTCCTTGGCATGACAACTATCACTTATTGCCACTCCCTGACACACCCTCATATTCATTCACTTCCATGTATTTTTACCTGGTGCTCCCTTGTGTTGTACTAGTACTCCTTAACACTCCTCAACATGCATTGGAACTCTCTACTTAGCACTTTTCGACATGCCCTACCACTTCATAACATGCATAACACTCCCTGACACACATTGGAACTTGGCACATGTTAGCTCTTAGAAATTATTAGCATGTATGACATGCATTCATGAGATGACTTGGTATGCTTTGGCATGGTTTAATATTAAAGCTATTTGAGATCAATTATTGGAAAGTAGATGAGAAGAAATAAAGGAATATTTGGCACGTAGAATGCACTAACACTTGGAACTTGGCACCTATTCGCACCTAGTGTTGGTGTGCCTAGAACGCCCCCCACGAAAAAGTTAAAATGATGACTTATTAACCCTATTGTGTCTTCATCTCTTTGTAGTTCAACTTGTTTCTCCGTTTGTTTCCTTGACTGTCCCTGACACGCATTGTCACACCCTTGCACATATTGTCATGCCTTAACACATGGAACATCTTAGCATGTTTGACATGGCTTCACAATATATGTCACATATTAGCATTCCAAAGCATGACTTGGCACTCATTCCCTCACATCTAGCCTTACTTGGGAACCTTACATTCCCTAGAACACCTTGGCACTCCCTAGTTGTCACACCCTCATAGATAGCCTTACTTTTTTTGCAACTTTGGAACCCAACCAAGTCATTAGAAAAACAATGTTGTTCTCAACCCAAAGTCTCCCTTTATCTGAAATTATTCTTTCCACACCTTATCACAACCATAGACTACCCTCTTGTAATTACTATTAAGAACCTCTCCTAAAACACTTCATCTTTGGGACACCTAGAGTTCACTGACGCTCCTTGGCACACACTCTTATTCATTCATTGCCAAGAATTTTGACCTAATTCTCCATTGTGTTCCCTTGGAACTCCCTAACAATCCTCAACATGCATTGACATTGTCTACCATGTGTTAGCACACTTTTCATTCCTTGGCATGCCTTGTCACTCCCTAACACTTCCTAGCACATGTTGGAACACCATGGCACCTGACACATCTTGGTCGCATGCCACCCTAACACTCTATAATGACTTAGCGTTTCCTCGAACACCTTGCCACTCTCTCCTTAGCACACCTGGAACTCGCCGTCACTCCCTATCACACACTCTTATTCATTCATTTCCATGCATTTTAACCTAGTTCTCCCTTGTGTTTCCCTATCACTCCCTAACACTCCTTAGCATGAATTAGCACAATCTAGCACTTGATACATATTTGTATATTGCTTCCCTAAGGCTCTAGCATGCCTTGAAACTATATAACATACCTTGTCACTCCCTCCTTAACACACCTGGAACTCGTTAACACTTCATTTCCATGCATTTGAAACTATTGTTCCCTTGTGTTTCCGTAGCACTTCGACCTAACACTCCCTACCATGCATTCACACCACACCTTAGCACCTAGCATATCTTGGCATTCGTTAATAATTGCCTTGTCTTGGCGTGCCTAACATGCCTTAGAATTTTCTAGCATGTGTTAGTATTTCCTGGCATTATTTGGCATACCTTAGCACTCCCTAGTTGTCATGCCCATAGAGATAGCCTTACTTTTTTTGCGACTTGGGAACCCAACCGAGTCATTGGAAAAACAATGTTGTGCCCAACCCAACATCTCCCTTTATGTGAATTTCTTTGACCAACCCCTTATTATAACCATAGGATTCCCGCCTACAAGTCCTATGATGACATTCTCCTAACACACTTTGTGCTTGAGACACCTGGAATTCGTTGAAACTCCTTGGAAAACACTCTTATTGGTTCATTTCCATGCATTTTCACCTAGTTCTCCCTTGTGGTTCCTTGGCACTCCCGAACACTCTTCAGCACACACCACCAAGGCAACATTAGCATGTGTAGGAATGCCTCTTGTTGCAAAAATTACAACATGCAACCTTTAAAACTATTTGGGTTTTCCTCCCAAGCTAATAGGGAGAAACAATTTATTTAAAGAATTTAGATATGTATCATCATCCAAGCTCTGCAGCTCACGTATATTACCCAACATAGACCTTGCATGTCCTACTGCTTCAATGCATTCCAAGTATAAGCTTCTCCTTTGGCCTTTATCACAACAACTCCTTCAACAATCCTTCTTAGAGCCTCACTAAGGTTCCAAAAACCATAGACAAAAGGCATACGTGAATTATGTCTCTTGATATGGTGTATGCCACTTACAATATTGAGCACTTCACTCTCATTGATGTAACCAATATTGATGGCCTCCATGCAACTTCAGAACAAATGGAGAGTCACACTAGTTTCATTGGTCGCATTTTCTGGGGAATTCATATGTGATTCTGCAGTACGACTAGTGGAGGTCGCATTAGTCACCAGGTCGAGTTGGTCACACCGACCCCTTCTTCTTGATGGTGTGACTCAGCAACTGGTCGCAACTGGCTAGAGGTCGCACCTCCCAGCTCTTACTTGAGGTTGTGACTCAACGATTGATCTATAGTCTTGGACATGAATTCAATGCCATTGATGCAAATCTCGACTAGCTTCAACTATAATGTGTGAGGCATCCTTACACGCCAAATTCACTTGGCCAATTCTACATTCCTAAAATATTAACTAGAACACCTCCTTTCATACTATCTTGAAAATTCTAATGAGATCGGTGTTGGAACTGGGTGATCCACACAGGAAAGAAACATTTTGTAAATATGTGATAGCTCATCCAGGAGCACCTTCAGATATAGACTCAACGTTCTCAAGGCATCAAAATGAAGATGAAATACTTCCCTTCTACATAAATGCAGTATTCAATCAGTTACACATATGGAAGCAATTAAATCGATAATCCTGCCAACACAGTTGCAAAAAAACCTTATAAATTGGAGTATAACCCCCCCCATCGCATGACACAAGGCATCATGAGAAATACTGTAGTATAACGTGCCTCATATGAAAGACGATTTCGACGTGTGGACAAAGATAACTACTATTTTCATTTCCAAAACCTACTACAACACTGCTTACATTAAGATTAAATATTTTGATTCGTATTCAAGCTCAAAAAGCTAGTGTACGATCGTAAATTCATTTCCCACGGCTTGCATTCTCCAATGCATTGCTCACATCCACAACTGAAGAGGTTGTATGGTCTCACCATTCGCACCGGTCACTTGCTTACTCCAAATATTATTTTGCGACTTGGAAACTTGGGTGGGAGTGCGACTCTCAGGAAGTCAGAGAGTCGCAACATGGATTGGTTGCACATCTGAGCTTTTCCCTAGAGATCCGAGACACAACTCCATGACCTATGCAGCGATCATAAGTGGGATATGTATTCAGTCACACTTCTCAAGGGTAGCATCGGCCACATGAAGCTCTAGCCAACATTTATACAGGATCACTCAAAGATATATTCTCACAGTTGCAACTTATGTGTTCAGAATCTCTAAAATATGAATGAGCTGAATTAGAATTTACATTGTGAGGAATGGCAAACATACCAATCTTGGTCTTGACATAGTAGCAACAGGAATAAGTTGATTCCCTGTGCCACCGTATTCCAATGCTGCCCATGGAAACTTTCGAAGGGACACTTTAAATGGTGCCATCCAGTGCTGAATATTGGTGATTTTGGGAGATGGTCGCTACTTCTCCTACCTCGGATTCCTCGACTAGTTGAAGATAACGAAGATCTATATAACTAAAGGCCATGTGAACCGGAGGCAAAAGCCTTATGGTTAAATTATCATCCCAATTTTTCAATGTGTTGTCGTTTCTGTAAATGAGTGGCTTATCAAGAACATTCATGTGCCTGGAATTATACATAGACTCAATATATTTTGATAATTTTCTTCCACTTTCGCTACTTTCACACCCAAATCACCAAAGGAATGCAGCTTGCTAGGATTTTTAACAGTGAACAACCAATCCTTGTAGATACCTCAGTGTTCTAAGCATTATAAGCATCCATACGGACTCGTGTTTCACCCAGGTGGACGTTAGTGCTAACGCCTATGCAATCCTTAATTTGGGGCCCTAACATTGTATTTTAGAAGTTAGATTCCAATGATATCAAGTGAAAAATCTAATGATTCCCTTCCAACTTACAAGTATTGTACCAATTAAACTATTGTGTCCAAATTTAAGATGCAATAAGCTACTCATATTTCCAAATGAATTTGTAACAATTCCTGTGACGTAGTTAGCTAAGAGAGATAATCCCAAAAGGTTTTTCATTAACCCAATCTCAGGAGGGATTTGTCCTTCCAATAAATTCTCTGAAAAATTTATTATCAAATAATAAATATGCTTGCATTACCAGGTGTCATGTAACCTATGGAGCCTCTCAACATGGTTGAAAGTGTGTTTTCGTGAAGTTGTGGAATGATTAACTATGCAATTCCAAAATCATTTTTGTGCGCCTATGGGTATCAATTCCACACATGGAGTCTTTTGAGCTAGGCATTTATTTTTCTAAAACAATGTTTGGAGTGTCACTGAATTGGTGGAATTCTCAAATTCATGACATTGTAAATTATGTAGGAGCTTTGTTGCTTTTATTATAGAGGCTAAGGTTTCCAAGGAGAATATAGGTTTTGTAGGGCCTTAGGGGAAAATAAGCACCAATTTATAGCTCTTTGATATACTAGAGAGTATGGATTATATGAGTAGTTGATATGGATTATATGAAATTGAATCCACCTTGAGATGGAGGTTGTTATGACTCTTGAAGCCTCATCCTTCTTCCTGTTGATGAATCCACCATTTTCGTAAATTCCTATGACTCTTGACTCTTCAAGAATGTTCCCATTTATTTGTGCCCAAATTCCATAATTGTGTCCATTAAAATTTATAATATCTATCCTGAAACTCATAATTTTGACCCACTGATTTAATCCTAGATTTAGTTTGCAATTAGAAACCTAGAACCAATACACTAAACAAATATGACTTTTTAAGAGGATCTAAAACTTACATAAGACTTGTAGGGAACATGCTACATATCAAACCATTATCTTTAATACAATGTTGGAGAATCGAGGGATTTTGTATATTATAAAACTCGTATTCTAAAATAGAGGTGGTGTCTAAATACATTGTTACAACACCTAAGAACAATGTTCAACCAAACCACTTTCACTGGAAAGATTTACTATTTGCCCCCATATGCAAGGCTTGATATATCATATGAGGTACCCCATTCTATTGGCATGGGATTAAGAGGGTCATGATGAATGAAGAAAATGATTAAATAACCAATTAAATATTTATGATAGCATGGTAACATTTTTTACTAAGTTCTAATCCCTTTTATATTCTTCTAGGCAGCTAAAATGTCATTTTTGATGGATTGAAATATTTTCATGGATATAGGCACACAAATAAATTTGTAGAAGAAAAATTACTAGATGGTTAGTGAAGAAAATACATTGCACTGCTAGCATCAAAAGTCCCTTGTGGATATTTAAGGATGTTAGGTTGACATATTTCATGGCTAGGCCTGCATTCAAAGATGGATATGTTCAAGTTCTTGACTATTATCTTTGCCAAGAGTTCCATTTTAGAAAATAAAAAAAAATTTAATTCCATGAATACTATTCATAGGTCAATCTCAAAATCAATACCCCAAGCGAACACATCACAACACGGGCCCAATAAACAATCCTAGGCAATAGCTTATAGCTCCCTCCAGCTGGTGGCTTCTGCTTTAATGCTTTTCTACTATCAATTGCCAGCCTGTCCTGCTGACTTCAATCCCAAGAAGTTAATCTATACCAACAATGGGTTGAAATATCCCTTAAATATTATATAGTCAGGTCTAACATTAAGCTATATTCGTTTCTATAAAGTCATGCCTAAAATTCAACTATTTGTGTTGTAAGGAGCTTGCAAACAACAAAGAAGATTTACATGCCCATGTTTTTTAGAAATTTAGCAGGCAAAGCTAGGGGCTCAAATGTAAATCCATGTTTCTTATCTATGTATGTTTAGCTAAACGTGGTCTCACTATGGCCTAGTTGGTCCAAGACAATTTCACTCTAATTTAGAATCCTTGGTGGTAATGTTGAGTACACAAACAATACAGCCTCAACAAAAAATTAGGTAGTAACTTAAAAGGGAGTAATAATTTATCCATCATATTTATATATAGAGTTCAACCCTTTGAACCTCAATTAGTTTCATGCCACAATGACTTATAAAAAATGAAATAGCATCTCTATTCCAAATCTGCCTATATCAGGAGAAATTTCCAAAACAATTTAGCTATTTGCAAGAACTGTAGGATAACAATCATCGACCAATGAATTGATACAAATTAGAAATAACTGATGCACATTTTAAACCCTAGTGCCATTCTGAGACACATTCCTTTCTTGAAAAATTCCTTTTTTTGAAAAACTAAATATTATGATTTATAATCTTAAAACTTCCTTTGTACTAGTTGGCTTGGTTTTATTATTCCATTATTAGTCCCTGGAACTTTGTCCTATTTCATTACCTCTTAGCATCAAAGAAGGAATTGAATAGGATTATTGTAGATGAAATTTATAGATAGAGTACATTACTTCTCCTCCAGTGGGCCTTAGAACTATGATGGATTTGTACAAGGAGCACTTCATGCATACATAGGGTTTGGATGCATGCTCTTGGATTTTTCTTGGCCATTTTAAGGTCTTCCATGAGAGAAACAACATCATAATCAACCCCAATGTTGCTAGTACGATGTGTTCACCTTATCTGAAGTTTCAGTTATCTGAAATTGCAGTTATAATGAAATTGCGGTTATAAGGAAAGACAGACTCGATTTGTGGGTTTTGGGAATTCTTCAAATCTATTAAATTTGCCTATGATATTTAGCAGAGGAGAATCCCACAAGGCAGAATTTGTATCTCCATCTATGATAGTGTTTGCTAGTTTGGATAAATTGGGTATATATTCTCATATAAGCAGAATACCCATTTTGTGTATCTATTGGAAGAGGTAACAATACTATTGCATTTGTTTTTTATGCTTCTTTATTGGTTCTTGTTTGGGTTTTCTTGATTTTGTGAGTTTCTGTTTCCATTTTGCTACTGTATGAGGTCATCAAAATATGATTTATTTTGTCTTTGAATCTTTCCTTTGTATGTTATGCTTTGCATCATATTTGGAAGTTTTTTTGAATTCATTCAAGTGGAATGTAATGGATCTTCAATAAGTTGATTATGGTTGTAGGCAAAATTCAATGTTGAGAGCAACCATTATTTCTGCATATGGATGGCACTACCATTTAATTAAGTCATTTTTAGCGCATATGGATATGGTTCCTCAGCCTATGCATAAGTATCTTATTTTGAAGTGACTTTGAACCCACTGGATACTGATCCTTCCTCCCTTCCATGAGAATGGTGGTTGCCTAATAGTCGTATTGTGTTGGGTGTTTGATTTGATTGTCATGTTTCAAATTGTAAAATGGTGGGTTTGGTTTAATTGGCATGTTTCAAAAATACCATTGGTTGTGAATTTGCAATTGGATCTGCATTGTTATGTAGGGTGGTCATCTGAGTATGTTTTTGTATTCATAAGGGACAAAGAATTTATTGGGCTGTAACAGAATGAGTTCTGCAATATGCTACATTTATAGAATGATACTGTTGTTGGTATCTTTGTTCTTCTAGGCTTCTCTCAAATTGTTCCAGAAAAACATCGTTTGCAGCAACTGGACATTATACAACGGGCATCTGAATAAATTTTGTTCTCTCAAAAGAAAAATAATTTATTGGGAGGTAGTGTATTGAGTTCTGCAATATGCTCCATATAGGTTTCAGTGATATCATTGTTGGTGTTCTTTCTATTCTAGGCTCCTGTCATATCATTCCAGAAAATATATGTTTGCATCTACTGGACAAAATTGTAAATGCATTTTTTCCATGTATTGATGAATTAGCCTGGATGATTATTTGTTGCTTGATTTCTATGATATTGTTCAAAAACATAATCCTGTACATCACAGTATTGTTGAATTATCATTGTCTATTTGCCTAGCTATGAGATTCCTTTACCAGCATTGATGTCTATCATCATCATGTGCTACTGTTAAAGGTTTTCATTGGTTGATTTGTGCAGGAGGAGTTTAGTAATTTGGAATTAAATTTGCAAGAAATTTTGTCTTTGGGAATTTTACCCTTGAGAACCAGATGGCATACAAAAATGATTTGGAGATAGGAAACAGGGCTGATAGTAGAGATGTGAAGAAGCATCTTTTAGAAAAAATAATTAGTCAGCATAGCAGATCAAAATCTAGTCGTCCTAGTGGTAAAGGGGAAAAAGTGCATATTTTCACTCCTTCCAAGGGAGTTCTCTTGTTGCAATACTTTGTACATATATTGTTGCCCTGGGGCCTATAGAATTTGGATTCTGTGTAACTTCTTTTTTTTATTTCTTAGTGTGCTTCTCAACCTTTGTCTTGAATACCTTTCAGTTTTCAAAACAGGGAAGGGTTGATTAAATTTCTCACGATTCTAGCAAAGTAATTACTAGTAAAAAATGATGAAATTAATGACTAGGTGACTAAAAACGTTAGTCAACGCAATTATTTCAAGTGAATTACTACTAAATTTGAGCAATTTTAAGTGAATGAACTAAAAATTACTAACTTAAATGACTAATTCAGTCTAGGAATAAAATATATGACTAGATAATAAGTGAATAAACTAAAAATGACTAACTTAAATGACTAATTTAGTCTAGGGATAAAATATATGACTAGATAATAAGTGACTAAACTAAAAGCTACTGACTTAAATGACTAATTTGGTCTAGGATTAGAATATATGACTAGATAATAAGTGACAAGATTAATAATGACTAATGTAAATGACTATTATAGTCCAAGAATACAAATATGACCAAATAACAAGTACAACAAGTATATTAATTAGTCATTTATGTCAGTAATTTTTAATTGTGTCACTCCATAAATGGAAAATTTGTTACAAGTGATAGGGGATTCAAAAGTTGTTATAGATTAGCTAAAGGGTTATACTTTGTTAAACACTTCTGTGTTGGATTAGTGAATTATTAGAGTTATGGAGTTGATTAGAATATTTAGTGTTTTATTTTTTTTTATCACTTCATAGGGAATTAAATTCAAAGGATGACAAATTATCCAAAATGAAAATGGGCTTACAACTCGGTCAAAAACATTATGAAGAATACCTACAATGAGAAGTGTTATATAATGTACCTCATTTTCGCACTAAAAAAATTCCCAACTCACATAATGCAACTTAACAACAATTCCTTTTCATCTTAACATATATCTTCATAATGTAATTGTAATACTAATCATATTCCCCTTTTAAATTTATGATTATTATGTTGACACAACTCCATTCCAATAAACTCTCCTAGTTTCATATATACAATTAGAATTCCATTACTTTAATCTCTTTCATTTTATATTCATGTCTATATTCTAATTAAAGATATAAATAATTAGCCTAATAAGTAATATCCTTAATTCCACTTTGTCTTTTTTTTCACCCAAATTCTCTATGCATACCAAACCACAATAATATCATGCCACTTTCAAAAAAAAAAAAAAAAAATATCCCATGCAACAAATAAAAAGTAACTACATAAACAACCCACAATCAAAGAAAAACTTGCCCGACAAACTTGGAAAAAAAAATTGGCGGATAAACTTGTTTTTTTTTTCTTTTGGGGGACAAAATTAATTCAGAAAAACTTGGCGGACATTTTTTTAAACTTGGGGGACAAACTTAATTTAGAAAAACTTTCAGGACAAACTTGGAATATTTTTTGGCGGACAATTTTTTTTTTTAAAAGCCATGTCAAACATTTTTGACTCAGTAATCTATTGGACAGAAATAGACTCGGTTGTGGTTGATATCATTCCATAAAATAACAGTTATCAAGTTCATGGAATCATGATTGTTGCACTGTCAAAAACCAGTGTTAGCTATAGATACACCCTCAAATCTCGATTTCAGTTTTATGGTGAAAATATTAGATCAATTATAACCCTACACAAAGTAATGCATATATTTTCCACTGAATGGGCTTTGATTTATTGGTGGATTTTTACAACTTACTGGATATTTTGACCAAAATTTCCAATTTCAAATACTTACAAAGGAAAATATGTTTGTAAAGCTCATTTTTTTGTGAGTTTGGATCATGTTTTGCCTTCAAATGAAAAAAACCCTAACGATTGTGCGTTTTATTTTTATTTTCAAGAAAACTTGTCAAAAATTCTTGACTGAGTAGTCGTTTGGACAGAAATAGAGTTTGTGGTGGATCTCATTCCATAAAATAGCAGTTATCGAGTTCATGGAATCATGATTGTTGCACTATCAAAAACAGGTATGCCCTCAAATCTCGATTTCAGTTTTATGGTGAAAGTATTAGATCAATCAAACCAATGTTAGCTACAGGTATGCCCTAAAATCTCGATTTCAGTTTTTTGGGGAAAGTATTAGAACAATCATAACCCCACACAACGTAATAGATCAATCATTTTCCACTGAATGGGATTTGATTTATCGGTGGATCTGTACTACTTACTGCAGATTTTTTACCAAAGTTTCCAATTTTAATATTTACAAAAGAAGGAAAATATGAATGTAAAGCTCAATTATTTTGTGAATTTGGATCATTTTTTTCCTTCCATTGAAAAAAAACCAACGGTTTTGTGTTTTACCCCTTTTCCCGTTTGGGTTCTTATAAAACTAGGTGTTATACTTTGTATGCTGCCATACAATTGGGTGCTATAGTTGTTTGTTTCTATACTTTGGCATACTAATTTGTGGGTAACACATATTTTTCAGGCTATAGGTTATTAAATTTTGGTGGGCATTATATGACCACCGTTATATTTAAATTTTTTTAAATTTAACGGTGGAAATACACTGCCCACCAGCATTTAATACCCTGTAAGGTGAAAAATAATGGTAGCCCTAATTTGTGTACTACAATTGCGTCTTATAGTTGTTTGCTGCTATATTTTGGCATACTAATTTGTGGGCAACACATATTTTCCAAGCCATAGGTTATAAAATGATGGTGGGCATATATTTAAATTTGTTTAACCTATAACGTGAAAAATAATGGTAGCCCTAATTTGTGTATTTTGAACTAGCGAAATTTGGGCATGTATGGGATGTACATGTCATTTACAATATGACATCCATGTATGGAATTTTAGATACAAGGGTTGGATACATTTACCTAAGTAATGTCTGCCTGACCCATAGTGTCAGGCCAAGGAATTTTTGCACAGTATCTAAAGACAAGAGATAGATTTCGAAACAGAAATGAATGGAACTTGTTCAACCTCCTTGATCGGGGTGTCAAGTCGAGGACAGGTTGGGTGGCCATACCACATGCCCTGACACGCAGTAAGGTTGGTAAGGCTGTCAGAGGGCCATTAAATAGAGCATTATGAAGACCTCTCCTACAATCATATAATGAATGAACCACATTGCCGCCCTTGCATTCACTGCATGTTGAGGTTCGGAACTCGAAAAATGCACTGGATTTT
Organism: Pinus albicaulis; assembly: GCA_034641835.2. NCBI lineage: Eukaryota > Viridiplantae > Streptophyta > Pinopsida > Pinales > Pinaceae > Pinus > Pinus albicaulis. The sequence goes on along the minus strand of CM076569.1, from coordinate 391,820,752 downwards.
GGGTTGCAAAGAGATAATTGAAGTTGGAAACATCATTCTTCAAACAACAAAGATTTTTTGGACACATATGGTGGTTTTGACAGTCGGAGGTTCAGAAGTTTAGCATCATCAACGTTGGTGAAGACTCAGTGGGTATTGTTAGCTCCCTGTAATTAGCAAGATTGGAAAAAGTCCAACTGCAGGGAGAAAAATTATTTCAACCACTTTGGGATTCTAGGATCTAGCCCTCCTGAATCCGGAGAGAGATCTCTCCAATAAAGTGCAAAGATTGATTTATCTTTAAAAAGTTTATGGGTAATGATATTAGGCTAGTTATGAAGGTCGAGGGTTTTGTTTTGTTTTTGGATGGTTAAGCATGATTATTATTTGAGGGAAAGTCCTAAATGGAAAGAGTTTCAAAGGTGTGAAGTTGCAAGCAATCAGAACAAGCTTTGTCCAAAAAGATAGATAATCACTGGTTTTATTCCATTGGGCTATGGAGTCATAATAGGGTTTAATTGAAACAACAATGGGCAAGAGTGGTCCATGGGGCAAGTCATCTATGTCTAAGGATATATTTAAAGTTGATTTTATGGAATGTAATGATACAACAAGAAGGGGAATTAAACAAATGAAGAACAAATATCGACCCTAAGATCCGGTAAGTACTTTGAAACTAGCCATCTTTTGACATACACTTAAGAAAGACATAAAAGTAATCTAAGATCCGGTAAAGTACTTCGAGACTAGCCAACTTTTGATACACTTTCAATAGAAAACATCTTAAAAAACAAAGGGAAACTTTAAAAGCTATTGTTGGAGAAGAAACTAGAGGACAGGGGCTCACCATAAATTCTCTCTAGCTTTGCTTTACTTGGTAAACTTTCAAGACAAACACACGAGATAACAAAAAATGGTCTAAGATCTAGTAAGTACTTTGAAACTAGCCGACTTTCAACACACTCTTAGGGAAACTTTTCGGGTAGTCTTTTGGGATAAAACTAGGACAGGGGCTCACCATAACTTCCTTAGTTCATCTCTACTTAACATATACTTGAAAATAACATTCAAGAATAACAAATTAGCTAAGACAATAGGACGACGGGAACGCGAGCATTCCTAACTTGCTTCAATTGAATTAAATCATTCCTAAACAACACAATTTGGAAGAAAACATGTAGATAAAGCTTATCAGTCATAGAAGGGTACCGATATACGGTAAGTCCTAACTCTATGCTTTTTTTATTTATCGGGAGAAGATGGACAAAAGTGAAAACAGAAATAAAATAACAGTTTACAATAAGAAATAACATCACCAGTCGACATAGACCAGGATCCCATAAATCAGCTTATATTGATGCTTCAAACGATTCATGACTTTAAGTCTAATGTTTCGTTCAACAATCATCTTCACTTCTCATAGTAACTTATCTAATCACAACTGTGAGCTTCAAGAGCCAATGAACACTATTTACAAGTAGGAGTTTCAAGCTCAATTATATTTCAAAGTTACGCAACCAAAAATTTCTCATCTTCTACGAAGTACTTATAGAAGAAATGAGGAGGTGGGAGGGGATAAAGATCTCCGAGGGGTAATTAATACGAGACTTAAGACTTCTCGGCATTTGAGGGGCTTGATGAAGAATTTCACGAGATGTTATGTACGTATTAATGTTTTACATTTAATATTTAAGCTCGGTGGGAGCTTTTGTTGACTTTAAGGCTCCGTATTAGTTACGCAATAACTCTGCTCGATATTTTACATTAATTTCATTTGGCAGAATTAACTATTTGGTTGCATTGAGGAAAATATCTTCTTTTCTAATCATAACTCGACCTCCGTTTGAATGCTTTGAGGTAATAGGTGGCACTATGGTAGTCGAGAGGAATCAATTGGCTCTCGATGTGGTGGTGGAGGCTCTTCATGACTGAGATAAATCCCTTAATTTGTCTTTTAATTGTGTTTTAATCTAATGGATTAGGCTTTGGATAATCAATCTTAGCCGTAATCCATCAAACTATGGAATTCATATTCAATCTTCGATTCTGTCGTGGTAGGTCTTCAACACCGATACTCTTTTGATTATTTTATGCATTTTTGTGTGTCTTGTTGATGTGCGAGGCTGCACAAGACTTATATGGCATCAATGCCCATGAAGAATTTACGAAACATGAAATTGGACCTCATGGATGGCTTCTCTTTTATGAATCAAAGGCATGGGAATCATCATCCCTGAGCTTTTTGGCTTTTCTTCAATATAATGGAAAAACCATTAAATCTTGAAAAAATACGAAAAATATTATAAAATCCTGCGTTATTGGGGAAAAAATGCGTCGAGAGGATGTGGGGAAGGAGCAAGGCCGTTGGATGGCGGCATCCAACGAGTGGAGATCCGTTAGCGAGAGGTCAAAAAGGGAGCGAGTGGGAGAAAATGGCGGAAGAATTAAGTTAGGACCATTGATCTATAATAGACCATGAAGATCAACGGTCGGGATTAGAAGTGAAACAATAATGCGAAGAGGCCACATTATCCGGAAAAATGAAAGAAAATGTGAGAAATAAGGTAAAAAAACCCCCTTTGGCGGAAGAAATTGCAAAGGAAATGGAACTTGGGCTTCGAGGATGATCGTGGGGCCGTCGGATGAGATCGGCCCATGAGATCAATGACGGAGATCGTGCGTTGAAAACCATTGGTGAGGGTGGAGGGCGATAGTGTAAAGCTAGATTAAATTTGGGTCGTCGATCACTAAAAGATCAACGACTAAGGATTGGCAAAAAACATTACACAGTGGGGTATAAATGATTTTAACCAAAGTCGTGAAATGCGATCTGGACCGTCCGATCTGGACACGTGGATGGTCCAGATTCAATTGGAGTTTTACAATTGGTGGGAGGATGAAACTGAATAGCGCTGATGTGATTTATTATGGGCCGTCGATCTGCAGATCATATCGATGGCGGGGAATGAATTGGGGGGTGTCAATCAGAGATGGAGAAATTTTTAACGCGCCCAACAAAAACTTGCGATGCGATCATGCACAGGTCGTTTGATCGGATTTAGATCAACGGCGGATATTGCTTTAAGACATGCGCCGGCGAAAACCTTTTATAATTATGAAATCCCAATTTTTTATGAAAAGAAAAGGTTTTATGGTTGGGGCGGGATATATATATGATATGGCTTGGCGCCCGTCTACGGGGCCTTTGGTTTATATGAAGAGCCATAGGCCCGAGGCTTTATATGTATGAGAGCCAATCAGGATTCGGCCTTCGGGCTTTTCAATCTACCCATTGTGAATCTCTCCGATGCGATTTTCACCTCAGGACTTTTCAATCTACCCATTTTCATTATAACACATGCTCTGGCGGGTTTCGACCAAAAGTTAGGAAAAGTGGGTTTACAAATTTACAAAGGGTTTTTATGATTGGAGACGGGTTTATTCACAGTTTTAAGCACTCGATAAAAACTTATGGTTATGCGAATAAAGCAAAGGATCGGGGCTATAATAACGAGGGGGCTCATTGACATCGGAGGTTTTATATAGTCAAAAGACTTGTGCTCATTTGCAAAATGCCGATGCGATAAACGCTTTTGGCCTCAACGCTTGGTTTTTAGCACAAAGGCATATGGTGGGGGAACTAGTTTAGGCTTAGCCCAAAGGGCCTTAAACCTATAGTCAAAAACACATATTTTTATGAAAATTTTCAAAACTTTTGATGGATTTGGGGTTTCGATATAGTTTAAAAAATAAGTTTTAAACTATGCAAAAAATGATTTTCATGAATGGAAGAAGGGAAAATCATGAAAATAGAGGAATTATATGGAGGAAAAAAAGGGAAAGGTTATTTTTTTGAGTGAAGGAGGGGAAAAAATGGGATTTTGCAGCAGTCTTTTGTCTATGAAATCAACGAAATTTCAAAGTTTGAAATGGAAATAGTAGTGAAGATTTTGAACAAAGGGAAATATGTCTTCAAGATTCTTCAAAAGATAACATTTTTAGCAATAAAACTTGTTTCTTGAAGGCTCAAAATGATTTAGCCACCTTTTGATATAAAATTTTTTATAGGTGGCTATGAGTGGCTCCACTTGGGGATGGTGCCTTCTTGAAGGCATCAAGAACTTCAGAACTTGTATTCTCTCGGGAGGCTAATCGGTGCCTTATCCATTGGGTCTGCCTTTTCTTACTTGAATGTTCTTCTTTTTGCTCCGGAAAATGTTAGTAGCCATGAAAAAGACAATGGATCTTCATCAACACAAGCTTTCTACCTACCCAATCCTACTAATCTAACATGTTTTCTTCTTTAGATTGCACTTGGATTAGCAAACTCTTTTTACAACATTTTATTCTTTTGAAAGAAAAACATCTAATCTATTTCTACTCCTTATTTATCCATGAACTCGCATAAACAGTTGAGTTCATATGCTTCTCTACCTAATCTACCAATCAGTTAGGATTAAACAGGTCTAACGTATTTTTATTCTTTAATTTCTAAAACGAAATTTAAAAGCATACAAGTCGGGATTGAACAGATCCAACTTGATGCTGATCTATGGCATAAAAAAACAAGTCGCACATATACATTATTTTGCGGAAAAATTAAATAAAAATGGAAGGCTTAAGATCTGAAATTTCGGGCACTTCCTTCATCTTTTTATAGCTCCGTGTTGACTACTATTTGAGTTGTTCTTTCTTGTTCCCCTGGTTCAGCATTTTTGAGCTGATAAGAACCAATTTTACCTCGTTTTGACTCAGAATTTTAAAACATATTGGAGTCATTCTTGTTTGGAAACTTAGGTTCAGATTTTGAGAATGTTTGGACCTTTAATTTCTAACCTAATCCATCTAACTGATAAGCAAAGATTAAGTTGTTTGGAAATCAAATTCACCAACCTATTAGCATTACATTAGCCACCTATAAAAAAATTTATATCAAAAGATGGCTAAGACTTTTTGAGCCTTCAAGGAACAAATTTTATTACTAAAAAGTGTTGGTTCTTGAAGACTCTTGGAGGCCTCATGCTTTTCCTCTGTCCAAAACTCCACTTTCGCCGTTTCCCTTCGTAACTCAGAATCTTGTTGATTCCCAAGAAAGAATATCTTGCTACAAGACCCTTTTCCCCCCTTTTTCCCCTTTTCCAAAGTTAACCCCATTTTCTATCCCTCTATTTCCCATGAAAATCCATCATTTTAATGTTTTTCCCATTCCCCTTCATGAAAATCACTTTCACAAAGTTAAAGACTCACTCTTTAAACTTACCGAACCCTCAATTTCCCTTGAAAACCATTGGAAATCCATAAAATCACATTTTTTATACATTATGGACTTAAGCCCCTTTGGGCTAAGTCTTTAACCCCTCCCTCCATGTGCCTCGAGCGTTAGAACCAAGCGCTAACCCTTCTTGACGCTTATCGCATCACAAAAGTCCAAATGCGCAAGTCTTTGCCATGTTTCGAAAGTTACGATGCGATTAGCCCTTTTATCATAAGCCTCCAGTCTTATTACCTCCCCATATGCCCCACGGCCCCGCAATCGGGCACCAAGCCGCATCATAAATTAATATAAACCTTTGGTTATGTTAATTTTTCGATTTTTTATTATTTTATAGAAATTCCGCTGAGTTCCATTTTTAAACCGTTCCGCACCATCGATCCGATCGCGCATATCGGAAAGGTCCCGCAGTCCGTTTATCGGTGGTCCCCGCCATCCACTAACCAATTCCAAAACCGCGTGTATTTATCGCACCGCCTTTGGAGCAAAGGTGGTTTTTTCCCCGATCGGTAGCGATTCCATACGTTGGCCGACACGCGTCCCGGGTACCGTTCACAAAACCACCGTCCATCGCGCATTAACATTCGGATGTGGACGTCGAGCGATATTGTCATCCACCATCCGATTTGGGGCGGGCTATCCAACGGCTATCGCTCACCAAAGGTGCTCGACGATTAACCGGGCTACGACACGGCATTCAATAGATCTTCGTCGTCGATCCGATCTCGCGCATCGACGGCCCATATTCCTCCACCCGCATTTGATCACCCAGATCAATTTTATCCACTTTGATTTTCCATTGTCCACTCCCGACCAGTCGATCTCTCGCGCGATCAACAACCCCGATTTAACAATTCTTCCGCCTTCTCCCGATCAATTCTGACCATTGGATGATGCCATCCAACGGCCACGCTTCCTCCACATGCCTTCTATAGCAATAAACCTATAAATGCAGGATTTTTTAATATTTTTTTGTATTTTGCAGGGGTTTAAATGGTTTTCTCGCCATTTTTGAAGAAAATTTGAAGAGCGAGAGGATGATGATCTTCTTTGCCTTTGATTCACCACATAAAATCATCGTAGGGTTTTATACTTCACGTTTTATCAATGATTCGTGAGGCATTGATTCCATTCGACCCTCGCGCTAAACCTCCTGCACACGCAGAAAAAACATGAATCAAGCACGGTGAAAGAGTATCGGTCGAGAAAACCGAAATGAACTAGGACGAGAGGATGGAAGACATATTTTCGGGGATTACGGCTAAGAATGTTTATCAAAAGCCTAATCCCCGATTTAAAACACAGATTTAAAGAAAATATGAAGTGTTTTATCGACAGGGAAAACTTCCACCGCCACAATTGAGGCAAATTGATCCCTTTAGCTACCACGATGCCACCTATGCCTCAAAGTATTCAATCGGGAGGCCAAATTTATTGATCAAGATCGGATATCTACCTCACAATGTAGCCAAAGGGTAAATTCTCGAGCAGGCAAATTAATGACAAACATCTGCATGAGTTACTTCGACACCACACGGGAACCTCAAAGGTCAACAAAGGTTCCCACCAAGCTCAAATCTTTATGTAAATCATTTAATACGGAGGATATGTATGAAAGTTTCTTTATTGAGCCCCCCAAGGGCCAAGAAGCCATTAAGTCCGTATTAATTGTAATTAAAGATATTTTATCGGATCTCACCTCCTCATTCTTCTATATGTACTTACAGTAGAAGATGAGAAACCGTTGGTTGATTAAGTTGCTCGAACATTGTAATGTAATTGAGCTTGAGACTTCTATCCGTAAATAGTGTTGACGGCACTTGAAGCTCGTTTGTGTTAGATTAGTTAGGTCTGGATAGTGAAGATGATTGTTGAACTGAAACATTGGACTTGAGTACTATAAGCTGGTTTGACATCAATAAACAAGTTGTTTCTTGGGATCTGGTCTATATCACTCGGTGAAGTGCTCCTTTTCTTTGTTATTGTTTTCCTTCTATGTATGTCATATTGTTCACTATTCTCCGATAAAGAACAACATTTATAGAGTTAGGACGTGTTGTATATTAGTAACCTTCTCCGACCGAAAAGCTTTATCTCAATTTTTTTCTCCAATTTGTTTATTTAAGAATGATTTAATACGAGTTCAAGCAGTTAGAATGCTGAGTTCCCTCATCCCTACTGTTTGCTTTAAACATCGTCCTTGAAAGTTATTTTCCCGATTTTCTTATTAAATTTAGACTAGAAAAGTTATGGTTTTCCCTCTGTTTCTAGCTTCTTTTCTCCAAAGGCGATTCTTAAAGTTTCCCTTGGTATTAGCCGAAAGCGAGACTAGGTTTAAAAGTACTATATCCGATCTTTAATTTATACTTTGTCTTCTCTTATATGTTTTCATACTTTTTGAAGGTAATTATGTGGATTACTAGATTGTTTGTCAATTAAGTTGCATTAATACGAGACTTGCCCAAGAAGTTTATGGTTAGCCCTGTTCTTGGTTGGTTTTTAAATAGATACTTAAGGGGCTTTTCTTGTTTGGACTAACTATAAATCCTTTGTGAAATTATTATCAATTTCCACCCTCCCAACACTTTATTGTTTCCATTCCATCACTCTAATCTCAATAATCTTGTGATATAGATGACTTGCCCCTTGGATCACTCTTGATGTTGTTGTTCAATTAAAGCCCTGTCATGACTCCATAGTCCAATGGACTAAAAACCAGCGTTATATCTATCTTTTTAGCCATAGTTGTTCTATTCACTTGTAACTTCTCACCTTTGAAACTTTTTGCACTTAGGACTTTCCACCTCAAACAATATTCATGCTCAACCATCCAAAAAAACAAACAAAACCCTTGGCCTTCATAACTAGCCTAATATCATTACCCCAAATTTCAAAGACAAATCCATCTTTGCACTTATTGGAGAGATCCCTCTCCGGATTCAGGAGGGCTAGATCCTAGAATCCCAAAGTTGGTTGAAACGATGTTGCTTTTGTAGTTTTAGTCTCACCAATCTGCTAAAATTACAGATTCCTAACATTTCAGCGACTCCTCTAGGGATCGAACCCGAATCATTTTCATTTTTATAAAACTTTAAGAGTAAAAAGCGACCTTTTTCAAGCACTACCAAAGAATGGTAATCATGATAAAACTTGTTTGAATCGAGTGACAAACTAGGTAAACCCTAGGATTCTCTTAAGACTTTATCTAACCTTGAAAAATTAGTCGAGCTTAGCCATAAGTGTGGATTGTCTTTGTCTCATAACCATAGAAAAGTTTTGAAACGAGTTAGGACATTCTTAGAAACCACGCAACCGAAATAACTCGAAAAAATACCTAAAAATATTTCAGATTGGTTTCCAATAAACATGGTGGTGGACCATAAAAAATTTACCTCCGAAAAGAGCTAAAAACTTCCACTTGGCGACTCCAAAATCCTTAGCGGACCTTAAGAATCCACCGGGAAGAATCCACATCATTATAATATCATTAAAACTCGGTTAGAGGACTCGTAGGATTGAATTTCAAAACTGACTAGTTAACCTTTTAAAGACTCGTCATACCCGGTTGAACTTTTCTTGTTTATTTGGGTCTAATAACACGAGCATAGTGGCTCCTAGAAATATTCACTCTAGAGCCTATCCCGACCACCCGATCCACCCGAGTTAGTTGATAACCCGTAGAAAGTATCCTTAGGAAGTCTCCTAGGAATAAATTATCAACTATTTTTCGAGATCACCCCACGAGAGCTAATTCAGGTACCTAAAAATCTTACATACTCTACAACAATCACAAGATGACTTAGTAAATCCATTTAGAACTAGGTCATTTGATGATATAATCCAGCCTAGACTTTGAGTCTTCACTTTCATCCCTGGAGACAAGTGAAAATCCCGTAGCAGAGAGAAACAACACCTCCTAATTTGCATTTCCTTCACAACCTTGGTGTCTCTCATCCAAGATCAGCCCAAACGAATCTATTCCCGGTCCATCCACTTATGCTCACCCTACATCCACCTGCTCAAACCACTCCACTTCAAATTCGACTTTCCCTCTTGTTAATCCATCTCTTGTAAATCCACCCCCACCACATATCATGGCAACATGGTATGCTCCCTTAGTCCTTCTGCACCATTAGTTAATATTCCACAGAACTATCACTCCAAAATTCCATTATATGATGATAGAAATGCTACAACCGCATCACAACATGTGGATAAAATGAATGACTACTTTGACAGAAATGAAATTGATGATGATTATCGTCAAGATTAGATTATTTTCTCGAGCTTAGGGGGAAGTAAGAAAATGGTTTAAAGGTTTAACCCCCCATAGTATTAATGATCTCCAAGCCTTCCATCAAACATTCATAAACAAATGGGAAGTAAAGAAGAATCCTCTCCAAGTCCTTTATGATTACAAGAACCTCCATAGAAACATTGGGGAAAGTGTGCAAGCTTATTGCACTAGATTTAATAGTGTGTATAATGCACTTTCCCTGAACTAAAACCTCCACAAGGCTCAGACTTTAAACAAATTTCCTGAAGGGTTTGACCCCGAGATGGCCTATCACGTGAGAGAGAGATTTTTCAACTCTTGAAGATATGCAAAGAGGCACTCTTTCTCGTGGAAGTCAACTTAATGGAGAAGAGAGCAAGAATGAAAACTCGAAAAGAGAGTATCTTTTAGAGAGGAATCACACCTTCTACTTCAAACTCAAAGATGGAAAAAAATGATGGAAGAAATGATGAAAGAAATGAGCATAATTAAGAGAGCACAAGAAAGCCAAAACCAAAGCGCTCCTCAAAGTAGAAATCAGAACAGAATCGAGAATTTTAGAAGGAACCAACCTCCAAACAGGACCTAGGGAATATGATCAACAGATCACTCCTCCCTTTCATCAAAACTATGTAAGTGAGGTTGAGGGAAACGGATGAAATGACAAGAGGAAGATGATGTCAACATGTTTGGGGTGGAAGACGATGACTTTGAGATTCATTATGATAGAAAACAAGGTCTATACACACCTTATGATGACAGAAAGATATGATGATGAAAATTATTATCAATACATGGAAAATGTCATCATAGAACCTCAAAAATAATATGACCTCGGAGAGAAAAAACCAATCAACAAACCCCCAACAACAAAACCTCACGACAAATCTTCACAAAACAACATCGCAACCAAACCTAAAGTTGTCAAACAAAAAGGACAAAAAAAATGAGTCATAAATTACGGTAATGATAAAAAGAGAAGGACACTCAAAACAAAGAAAAAAAGAGTGTAAACATTAGCAGATACTAACACTTCGACTAGTACTCTTGTGAAATTTTTTTTGTCAAGTGTAAATAAAACAAATCAGCATGAGCCGATATTGCTAATAGAATGACGACTAATAAGGCTGAAACAAGTTCTTCAAAGAACCAAATTCTCTTCGACCTTGAGCAGAAATTTTAAAAATCAAAATCTATGTTCCCTTGACCAAGTTAGGCTGCCCAACATGTATATAGAACCCAAATTTTGAATGCTTTAAAAATAGAATAAAATGAGGACACAATGAATCTTAATGATGACCTGCACTGAGTTGATTTTTTGGTCCTAAGATTGAAGGTAGATATCAAGAGGGACCTATTCCTCCCTTTTATGTGAGTTTAAACGTTCATGACAAAATTTTGTACAACGCTATGCATGATTCAGGGGCTTCTCATAATTTAATGCCAAAAAGGCCGTAATGGAGAGCTTGGGTCTAGAAATCACTCGGACCTCACAAATACCTTTACTCCTTTGATTCCAAAGAGAGTAAAATGTTTAGGATTAATCAAAGACCCGTGTGTTAACTTAGCCCAAATTCTAGCCAAATGTTTAGTCATGGATATTGTTGTGGCTGATGTGCCCCCAAAATATGGAATTTTACTATCAAGATCTTGGGGGGCTAAGTTACAAGGAACTATGCAAATGGACATGACCTATGCGACTATCCCCGTTTTCAATCAAACTAGAAGACTTTACAGGAGTCCCATATGAAATTCACAGTTACAAGTCAAGATAGGACCTACAAAACTCTCCCCCGTATTCGTAAATACAGAGTCTTGATTCTTTTATTATGTTTAATGATGAAACATTTAGTGAACAGAGTCACTATAACGGGATTAATGACGGATAGAGAGGAGGAACAAGACATTGTAGGTGTGTACGAGTAGTTTGTCTGAACTCAGTAAAATCTAGCAAATAAAACACGAGGTCTTGAGCCACAAATTACGTCTCCTTTGCTTTTTAACATTGAGAGTCAAGAAAGTAGTCCTCAAACCAATAATATATCCGAGGAAATGAAACAAATTCAACTAAGTGATGATACTCAAGAGCGATCGAGAAGCACGGTAGTTGAAGAGGACGAGTAACGCAGGGATGAAAGCGAGAAATGTCATCTATGGAGTATGTATTTTGATGGATCTCGCATGAAGAACAATGTCGGTACGTGTGTTTGGATTACTAACATTGAAAACAACCACACAGAAAGCATTTCCCACGCAAATTAAACTTTCGATATTCCAATAACATAGCAAAATATGAATCCCTTCTCTTGGGATTACACCTATTGAAAAAGTTAGGAGCCAAAAGAATCAATGTGTATGGGGATTCAGAGTTAGTCATTAGGCAAGTCAACGGGGAGTATAATGCAAATCATCCCAGTACTTAGAGCCCTACCGAAACGATGTCATGGAACTTTTGAAAACCTTTGAGGAGTCCAAATTGATTTTTTGTCCCAAGAAAAAGAAATATTGCGGCCCACAATTTAGCCTTTGTAGCTAGGACATGCTTAACACCATATAAAACCAAAGAGCGCACAACTCGGATAAAATTTAGACCACCTACGAGCATGAAGAGCCTTTATAGTTCACCCCGCACGATCAATTAAAGACGACCCTTTACTACGCCATGGGGCACCTTCATGTATGTGAAAATGCCCTTTGGTCTAATGAATGTTGGAGCAACTTTTCAAAGAGCCATGGACATAGCATTCTCGGAGGAGCTGGGCTTCTTCATCATTATATACCTAGATGATGTCACTATTTTTTCAAAAAAAAGATGAAGAGCACTTAGAACATTTAAGAAAATTTTTCGAGAAATGTAGAAAGTTTGGAATATCTTTAAACCCTAAAAAAGACACTATTCGGCCTCCAAGAAGGTAAAATTCCTAGGCACATTATTTCCGAGGAGGGTATAAAGATATATCCAAAGAGGATTGAGGCCATATTGCAAATCTCTCATCCTCGAAATATCAAAAGAGTTGCAATTTTTCATTGCAAAGATTAAATTTTTGAGAAGGTTCATCCCCAACTTGCTCGAGCTCCTTAGGAATATCACAAACATGTTGAAGAAGGAGCAAGGGGTAAAATGGACCTTGGAAGCAAATAATTCCTTTGAACTGGGTGAAACAAGCGTTAACCAAAACACCGATTCTTATAATTCTTGATTTTTTCAAAAGATTTTTATATTTTTTTTCATTTGCATCGAACATACCATAGTTGTTGTCCTTTTTACGAAAAAATCCGCAAGGACAAGAGCAGCCGATTGCATTCTTTAGCAAGGCATTGAGGGATGCCCCTTTGAAGTATAACATTATGGAAAAGCAAGCTTTTGCTTTGGTTAAAGCTTTGAAAGACTTCAAAGTGTACATCCTTCACTCACACATCATTGTCTTCATCCCAAATTCGGTTGTTAAATACATTCTAACATAGACCCAGGATGGTAAGAGAGGTAAGTGGATTGCCGTTATTCTTGAATATGATTTAGAAATAAAACCCACTAAACTCATCAAAGGCCAAGGTCTCAGCTAGATTAATGGCTGAATCCAATTTTGAAGTTCTTGATATTAATATGATTAATGCTTTAGATGACCAAGAAGAATTCTCAATTCCTATAGTTGAAGATCATTTTATGAATTCTCCTTGGTATGCTTGATATTGTTTATGTTTTTGCTTAATTTGAATACACCTCCTGGTTTGACAAAAACAAAGGCAAGATTTCTCAAATTGAAAGCTATAAACTATTGCATTATTGATAGATGTATTTACCTGGAAAAATGCAAGTGGTGTATTGCTTAAATGTTTGCCCGAGTTTGATGCGAGAGAAGATTAAATACCAGTTCCATGAAGGAGAGTGTGGAGGTCATTTGTACTCTGGGAGACAATAGCCAACAAAATTTTGAGGGTCGGTTTATATTGGCCTACTCTTTTCCATGATGTGCACAAGATGATCATAGCCTATCATAAATGTCAAATTTTTTAGGGAAAAAAGAAAGCGTTACCCCCTACCTCTCGCATCCAATCACTCGTTGAAGCCCCATTTCAACGGTGTGGACTTGAGTTCATAGGAGAAATCCATCCCCCCATCTTCTCGCCGACATAGATGGATTCTCATCGCCACAAACTATTTCACTAAGTGGATAGAAGCCATTCCTTGTAGGCGGGGCAATGATTCGGTTATCATAAAATTTATGGAAACTAACATTCTCTCCAGATTTGGTTGTCCTACCAAGATTATCACTAATAATGCAAAGACGATTCAGATCAAACAAGATGGTTGATTTCACGTCACATATATCGGATAACATTGGGGCATTCCATGGCCTATTACCCCTAGGGTAATGGCCTTGCATAATCCTCAAAAAAAATTTTTAGTGAACATAATCAAGAAACTCGTTGGAGGACAACAAGAAGTCTTGGAACACAAAGCTAGTTAATGCAATCGTGGGCCGACAGATTGACTTTGAAGAAATCCATTGGTATGTCACCTTTCCAGACTTGTGTATGGTACTCGATGCAATTTTTCCAAACAGCCTTGGTGTACCGATGAATGAAGTTGATTCAAGAGTTACAAACTCGAAGATAATGACACAATCGTAAGGATAAACTAGACCATTCATCTTCAAACGAAACCCGAGAGGAAGTTTATAACAAAGCATTGTAGAAACAGGACAGACATTAAAAAAGCTCTTTGACGAAGAACAAAGGCCAACAATTTCAAAATTGGGGACCAAGTTTTAAAGTGGGACTCAAGGAGGGGAAGATAAGGGCAAGCATGGAAAATTTGACAACTTATGGCTTGGCCCTTACTCTATTCATTCAAATTCGCGTAACAATGCATTTTCTTGTTGGAGTTGAATGGAGCAGAATCGTTTGGGGGTCCCGTCAATGGCGAGGATGCTTAAGCATTACTTCTCTTGATCCATGTTATGTTCCAATAGCCTTTTTATCTTTTTTTCCACTATAAATATTTCATCCACCTTTGCATTCAAAGTTGTAAACATCGAAAATGCAAAAACAATGAAAAAGAAAGAAAAGAGGGAAGATTGTGAGAAAACAAGAAAGGTATAGCCCCATACCAAAAAAGAGAAACAAATTCTCGAAATTGTGCAAGCTTCAATGCCACTCCTACAAAACACACTTCCGGTTAGTCAAACTCGTCTAATCTTGACTAATTAGCTTTAAATTTTCTCGTTGATAGGATAGTGAATTTGATTTGCCAAACTCGTTTAATATTGGCTTATCGGTAGATAGATTTAGGATAGAAATTTAAAGGTTCAAATATGATCAAAATATGAACCTAAGGTTTCAAAGAGAGATGACTCAAATATGTTCTATTTTCTCGAGTCATAAAAGATGTAAAAATCTGGTTCTAAAACCAACTCAAAATCCGAACCGGATGAACAAGGAAAAGAGATAGCTCAAAACAAAATTCAAAAACAAGAGTCTATGAAAAGAGAAGGCCATGATGAGAAACTTTCGGATCTTAAGCCTTCCATTTTGATTTAATTTTCTCGCAAAATAAATTTCTATGTGTAGCTTGTCTTTATGCCATGGATCAACATCAAGTTAGACCAGCTCAATCTTGACTTGACGAGCTTTTCAAATTTCGGTTGTAGAATTTAGAGAATAAAAGTCTGTTGGACCGCTTTAATCCCCCAACGATAGTAGAATAGGTAGAGAAAGCATCTCGAACTCAACTCGTTTAATATGAGTTTAGGGGAGAAATAAGAAGTAGAAATAGATTAGTTTTCCTACTTTTTCAAAAGAATAAAATGTTGTGAAAAGAGTTTTCCAATCCAAGTGCACTCTAATGAAGAAAAAAATGTTAGATCTAGTAGGATTGGGTAGGTAGAAGCTTGTATTAATAAAGATCCATTATTTCTATGGTCGCTAATATGTTTTTAGAGAAGTTCATCTCAGTCAAAAGAAAGGCGCCCAATGGACAAGGCAACCGATCGGCCTCCCAAAGAACATAATGGATGTGGCACAGTCGCTCCCGAGAATCAAGTCCGAAGTTCTTGATGCCTTCAAGAAGGCACAATCCCCAAGTGGAGCCACCGTTAGCCACCTATAAACTTTTTTTATATCAAAAGGTGGCTAAGACTTTTTGAGCCTTCAAGGAACAAATTTTATTACTAAAAAAGTGTTGGCTCTTGAAGACTCTTGGAGGCCTCATGCCTTTCCTCTCGTCCAAAAACTCCACCGTCGTTTCCCTTTTCGAACTCGAATCCCGCCGATTCCCAAGAAAGAACACTACCGCAAGACCCTTTTCCCCCTTTTCCCCTTTTCCAAAGCTAAACCCATTTTCTATCCCTCTATTTCCCATGAAAATCCATCATTTTCATGTTTTTCCCATTCCCCTTCATGAAAATCACTTTCACAAAGTTAAAGACTCACTCTTTAACCTTACAGAACCCTCAATTTCCCTTGAAAACCATTGGAAATCCATAAAATCACATTTTTTTATACATTATGGACTTAAGCCCCTTTGGGCTAAGTCTTTAACCCCTCCCTCCATGTGCCTCAGCATTAGAACCAAGCGCTAACCTTTCTCGGTGCTTATCACATCGCAAAAAGACAATTGCGCAAGTATTTGCCATGTTTCAAAAGTTCCGATGCGATTAGCCCTTTTCTCATAAGCCTCAGCCTTATTACCTCCCATATGCCCCACGGCCCCGCAATCGTGACGTCAAGCCGCATCATAAATTAATATAAACCTTTGGTTATGTTAATTTTTCGATTTTTTATTATTTTATAGAAATTCTGTTGGTTCCATTTTTAAACCGTTCCGCACCATCGATCCGATCTGCAGACGGACGGCGGAGAGTTCGATCTCCCGATGGTCCCCGCCATCCACTAACCAATTCCAAAACTCGTGTGGTATTTATCGCACCGCCTTTGGGGGCAAAGGTGGTTTTTTCCCGATCGCCGCCGATCCCATACATTGGCCGACACGCGTCCCGGAGTACTCGCTCTCACAAAACCGTCGTCCATCGCACGTTAAAGTTTGGACGTGGACACCGAGCGATATTTTCATCCACCATCCGATCCGCGGGCCATCCAACAGCCTATCGCTCACCAGAAGGTGACCGAAACGGTCTTAACCGGGACTCACGGCGCGACATTCAATAGATCTCCGCCATCGATCCGACTCGCGTATCGACGACCCCATATTCCTCTACCCGCATTCAATCGCCCACGTCAACGTTATCCACTTTCATTTTCCATTGTCCACTCCCAATCGTCGATCTCTGCGCGATCGACGGCCCCGATTTAACAATTCTTCCACCTTCTCCCGATCAATCCCGACCGTTGGATGATGCCATCCAACGACCACGCTTCCTCCACATGCCTTCTACAGCAATAAACCTATAAATGCGGATTTTTTTAATATTTTTTTGTATTTTTCAAGGTTTAAATTGTTTTCTCGCCATTTTTTGAAGAAAATTCGAAGGCGAGAGGATGATGATCTTCCGCCTTCGATTCACCACGTAAAATCATCGCAGAGTTTTAGACTTCGGGTTTTATCAATGATTCGTGAGGCATTGATGCCATTCAACCCCCTGTGCAGACCTCGCACACCAACGAAAAACATGAATCAAGCACGGTGAAAGAGTATCGATGCAAAAACCGTGAAATGAACCAGGACGTAGGATGGAAGACATATTTCCTGGGATTACGTGCTAAGAATGTTTATCAAATGCCTAATCCCCAATTTAAGACATAGTTTAAAGAAAATCTAAAGTGTTTTATCGACATGAAAACTTCCACTACCACAATTGAGGAAAATTGATCCCTTTAGCTACCACAACGCCACCCGTGCCTCAAAGTATTCAATCGGAGGCCGAATTTATTGATCGAGATCGGATATACGCACTCTACATACGCGACCCAAAGGGTAAATGCGGAAAATTAATGACAAACATCCGTACGCTACTTTCGACGCCACACTTAACCTCAAAGGTCAACAAAGGTTCCCACCAAGCTCAAATATTTATGTAAATCATTTAATACGGAGGATATGTATGAAAGTTTCTTCATTGAGCTCCCCAAGGGCCGAGAAGCCATTAAGTCCGTATTAATTGTAATCGAAAGGATCTTTTATCGTATCTCACCTCCTCATTCTTCTATATATACTTCGTAGAAGATGAGAAACCATTGGTTGATTAAGTTGTTGAACATTGTAATGTAATTGAGCTTGAGACTTCTATCCGTAAATAGTGTTCACTAGCACTTGAAGCTCGTTTGTGTTAGATTAGTTAGGTTGGATAGTGAAGATGATTGCTAAACCGAAACATTGGACTTGAGTACCGTAATTGGTTTGACATCAATAAACAAGTTGTTTCTTGGGATCCTCGGTCTATATCACCGGTGAAGTGCTCCTTTCTTTGTTATTGTCTTCTTTCTATGTATGTCATATTGTTCAACGTTCTCCGATAAAGAACAACATTTATAGAGTTAGGACTGTTGTATATCAATAACCTTCTCTCGATCGAAAAGCTTTATCTTAATGTTTTCCTCCAATTTGTTTATTTAAGAATGATTTAATATAGTTCAAGCAGCTTAGAATGTCGGAGTTCCCTCGTCCTACCGTTTGCTTTAAACATCGTCCTTGAAAGTTATTTTCCCGATTTGCTTATTAAATTTAGACTAGAAAAGTTATGGTTTGCTGTTTCTAGCTTCTTTTCTCCAAAGGCAAATTTTGAAAGTTTCCCTTGGTATTAACCGAAAGCAAGACTAGGTTTAAAAGTACTTTATCTCGATCTTTAGTTTATACTTTGTCTTCTCTTATATGTTTTCATACTTTCCGAAGGTAATTATGTGGATTACTCGGATTTTTTGTTAATTAAGCCGCTTTAATACGTACTTGCCCAAGAATTTTATGGTTAGCCCCGTTCTTGGTTGGTTTTAAACAGCTTACTTAAGAGGATTTTCTTGTTTGACCGACTATAAATCCTTTGTGAAATTATTATCGCTTTCCACCCTCCCAATACTTTATTTTTTCCATTCCATCACTCTAATCTCAATAATCTTGTGATATAGATGACTTGCCCCTTGGATCACACTCGATGTTGTTGTTCAATTAAAGTCTCCTTTACAACACCATAGCCCAATGGACTAAAAAATAGTGTTATATCTATCTCTTTAGCCTAGCACGTTCTATTCACTTGAAACTTCTCACCTTTGAAACTCTTCGCACTTAGGACTTTCCACCTCAAAAAGTATTCATGCTCAACCATCCAAAAAAAACAAAACCCTTGAGCCTTCATAACTAGCCTAATATCACTACCCAAAACTTCAAAGACAAATCCATCTTTGCACTTATTGGAGAGATCCCTCTCCGGATTCGGAGGGCTAGATCCTAGAATCACAAAGTTGGTTGAAACGATGTTGCTTCGTAGTTTTAGTCTCACCAACTACAAATTACGGATTGCTAACACATTCAATTTAAAACTAATTAGTCAAGATTAGGTTTTTTGAATAATTAGAAGTGTGTTTTTTCAAGAGTGGCTTTTGAGCTTGCACACTTTCAAAACTTTGTTTCTTTTTTTTTGGTATGGGGTCAGTACCTTTCTTGTTTTAAACAAATCTGCCCTCTTTTCTCTTTCTTCTATTGTTTTTGTATTTTTTGACTTTTCTTCGGAGACAAAAGTCAACAACTATCTAAAAAGCTCAAAAATTAAGCTATATTGAAATTTCTATCTAACCTATTCTAACTTGGAGTATTTACTGACTTATATGATACAAAAGTGCCAATGTAGCCAGTTGAGTAATGTAAAATAGAAGAAGAAATTATGGTCGCTTGTCGGGGGTATCCATAGTACATTTTGAAGATTTAATCTTCAAAATCAAAAATTATCACGAAGGTGACAGCTTTTTCATGACTTTGGCTCTTGCAAAGGATCCATGCTTGATAATTTGAGCCAGTTGGGACTTTCACACACTTATCCAAAGGATCAATAAAGAAAAGATGAAGATTCTCTTCTTTTTGGTTCTCCATGTCTAGTAGATTGTATGCTTCCAAGACTTCGACTTTGAGGACTATATCTTCAAAATGTTGCTTGGAAGTATCATCATCCTTAACCCCGCAAAATAGAAAACAATGAAATATCTTTTTTCTCTAAATATATGGTTGCTTCGATATAAATTCGGGTTCTTTAAATGGCAGAATGATATTAGTGATGGGAGAAATCTCTTCTTAGAAAGATGGTATATCCTCAATAGGATAGTTTTCTATTTGTTTTTTCTCCTTCAAAGTTTTTCCAAGTATATTTTATTGTTTGGGACATCAGAGTCTGAATTTTTCTTGAATTGTATATTGTGCTGCCCTCTAAGGTCTTAGACATGTACTAGCCACAAGGGCTAATCCACTAGCAAAATTGTTTTGGTCTTTAGGAACAAGGATAAGTTGGAAATCTTTAAAATATTTTAATAAATCTATGGTTTCATCCTTATAAGCTTTAATTCTAGGATGTTTAACCATGCATTCTTCTTTCACTTGCCTAATTACCAATTGTGCACTTCAATGAACCGTTATCTTCTCGGGCTCCCCGATTTCTTCAATAAGTGGAGTCCTAAAAGAAATGCCTCATACTCGCTATGTCACTTGTGCATTGAAAGTTCAATTTATATGAATAGGCTTTTGAATAATTGTTTCCCGTATTGTAAAGCCACATTCCTACAACTCGCATTATTTTTAGTACATAACCCATCAAAATTCATGATCCAAAGAGGACTAGTTTCAACATTATCATTGATTTTCTTACTATCCTCTTTGTCTTGAGTGCCATTGGATTGTTCTATGGAATAGGCACCATGTTCATGATTGTCCGGGTTGAGATGATGTTTTGGAGGATACCCGCTTGTTTAATATTTTCTCAATTTGTTCTTCCGTTAAAGGAGAAAATTTTTCTTTTAGTATAAACAGTAAAAAGAGCTACCCCGTCTCTTATGACCAACAAAAGAAACTTTCTTCATCTTTACAACAAAGTTATCTACGTGAATGAGAAAGAGTGAATGATTTGCAATAAGTCTCATAGATCGATCGTTTATTAATATTCTGATCTAAGTCTTCTTCTCGTCAACTGGGGGAAAAATATTTCTATGTCCCTTTGAACATAAGTACATCAGTTTCTCTCGTTTCTTGTAAAGGCTGATTTTTGAGGTCGGATGTTTTCTTGAGATTTTTCTAGGAGATCTTGACTTGTGCTTTCAAGGAAACTTTGAGGATTTTCTATTGTAACTCGATGGATACTTGTTTCCTCGAGCTACTCGCTCACTATTAGTATTCACAATTTGATTGTGAAGATCTCTTATCAAACGATAGTACAAGACATAGGAAGGCAATCAACAATTTCTTGATCGCCTTCTTTATTGCTTTCTTTATAAGTTTTCTCATCATCTTCTATATGGTGTTGATCATAACAAATATCTTGGTCATTTTCTTGATCTTGAGGTGATTGGGCTTGTATTTGATCAAGGGAAAAAAGTAGCTCACTCTAGATCATCAATATTCATATTAGCCATCAACCTATCCATTCTTTTCCCAATCATATGCATCATCTTTTCCATCATGATTAGAAAGTTTTCTTGTTTATTTTCTCTATTATCTTGTTGATCATACATGTCTTGTCGTGGTAGAGTTTTTGTTTGGATAGGGAAAGGCATATGTTTCTCTGGACCACCGTTGTTTAAATTAGCCATAAACCTATCCACCCTTCTTCCAAGCATGTACATCAATTTTTCCATCATGACCATATGTTTTTCATTTGGGTCCATATCTAAATCTATGTTTGTAAATCGAAAAAAGAGGTCATTGTGTCCGTTCAATCGGCTCAAGGTCTTCTACCGGTGGATTCATTTGGTATTTTGGGAGTTTCGGAGTGTGGAGTCGCCGGGTGGAAGATTTTTAGCTCCTAAGGAGGTTAAATGTTTTTATGGTTCCACCACCATATGATTCTTGTAGAGCCGTAAGGTTTTCGGGGAACCGAGGTAGCTCTTAAGGGTGATCCGAAAACGCTTGAAAATTTTATCTTAGGAGACTTCCTAAGGATACTTTTTGGGTTATCAACTATCTCGAGTTGGGTTTGGGTCTGGGGTAGGGCTCTAGTATGAATCTTCCTAGGATCCACTATGATGTGTTTTTTTAGACCCTACTAAATAAGAAAAGTTCAACCGGATATGACAGATCTTTAGGAGGTTAACTAATCTGTTTCCCCACAAATTTTAATCCTACGATCCTCTAATCGAGTTTAAATGATGATATGATAGTAATGGTTCTTCCCAGTGGAGTCTTAAGGTCTGTTTAGGATTTGTGAGTCGCTAGGTGGAAGTTCTTAGCTCTTTTTGGAGGTAAAAGGTTTTATGGTCCACCACCATGTTTATTAAATACCAAATTGAAATATTTTTGGGTTTTTCTAAGTTATTTTTCGACTCCTATTGGTTCTTAAGAGTGTCCTAAATTTGTTTCAAAACTTAGCTATGGTTATGAAACAAATATAGTCTCCTCTTATGGCTAAGCCAACTGATCTTTCAAGGTTAGATAAATTCTTAAGAGAATCCTAGGGTTTGCCTAGTTTGTCACTGATTCAAACAATTTTTCACCATGATTACCATTTCCTTGGTAGTGCTTGAAAGGGCTGCTTTTACTCACAAGGTTTTATGAAGTGTTTAAGGGAACCTAAGATGAAATTTGGCTCAGTTCCCCAGTGGAGTCGCCAGAAGATGTTAGGCTGTTGGTGGCTCAACTGGCCAAAGGAAAAAATGCTTAGTGAGTAAAGGGGTTTCTGAGATATCTAAAGTAGTCAATCAAGAAAATAACTCATAGTCCCTAGCGGAGTCACCAGAAGATGTTAGCTCCTTGTAATTAGCAAGATTGGAAAAATTCCAACTGCAGGGAGAACACTTATTTCAACCACTTTGGGATTCTAGGATCTAGCCCTCCTAAATCCGGAGAGGGGTCTCTCCAATAAAGTGAAAAGATTGATTTATCTTTAAAAAGTTTATGGGTAATGATATTAGGCTAGTTATGAAGGTCGAGGGTTTTGTTTTGTTTTTGGATGGTTAAGCATGATTATTATTTGAGGGAAAGTCCTAAATGGAAAGAGATTCAAAGGTGTGAAGTTGTAAGCAATTAGAACAAGCTTTTGCCAAAAAGATAGATAATCACTAGTTTTAGTCCATTGGGCTATGGAGTCATAATAGGATTTAATTAAAACAACAAGGAGCAAGAGTGGTCCATGGGGCAACTCATCTATGTATAAGGATCTCTTTAAAGTTGATTTTATGGAATGTAATGATACAACAAGAAGGGGAATTAAACAAATGAAGAACAAAGATCAGCCTAAGATCTGGTAAGTACTTTGAAACTAGCCAGCTTTTGACATACACTTAAGAAAGACATAAAAGTAATCTAAGATCTGGAAAGTACTTCGAGAATGGCCAGCTTTTGATACACTTTCAATAGAAAACATCTTAAAAATAAAGGGAAACTTTGAAACCTATTGTTGGAGAAGAAACTAGAGGATAGGGCTCACCATAAATTCTCTCTAGCTCTTCTTTACTTGGTAAACTTTCAAGACAAACACACGAGACAACAAAAAATGGTCTAAGATCTGGTAAGTACTTTGAAACTAGCCAGCTTTCAACACACTCTTAGAGAAATTTTCAGATAGTCTTTTCGGATAAAACTAGGACAGGGCTCACCATAACTTCCTTAGTTCATCTCTACTTAACATATACTGAAAATAACATTCAAGAATAAAAATTAGCTAAGACAGTAGGACGACGGAATGCGAGCATTCCTAACTTCTTAAATTGAATTAAATCATTCCTAAACAACACAATTTGGAAGAAAACATGTAGATAAAGCTTATCATTCATAGAAGGGTACTGATATATAGTAAGTCCTAACTCTATGCTTGTTGTTCTTTATCAGAGAAGATGGAAAAAGTGAAAACAGAAATAAAATAACAATTTACAATAAGAAATAACATCACCGTCGACATAGACCAGGATCCCATAAATAAGCTTGTATTGATGCTTCAAACCAGTTACAAATTTAAGTCTAATGTTTCAGTTCAGCAATCATCTTCACTTCTCAGACCAACTTATCTAATCACAACCAGAGCTTCAAGAGCCAGTGAACACTATTTACAAGTAGGAGTTTCAAGCTCAAGTATATTTCAAAGTTCTGCAACCAAAAAATTTTCATCTTCTACAGAAGTACTTATAGAAGAAATCAGGAGGTGGGAGGGGATAAAGATCTCCCAGGGTAATTAATACAAACTTAAGACTTCTCGGCCTTTGAGGGGCTCGATGAAGAAGTTCAGAGATGTTCTGTCTGTATTAATGTTTTACATTTAATATTTAAGCTCGGTGGGAGCTTTTGTTGACTTTAAGGCTCTGTATTAGTTCTGCAATAACTCTGCTCATATTTTACATTAAGTTCATTTGGCAGAATTAACTATTTGGGCACCTTAGGAAAATATCTTCTTTAATCATAACTCGACCTCTGTTTGAATGCTTTGAGGTAATAGGTGGCACTATAGTAGGCGAGAGGAATCAATTGGCCTCTGATGTGGTGGTGGAGGCTCTTCATGACTGATAAATCACTTAATTTGTCTTTTAATTGTGTTTTAATCTAATGGATTAGACTTTGGATAATCAATCTTAGCCGTAATCCATCAAACTATGGAATTCATCTTCAATCTTCAATTCTGTTGTGGTAGGTCTTCAACACTGATACTCTTTTGATTATTTTATGCATTTTTATGTGTCTTGGTGATGTGCAAGGCCGCACAGGACTTATATGGCATCAATGCCCATGAAGAATTTATGAAACATGAAATTGGGCCCCATGGACGGCTTCTCTTTTATGAATCAAAGGCATGGGAATCGTCATCCCTAGCCTTTGTATTTTCTTCAATATAATGGAAAAACCATTAAATCCTGCAAAATATGAAAAATATTATAAAATCCTGCGTTATTGGGGAAAAATTGCTTCAGAGGGTGTGGGGAAGGAGCAGGGCCGTTGGATGGCAGCATCCAAAGGTGGAGATCCGTTAACAGAGGTCAAAAGCGAGCAGTGGGAGAAAATGGCAGAAGAATTAAGTTAGGACCGTTGATCTATAATCAACCATGAAGATCAACGGTCGGGATTAGAAGTGAAACAATAATGCGAAGAGGTCACATTATCTGGAAAATGAAAGAAAATGTGAGAAATAAGGTAAAAGAAAACCCTTTGGCGGAAGAAATTGCAAAGGAAATGGAACTGGGGCTTCGGGATGATCGTGGGATGTCGGATGAGATCGGCCCATGAGATCAACGACAGAGATTGTGTGTTGAAAACCTTTGGCAAGGGTGGAGGGCGATAGTGTAAAGCCAGATTAAATTTGGGTTGTCGATCCGCAGAGATCAACGGCTAAGGATTGGCCAAAAACATTACACAGTGGGGTATAAATGACTTTAACCAAAGTTGTGAAATGTGATCCAGACCATCTGATCTAGACACGTGGACAGTCCAGATTCAATCGGAGTTTTGAAATTGGCAGGGGGAAGAAACTTCATAGCACCGATGCGATTTATTATGGGCCGTCGATTTGCAGATTAGATCGATAGCAGAGAATGGATCGGGGGGTGTCAATCGGAGATGGAGAAATTTTTAACGCACGCGACAAAAACTTGCGATTCGATCATGCACAGGCCATTTGATTGGCTTTAGATCAACGACGGATATTGTTTTAAGACATGTGCTGGCAAAAACCTTTTATAATTATGAAAACCCAAATTTTTATGAAAATCAAAGGTTTTATGGTTGGGGCAGGATATATATATGATATAACTCAGTGCCCGTCTGCAGGGCCTTTGGTTTATATGAAGAGCCATAGGCCCGAGGCTTTATATGTATGAGAGCCAATCGGGATCAGGCCTTTAGACTTTTCAATCTACCCATTGTGAATTTCTCCGATGCGATTTACGCCTCGAGACTTTTCAATCTACCCATTTTCATTATAACACGTGCTCTGGTGGGTTTTGACAAAAAGTTAGGAAAAGTGGGTTTACGAATTTACAAAGGGTTTTTATGATCGGAGACGGGTTTATTCATAATTTTAAGCACCCAATAAAAACTTATGGTTATGCGAATAAAGCAAAGGATCGGGGCTATAATAAGAGGGGCTCATCGACATCGGAGGTTTTATATAGTCAAAAGAATTGTGCTCATTTGCAAAATTCTGATGCGATAAACGCTTTTGGCCTCAACGCTTGGTTTTTAGCACAAAGGCATATGGTGGGGAACTGGTTTAGGCTTAGCCCAAAGGGACTTAAACCTATAGTCAAAAACACATATTTTTATGAAAATTTTCAAAACTTTTGATGGATTTGGGGGTTTCGATATAGTTTAAAAATAAGTTTTAAACTATGCAAAATTTATTTTCATCAATGGAAGAAGGGAAAATCATGAAAATAGAGGAATTATATGGAGGAAAAAAGGGAACAAAATGAAGGTTAGTTTTTGAGTGAAGGAGGGGAAAAATGGGATTTTGCAGTAGTCTTTTGTCTATGAAATCAACAGAATTTCAAAGTTTGAAATGCAAACAGCAGTGAAGATTTTGAACAAAGGGAAAGATGTCTTCAGGAGTCTTCGAGAGATAACATTTTTAGCAATAAAACTTGTTTCTTGAAGGCTCAAATGATTGAGCCACCTTTTGATATAACAAATTTTATAGGTGGCTAACAGGTATGTAATGGTTCTTACCATCCTTACTCTGCACTATGGTTTCCCTATTACCTCTCTGTCTAAGAAAGAAATGATTATCCCAGGAATCCCTCTCAATTTTCTAGTTTCATTTAGTTCTCAGATTACTCTGAACCTGCATGTTTTGAATGATTTTTGAATATTTTATGTATAGTTTTTGCTTTATATGCAACTTTTGTGGACATAGTAGAGTAATCTTAGCAGTGAGTGAAAGGAAGAAACAATACCAATTTTGGTTAGATTATAACTCTTTGAGGTGGCCAATAGACTTAGTTTCCTTCGGGAAAGTTGAGGCTACCAAAAACTGATGAATATGTATAACAACTTACTCTATATAATAGAAAATGGAAAGGTACTACAGAATTAACAAAAAAAAATGGAACTTGTTCAACCATCTTGTAGGAAAAAAAATATTCATCAAACTTTAAATAACAGGTTATCTGAAACAGAGTAGCATCTGACACATCACTCAAAGGATGGCAGATGCCAGTTATCTACCTAAGAAGGTATTGTCCTCAATTCTATGTTGGTTCTTCAGATGGCTCAATTGAAATATGAAAGAGTAATAGTATATATGAGAAATGGATGTGGAATATTGTTTGCATCTTTTATGTTGTACCTGAGTACGGGGTACCTATTATAGCATGTTTACCATTTGATTGAAATATGCTTTATTTGACTCTTTACTAGACTTTACACTTCCTTCCATTGAAATCTTGTACCATTTTATTTCTTTTCATCACATTACTATTTCTGGAACTTTTTAATTTTTTGATCTCACTCTTTACATTTCCATGAAATATTCCAACTTCAAAACTAGCGTTATTCCATTCTTTAATTCTCTTTAGTATGAGTTCCTTAAGGGTTATACTAATGCTTCACATCATGAAACTATTCACCCTTATTTTGCAAAGTGGACTGTCATTTGTGAGCCTTTTACACATACTTATATTATGATAGAAAATTCTATTTTACATTAAAAAATGATTGAAATTTTAGATATGCAATAATGCATGTAACATGATATTTATAAATAACAATTTTAACACAGTATAATTATTTTTGTTGTCTTTTTTTTCTTTTGTTCATTAGTGTGTTGTAACATTAAAGGTAGTCATTGAAATTGTAGACAGTTATATCAAATATTTTCTGAGACATGCCACAAACTGACCATTTATCTACCTAAGAAGGTATTGTCCTCACTGCTATGTTGGTTCTTTAGATGGCTCAATTTAAATATCACAAAATAATAGTATATATGTGAAATGGTTGTGGAATGTTGTTTGCATATTTTATGTTGTACCTGAGTATGAGGTATCTATTATAGTATTTTTACCATATGATTGCAATATGCTTATTTGGCACTTTACTACACTTTACACTTCCTTCTATTGGAATCATGTACCATTTTAGTTCTTTTCATGGTGTTACTATTTCTATAGCTTTTTAATTTTTTTAATCTCACTCTTTACATTTCCATAAAATATTTTTTTGATCTCACTCTTTACATTTCCATAAAAGATTCCAACTTCCAAGCTAGCCTTTTTCCATTCTTTATTTCTCTTTAGTATGAGTTCCTTAAGGGTTCTACAAATGGTTCACATCATGAAACTGTTCATCCTTATTTTGCAAAGTGGACTGTCATTTGTGAGCCTTTTACACGTACTTATATTGTGATAGAAAATTATATTTTACATTAGAAAATGATTGAAAATTTAGATATACAATAACGCATGTAGCATGATATTTATAAATAACATTTTTAACACAGTAAAATTAAATTATTGTTGTTGACTTATTCTTTTCTTTTCTTCATTAGTGTGTTGTAACATTAAAAGTAGTCATTGAAATTGTAAACATTTTTATCAAATATTTGCTAAGACATGCCACATATTGGCTTAGTTTGGAATAAATAGCATAATTGTCAGTAAGATATTTTTACAGAGTTTATTTTTGTTGGCTTTTAAAGTTGTCTTTTTTGATTTTGATTAGGGAGTGTATGAGAAAAATATGCCTTTACATTATTATGTAGTACCGCAACTTCGTTGTGTTTGCAATGTGGATATCAATTCTAGAAATCATAATCTTAAATTTGGCTAGAATTTAAGTGAATTACACATGAATATTACCACAAAATTTTGTCCTTATATGCAAGATCTAGTTTCTTTATTTTATTTATATCATAGCTATTTAAATTTAATCTCATTTATTTTTAAATTTTTTAATAATTGTTCTTGTTCTCATAAGTCCCCAGATAAATCTAATTTCTTTTTTGAAAAAATGGAGAAAAAATTACATAGCAACTGAAAATGGGAAAACCCAAAGGAAAAATGGAAGAATATTTAGAATGTGGAAGAATATCCTCTTCCTGAAAATCTAGGGTAGCGATAAAATCACAATAAACTAGAGAACTAAATGCTTTGGCATTTAATAAAGAGGTATCCTTTGAAATACAGGTGTACACATACCTATGTTCACCAGTAATGACAAAAAATTTGAGAGAACTGACATTATAAGGAAAAATACACTTTAATGCAACTTCCAAATTGTAAACAGAGCTTAAATCTAAATACAGTCCAAACTCCCAGGAGGTGTATGAAACTCCCAAGAGGTGGGAGAAAAATAGATACCCAAAGTCTTAAGAGGAGTTGTATGCTAATGAAGCTATTTGTGAAGCAGAATAAAGTGATGGTCCTACAACACTCTCCAACATGATCTAGAAAAGCTACAATCCCTTAAAATATACTTCAAATTGAAGAGAAAAGGGGCATAACTCATCTACCAAAGGGGTCATAAATGAATTTAGACTAAACTAATAGTGGCGAGTTTTAAAATTTCCCATAATTAGATTTTTAATGTTCGATGTTGGTTCAGTCACTGAGATTTCAAGTTTATCATGTGAATATGTTATGTTTGTGGAATATTTAAGATATAAAATTTTCATTTATTTAAATAAATGTTTTTTTTTTTTCCAAATTAATTATTATTTGTTTATGCAGTTTCAAACATTTATTTTTTCTCTTCTCTCCCAGTCTTGTTTATGTGTTTTTTTTCTTTTCTATTTGTAACATTTTCTCTCTATATTTATTTTTATTTGATGTGTGAAGTGCTCATCCAAAATATCAGGAATAAAAATAAATCATTCCTTTTAATAAAAAATATCAATGATAGTAAAATATTACTATCAGTATTTTTGTTCGTAAGGTCAAAACTAGGTTTATGTGCAAGTGTTCATGTAATGGAATAACTTCTATTACATGAAACTAGTAAAATTCAAGCACCGATACATGCTTCAGGTAATGTTTTATGCAATTTAAGTTGCATTTCCATATTTTATGTCAAAAGTAATTTTTTTTTGTTAGGCATAGTTTTTTCATTGCAACTAAAATAGACATTTGTGAACTAAAAGGTTTGAAGCTTCTCAATGATCCTTTCTTTCTTATCCAAATTTAGTATTAAAAGCATAAACTATTACAATGAATGAGTTGGCTGAGTTGTTTTACACAGTTGTTTCTTTGTCTGAAACTTATTTTCTGGATTCCAGTGACTCATGCTAGCATGTTGTTGAGATTCAACAACATGATGAGCTTAGTGAAAAGAGACACCTTCACTAAGTGGGCCTGCAAGCTATTTTTGGTACAAGTCTATTTTTAGACATGATGATCATATTTCAGAAGTTGCAGGATGCTATTTGTGGATGGTTGATCAAGTTGGAAAAATAGATGAAATTCTATTTTTAGAATATTGGGCGAAGTCTATTTATAGATCGTTGATCTAAAAATAGATGCATGTCGATTATTATTAGATCTTAATAATGATCAGACTCTAAAGAGAGACTTATTCTCTTGGAGCACTTTGTTTCAGTGCACAGATGTGGCACATTAGTGGACTGATGGAATTACGCATTTCCCAAGGGTTTAATGGAGCTAATGCATGGAGGACTCAGTTAGAACTTGAGTGGCAGAGTTATGCCATAGTTGGAAGAAGTAGTTATGGAGTTGTATTCAGTTTAACTCAGTTAGACTCAGTTGAGGTAGTTGTATCTAGTCTAACTGAATGATACACTAGTGAGAGTGGAGTGAATTAATTAGTTAATTAATTCAAAAATAATAACTCATTAATCAACTGAACAATACAGCAGTTAACTACAGTGCATGGCAGTTTCAGTGGAGACCCAGTGGAGAGATAGGTGAAATGGCAAGATGGACTATCTGTTATGACTATAGTGAGGCATTGATTGCATCACACACACATTGGAGTTTACAATGAGGATTGCGCAGTCAAGGCAAGGGTAATTAGAATTCATTCAGAGATATTCTTCAGCATCGATTGTGCAGTTGAGGCAGGCTAGCAGGAGGGCAAAGATCGGTGCATGGATTTGAAAGATTGTTCCTGATTAGTGTATGACGATTGTACTGTACTGAGAGCTTGATAAGCTTTGTATGAGGATTATCATATGATTCCATGATACATAATATATAGTTGGATTTTTTAGCTTCAGGCTTTCCCAGTTAAAAACAACTGTGTTATGTGCAATTATTTTTATGTATGCTTTACATGTGTGTGCAATTAATTTTCTGCAAAATATTAACAAGTGGAATGATTCAGTATCTTGCATAAAGTTAAATAGTGTGAGATCAAGTGGATCTATGACATATGCATGCTTAGTGCATATAATTTCTACATGGTATCAGAAGATTGTTAATTGAAGATTGCAATTGTAAAGTGAGTTTGTGCTAGTGGACAATTCAAATTTGCTACAAAAGATTCTTGGTGCAGAAGTTGAGTATACATTTAAATGGCTTTCAATGGGTTGTGATTAGAGTATACCCTTGATGGGAGCTCTAATTACATAGCTTGGAAGAATAGGATGGAGGCAGTGCTGGAGGATAATGGACTAAAGGAGTTCATCGATAGCGATGTTCCTAAGCCGGGATCTAGCGATGCTGCATTACTTGACGCATGGCAAAAGAAGACAACAAAGACGAGAAGGATTCTATTGGAAGGTGTGAAGGACCATATTGTGTCCAGACTTCATGAGAAAGCCACTCCATTCTTAATGTGGAAGGCTTTGAAATATTTATTCCAAAGCAGAAGTGACTAGAGGAAGTTGGCGCTTAAAGACAAGCTCAGAAAAATAAAAATGGAGAAAGGCAACAGTATTCCAAAATACCTCACGAATTTTGTCCACTGCAAGGATGAACTGGGATGTGTGGGGGTTACTATTGATGAAGAATACTTGGTGAGCTTGGCTCTCCTTGGGCTTTCGAAGAGATGGCATAGCTACGAAGACTCTGTCAATGTACGGGAGAAACTATCGGGATGGGAGTGACTTTGGTCGGATCTTGTGCAGGAGGAGATAAGGCGGGGTACCAGGGATGGATCTTCATCAAAGAATGGAGATGAAGAGAATTTCGCTTTGAATGCCAAAGCAAGGAAAGGGAAGGAGAAGAAACATCCTTCAAAATCCGAAGCTAAAGGCAAGAAGAAGGATTTGTCCAAAGTTAAGTGTTTTCATTGTCACGAACATGGACATTTCGCCACTAACTATCCACAGAAGAAGAAGAACAAGAAGTTTGCTGGGTCTACAGCTAGAGAGGCCTTATCCTCGCAATTTGAACTTGATTTATTCTTGATCACATGCTTGGTTTCAAGCTGTATGGGATCGGTGTGGTATCTTGATAGTGGTGCGTCTTTCAATATGACGGGAGACAAAGAGTTGTTTAGTGACTTGGAGGAGAAGTACCTCCAGATGCATATAGAGATGGGCGACGATGGTCGGTAATTGGGACCATTACCTTTGAGAGGGAGTACAGTAATCCATTCTTGTTGAAGAATGTTATGCATGTTCCAGGTCTAAAGAAGAACTTGGTCTCAGTCGCAATGCTGGAAGACAAGGGTTATGATGTTGTTTTCAGTGAGGGAAAAGCCTTCCTTCGACATAAAACAACGGGTCAAACCAAGAATATAGGGGTTCGAATTAATAATATCTACAAGCTGGAGGTAGATGGTTGCACTGAAATGGTGGGAAAAGTAGAAGAAGTGGTGAGCCGGGATGAGGGCGAATTATGGCATAGGAGATTGGGCCATCTTCACCATGGCGCTTTGAAGATTTTGCAGCAGATTTCTACTGGACTTCCCAAGGGTACTCTTGCACAGTTAGATTAGTGCAAGGGATGTAATATGGGTAAGTTTGTGAAGACCACGTTTCATGAGAAGGAGAACCGTGCTTCGGTGATCCTGGAGAGAATTCACACAGATGTGTGTGGACCTTTCTTGGTTGCTTCAACAACAAAACATAGGTATTATGTTATATTTGTTGATGACTATTCTCGTAGATGCTAGATCTTCTTCATGTAGAAGAAGAGTGAAACGTTCTCAAAGTTCTGTGAGTTCAAGGCATTGGTGGAGAAGGAGTCGGGGAAGCAAGTGAAAGCTCTACGGAGTGATAATGGTGATGAATACATCTCGAGTGAATTCAAAGAATTCTGTAGCAAAGAAGGAATTCTAAGAGAACTCATAGCGCCTCATAACCCACAGTAGAATGGGGTCGCGAAGAGGAAGAAAAGAATGATCGTGGGTGTTGCATGAGCGATGCTTCATGACCAGGGCCTACCGATGCACTTGTGGGCGGAAGCATGCAACACTGCAGTTTATGTGCAAAACCGTTGTCCTCATAGATTACTTGGCATGAGTACACCCGAAGAATTTTTTTACTGGCAAGAAGCCTAATATTTCTCATTTGAAGATTTTTGGCTCACTTGTTTACATTCATGTGACAAAGGATGCCAGGAAGAAGCTGGAGCTGACTGCAAAAGTTGGTATATTTGTGGGGTACATAGAAACACCCCATAACTATCGTGTGTATTTTCCAGATAGTCGGATGATGTGCGACGAGATATAAAATTCAATGAGGTGAAAGCCATGAAGTTGTTGCTTGAGATGGAGCTACACTTGCATGCGGAGAAGGAACTTCTTGTTCCCAAAGATGAGCCTCTAGATGTGGATTAGCCACAGGAGGAGATTCATGGAGTGAAGGAGTCCACTCATGCAAAACCAAACATCAGACAAGGCAGAAAGCGTACCACAGAAGCTGAGAGACTGAAGCTTGATGCAGCATAGAATGTAGGAGTTCCTACATCACAGCGCAGACAGAGATAGTCACCTAACCGATTTACTGGATACATGGCTCTTATGAGCAAGTATGTCACAGAGCCATCTTATTTCGAAGATGCAGTGCAGGAGCCCACATGGGTAGATGCCATGGTGGAGGAGTATGACTCCATTGTTAGAAACAGTGCTTGGGAGATTGTTCCAGGGCCGGTGGGAAAATATGTTGTAGGATCAAGATGGATCTATAAGGTAAAGCAAGGCACATATGGGAATTAATCGAGAAGTCTCATCATTCATTTTTTGCCCAGGGGCTTCTCACGATTGAGGGGATTGACTATGAAAAAACCTTTTTTGTCTGCAGTGCATCTGCATACGGACCATCCTTGCTATCTCCAGCGCAGATGGGGTTGGCACATTCATCGGATGGATGTGAATAATGCATTCCTTAATGGCATCATTGAGGAAGGAGAGTGTACATTGACGACTGAGAAGGATTTGAGATCTTGAGCGGCGAGTCACATGTGTGCGGGCTCAAAAGAGTGTTGTATGGGCAGCAGCACCGATGCTTGGTACACTTGGATCGTGATTATTTCACTAGACTTGGCTTCCTGAAGTGAGGCGGATGCAAACTGTGCGGATTGTGGTGGAAAGTAAGCTTTTAATCATTATTCTTTATGTTGATGATTTAATACTAACGAGTGATGAGCAGTTGATACACTCATGCAAGGCAGATCTTGCAAAGGAGTTTGAGATGAAGGATTTAGGCCTCCTTCATTATTTCCTTGGATTGGAAATATGGCAGCGGGAAGGTGAACTGTTTGTGTCTCAAGGCAAGTATGCCCGGGAGATACTGGAGAAGTTTCACATGCAAGGATGCAAGCCTATCGACACTCCTCTTCCAGGAAATTGGAAGAAAGAGGATGCTACATCGGCAAAGGTAGCGGATGCCACTATTTATCGACAGTTGGTGGGTTCGCTCATGTATTTAGTTAATACAAGACCGGACATATGCTATGCGGTGAACCAGCTTTCACAAGCGATGGTTAAGCCTACCAAGCTCTTTTGGAAGGCAGGCAAGCATGTCCTGAGATATCTCAGGGGCACATCTGATTATGGTTTATGGTACACACAAACGGATGAGGTGAAGTTTCATGGCTTCACGGATGCAGATTAGGCAGGAAGCCCAACAGATAGAAAGAGCACATCAGGAGGGATTTTCAGTGTTGGATCTATGGCAGTTTCTTGGTACAGCAGGAAAGAAAGATCTGTGGCACTCAGTTGAGTGGAAACGGAATACATGGCAGCAAGTCAAGCTACATGTGAGGCTATCTAGATGAGGAAGATCTTGGTTGGTTTGTTTGGTTCACATTTAGATCCCAAAGTGATACATTGTGATAATCATAGTTGCATTAAACTCTCGGTTAATCCTGTGTTTCATGATATATGTAAACATATTGATATCCAGTATCATCATATCAGATATTGTGTGCAGCGGAAGATCATGTTGCTTCAGCACATTCCTACGGAGGATCAGGATGCAGATATTCTGACGAAGGCGCTCACCAGGAGAAAATTCGAATACCATAGAGGCAGTATCGGGGTGAAATATAATCCATATCTTGTTGAGAGGGAGTGTTGAGATTCAACAAGATGATGAGCTTAGTGAAAAGATTCGCCTTCACTAAGTGGGCCCACAAGCTATTTTTGGCACAAGTCTATTTTTAGACATGATGATCATATTTCAGAAGTTGCAGGATGCTATTTGTGGATGGTTGATCAAGTTGGAAAAATAGATGAAATTCTATTTTTAGAATATTGGGTGAAGTCTATTTATAGATTACTGATCTAAAAATAGATGCATGTCAATTATTATTAGCTCTTAATAATAATCATACTCTAAACATCAACTTATTCTCTTGGAGCACTTTGTTTCAGTGCATAGATGTGGCACATCAGTGGACTGAGGGAATTATGAAATTCCCAAGGGTTTACTAGAGCTAATGCATGGAGGACTCAGTTAGAACTCAAGTGGTAGAGTTATGACACAGTTGGAAGAAGTAGTTATGGATTTGTATTCAGTTTAACTCAGTTAGACTTAGTTGAGCTAGTTGTATCTAGTCTAACATAATGATACAATAGTGAGAGTGGAGTGAATTAATTAGTTAATTAATTCACAAATAATAACTCATTAATCAACATTAGATGATATGTGGGACAAGGTATATTAGATGAGCTCCAGAAGAAAACTCTGAGCTAGGGTTTACAACGGCCTCCACAACGGCGCGGCTTTGGTGCTGGCGGATCCATTCATGATCTCTACTCTCTCTGCGGTCGAGGTTTCAAGAAGCCGCTAGTCCATACCCCACAAATCTTCCACTTGGGGGGGTTAGTGTCCCACCCCTACCTGGCGATCAAATCCCTGTCAACCCTGATGCGACGCAGATGCCTTCCTCTTCCACGATGCAAATGCCATCCTCTACCATGACGCAGACGCCTTCCTCCGCAGCACCTCAGAACCATAGTAACTCTTCTGATGCGCAACAAGAAAAACCCACTGAGCCTCTTGACAAAACAGCTCCGCCTAAGGCGACCTACACTACTTGTCTACCAATAGTAGCAGAACGCCCAAAGATAGAACTACCAGGCCACCGCATCAATGCAAAAATATAGTACATGAAGGATCATGGACTCATCGGAAAATTTGTTGGCTTTTGGCCAACTGAGAAATCCCTTCATGGCGTGATAAACTCCAAATAGAAACCAAACGGACATGTGACCCTTTAGCTAGGGCCTAAAGGTTTCTTCAATGCCATCTTCAACTGCATCGAAGACAAAAATTGTATCTTAGATGGGGGCCCCTACTTCTTCAACTCAGCATGCCTTTATCTCAGAGACTAGGTTGAAAGATTCAACCCCGACAAAGAGGACTTCAACTAGGCACTTGTCTGGATCCGAATGTACTCCTTGCCCCTAGAATACTGGGATGAAGAATCGCTAAAGGACATTGGCAATGGACTCGGGGAGTTCATCAAGACAGCAAAGGAGACCAAGCTCAGGCGATACACCTCATACGCTAGAACATGCATCTTCATGCACCTGGAAAAGGCCCTCCCGGACTCGATAAGCCTCTTTCATGATGACTTTGAATGGCTACAACCTATTGATTATGAACATGTTCCTTTCCGCTGCCGAAAATGCCATGCACATGGTCACTTATTCTGAGACTGCCCTCTTAATCCCTCTTCCAAACCCTCAGACACTACTGAAAAATTTGATGCAGAGGGATTCACTAAAGTTCCCTCCCATAAAAGGGATCACAAGAAAATCCCCACCACCACCAAAACCCCCAACCAAGCTTCTGACATCCCCTCTACCAGTAATAGCTTTGACATTCTAGCAAAGCATTCTCAACTGGATCATGAAAATCCCAGTAAGACTGATCCCTCCTTGGCCCCTTTCACTTCGATTCCCCTTTCTGACTCTCACAATCCTCATGTGCCTCCAAAACCTCCGCTTGAATCTTTACTCCTCCCCACCAATCCCAACTCTGAATCGGAACTAGTCATCTGGAAACTCAACAATATGGACATAGATGGATCCATTGCTGAAGGTAGCCATACTAGTCATATGGAAGAGGAACAAGAAAGTATTGATATGGGAGAACTGAACATATTTGGTCTAGAGCAGGCCTGCAAAAAAAAAAGGAATATGACAAAATAACAGCCAGACAGATAGACAGTCTAGAGGTGGTTCTCGTTCGAGCACAACAACATCAAAGATCCCTGGGAATACAACCAAGAAGTCAGTGGGATGGGAAAAAAATCCTCAAGGAATCCAAGAAGAGAGGAAGGAAAACAGACCTATAAAGGACCATCATAATTGGGGAAATGTTGATGGAATCTGGAAGATACCCCAAGCTTACCAAGTTCTACCGGCCACTTGAAAATAGTTCCCAATGAAGCTCACTTCTTGGAATATAAGGGGATTAAATGGCCCCACGAAATACATAATGATTAAAAACATGATCCAGCAGGAAAGACCCTAGGTATTCTTCATACAAGAAACCAAATGTAACGGTAATACCCTTGGCTCCATCCTCTCTAGAGCTTGGCCAGGAAGTCTCTCAGTTGCAGTAGATGAGTCAGGAGCCTCAGGTGGCCTAGCCATAGCTTGGGATCTGCAAGCAATTTCAATCACTGATGCTCATGCAACACACAATCTCATACAAGCTACCTTCCATCTCATTGGAACCAACATACATGGGCACCTCACCAATGTATACTTCCCTCAATAATCTATGCAAAAAATAGCGTTGCTCAACACAATGGAAGCTCTTAACTCAAGTCGAACCCACCCACTCTGGATTACAGGTGGGGATTTCAACATGATTACCAAATCAGAAGAGAAGAGAGGAGGCCGGGCCAAGCTAGATATGGACAGTACCCACTTCAAGAACTACATTCAAAAGAACTGGTTAATGGATCTTCCCTTTTCCAATGGCATGCATACTTGGAACAAAAAATGCTCTGGCTCTCAGCAAATCGCCTCTAAACTGGATCGCTTCCTCATTTCGGACAACACCATCCACATTGGGGGAGACATTCATGCATCCATTCTGCCTCTCTCAGGCTCTGACCATTGGCCCATATCTCTCCAATGGGCGCGGCCTGGAGATTCCACCAAAAGACCCTTCCGATTCGAGGCCTTTTGGCTCACTCATCCGGACTTCAAGGACATGGTTACCAAAGCATGGAAAGATTTCGCTCCTCCGGCTAGATCCAAGATGTTCCAATTTTAGCAACACCTCAAAGATCTCAAAACTCACATCAAAAGATGGAATCGCTCCAATTTTGGGAACATATTCCAACAACAAAAGATCTTAGAAAGAAATATAGCGAAGCTCCAACAACGCATAATCCAAGAAGGTAGAACTGAGATACTTGTCACTCAGGAACAAACCCTCCTCAAAAAATTGAACGAACAGATAAAGCAATAAGAGATACTCTGGAAGCAAAAATCCAAAATAAGATGGCTAAAAGAAGGGGAGAAAAACACCAAATTCTTTCACCGATCCACTATTCAAAGAAGAATGCACAATAATATCACCCAACTCCAAAGCCAAAATGGCGAAATGTTGGAAGAGCATCAGGACATAGAGAAATAGTTACTAGCTCACTTCAAATCTGTGCTTCAGGAGAACCAAGACAACAGGCAACCAGTAATCACCAAAGTACTACAACATATACCCAAAATCATCAATGAAGAACACAATCATATTTTACTTCGTCCTCTCTCTCTCCAGGAAGTTGAACAGGCAATGGCTCAATGCAAAGATGGCAAGGCTCCAGGTCCGGACGGCTTTACCTCCAACTTCTTCCACCATTTCTGGGACCTCATAAAGAACGATGTCTGGCAATTAGTAGAGGAATCTCGTTCCATGCATTGGCTTCTCCCCTCACTCAATGCCACTTTCATATCTCTCATACCCAAAGAAGATCATGTTGGCACACCAGACAACTTCAGGCCCATCGCCCTTTGTAATGTCATCTACAAAGTCATCTCCAAGGTGATTGCCAATAGGCTCAAGCCCCTACTGCCTTTGCTCATTTCCCCTGAAAAAACTGGTTACGTGGAAGGTTGCCAGATCCTCGACGGTATCATTATCACACATGAGATCATACACTCTCTGAAACAAAACAAAAAGGAAGGTATGCTGCTTAAAATTGGCTTATCTAAAGCATTTGACAAGTTAAGTTGGCATTATATACAGCAAATGCTTTCAGCCTATGGCTTCAGCCCAACATGGATCAGGTGGGTCATGAATCTAATCTCATCTTCCTTCTTCTCCATTCTGGTCAATGGCATCCCCTCTCGCCCCTTCTCTCCATCTCATGGCATTCGCCAAGGTGACTCCCTCTCTCCGTTCCTCTTCGTTCTAATGGCAGAAGGGCTTGGTCGCCTCATTCAGCAAGCTCTTCACACCCAGCAACTCCAAGGTATCTATGTTCATGTTTCTTTGGCAACCACCCATCAACATTTTGTTGATGATAATATGCTATTTGAGCACCCTTCAGTCCAAGAAGCTCTC
Source organism: Pinus albicaulis (assembly GCA_034641835.2). Taxonomy (NCBI): domain Eukaryota; kingdom Viridiplantae; phylum Streptophyta; class Pinopsida; order Pinales; family Pinaceae; genus Pinus; species Pinus albicaulis. The sequence continues at coordinate 391,781,232 of CM076569.1, read as the reverse complement.
ACCTTCAAATCCATTCTGGATACCTTCTCGGATGCCTCTGGCACCTTTGTCAATGTGACCAAATCTCAGATCTTCTTCTTCAATACCCCGATCACTACAAAAAATAGTATTGCCAGGATCCTTGGTTTTACCATAGCTCATTTACCTGTCAAGTACCTCGGATCCCCTCTGATTAACTCTGCCATCAAACACTTTTCTCAGCATTCACTTCTTTAAAATATTGAATCTCGAGTCTCCTCTTGGACATTCCGCTCCCTAAATCTGGCCAGTCGTCTCACTCTCATCAAAGCCATTTTGAAATCTATGCCCCTCTATTTATTCTATGTTCTTGCAGCCCCAAAATGGGTTCTCAAGTAGATCAAAGCACTACAACGCAATTTTCTTTGGGGATCCTCGGGGCAAAATAGAAAATGGACATTGGTCAAATGGACAATGTTCTGCAAGCCTAAGAAAGTTGGCGGTCTTGATCTTTGTGATCCATACCACAGTAATGCAATCATGGAAGCCATAATTTGGTGGCAATGGATGTCAACTCCACATACACCATGGGCATTACTCTAGACGGCTAAATATGCTAATAATAGACCACCTAAAGATCTTATTCGACTGACAACGGTGGAAGTTGGCTCCCAGATCTGGAATGCAGCCAAACAACACAGATTCTTGATACAAGAGCACAACTTCTAGGAAATCCGTGATGGTAGTACAGCCTGCTTCTGGGTGGACTTGTGGCAACAACGACCCATACTAGTCAACATTATCACACCTCAGCTACAACTGGATGTGATCGAAAGTCTATAAGGTAATGTTAAACATTATTGGACTGCAAACCCAACCTAGGGGTACCGACAGTGGAAATAGGCAGCTCACTTTTTAGGCCACCGACAGGAGAACACTCACAGAGATATAAACACAGAGCTCAACAACAGGAAGATCAGATACTCAGAGGAAAATGACTTACTCCGATGGGGATACACGCCTCGGGGAAAATTCACAACCAAAGAAGCCTACACACTCTTAACACATGGCCAAGAACCTACAGACCCCATCTGGGACAATCTATGGTCTCCTAGCATATGGCCCAAAGTCTCCACATTTGTGTGGCTCCTCGGTCACAAAAGAATCCTCACTTGGGACAACCTCATCAAAAGGGGCTTCATAGGGCCCTCACGATGCCCCAACTACATGGACCACGATGAGACTATTCAGCATCTCATGGACACCTGCTCACCAGAAAATATCCTCTGGGAAAAAATCAGCTTCAGATGCAAAACAGAGGGCAGAATACCAGAGGACTTAAAAAACACCTTTCGCAAATGGCCTCATACTCCATATAACAGTAATTTGTTAAAATTTATGTGGAAGCTTCTCCCGGGACTCACTCTATGGACAATCTGGAAAGAAAGGAACAAGCAGATCTTCAAGAACCAATGCAATTATTTGGACATAATATGGAAAAATCTTTGCTGCAACATCCAAGAAAATATGGCTCTCCATCAATGGCAGAAGGAATATCTTCCCACGCAAACCTTGGAAAGGTCTATTTGGAAAAATTGGCAACTATCGCTTCCTCCTTGTCCACTCAATGAACACTCACCCACAACTCACCTGGACTCTCCAAGCAACTGGATCCCCCCTTCGGTTGGTTTATTGAAGATGAACTTTGACGGTGCCTCAAAGGGAAATCTAGGCGAAGCAGGATATGGAGGAATATTCAGGGACCACAAAGGAAATCCCTTGTTAATCTTCTTCGGATCCATAGGTTGGGATTCCAAAAAATCTACAGAACTCGAAGGCTTATGGCAAGGGTTATGCTTGGCTCAAAAACACAACTACTTCCCTATTGAGATAGAAGGTGATTCCCAAATCCTCATCAATGTGGCCAATCAACTTCTCATGGGAGCCTCTGCCTCCAAAGTGGCTGACAGTTGGAGACTTACTGCGAGACTGGACCTCATAGAAAAATGGTTGCAACATCAGAGGGCCATATCCTTCAAACATATCAAAATATCTGGCAACAAGGTGGTAGACCTATTGGCTAACAAAGGAGTGGACAGTCCTCAAATCCTAAATGTTGGACCCCTTACTGTCCTCAATGATAGCACTCTTATTCAGGAATGCACCAATCTGGTGTACAAAGACACCACAACCCTAGATGCGGGTGATTTATGAGGGCTCTATGGTGATGGGCTACTGGGTTGGAAAGTGGCATGGCGACATGGCCACCCACAGGCCCCAACGGCGAGCATTTAAGTGCTTTAGCCATCACCCAGATCACCATTTAATTCGTTGTATAAGTCGAGGTTGCTACCTCCGCCTCAAAATGAAGACCCCTCCTCTCTCGCCTGGTTATGTTTTTTGTCTGCCTAGTTCTATGCCTCCCTTGTCTCAACCTATGAGAAGCTACTGCTCCCCTAAATTTGTGGAGTTGAGCTCCTGCACGCCTACAGGGAGACACTTTAGCCTTCATTGTTGTATTAAATTCCTCCCTGGCCATCACTATTCGCAGATCATCCTCTGGCACTTGAATCTCTTAGAAGCTTCTAGCTTCACCACCACCTCTGATCCTCCATCTCTGTAGTGCCACCACCCTGCTTCTTCCCCGACCCAGAGCACCCTTCACCCTCACTGTGCCACCATGCCTCATCTCAGGCATCGCATGCATTGCAGGCGTGGCAGCAGTAGAGGGCGCGCTGCTCGTTCGTCACTCTCTTCCCATTCAAACTCTTTGTCTTCTTCCCTGGAGCACTCCCTGGGCCGATATCCCGCTACCCGCAGTGGGAGTGGCCGCTTTGTTGGGCAGCCCCATCATTTGGCTCAGCCTTCTGCCACAGTGACCTTTCCACCGCCCCTGCCCCATCTGGACTCCTTCATCACCTCGCCGACCTCTCACTCCGCTCAATTCCACTTCCATTGCTCCATGGACCACCCTGTGTCATCACCACCATTTCAGTTTCCTTCAAGGAGGGGCCCGCTGAGGTTTCTAGCCTCCGCTTGCCCAATTTTCAAAAACTCCCCCACCGTGACATCACCTCCTCTGCAGACATCAAAGGTGACCCTGATTTAGGCATTCACAATTTTCACTCGAACAACAGGAGCAGCTCCGGAAATAGCAGGGACGATAGGAAGGAGGGAAAACAGGCCACGGGAAAATATGGTGATACCAAGCAACCCCGGCATGCAGAACTTGCCACCCAGGATATGCAGGCCACCGACACCGACGATTACAGGTGTCTCATCGTAGAAGAGACTCCTCCTATGCCTCATGACACCTAGGCTCTCAAGTTTTTTCTGGTTTATCGCTTTTAGTATTAAGGTCCTTGGTCACAAGGTCTTGTTAAATTTTTTTATCTATGTATGGCACAGAAGGAAAACAATTAACAGTTTTGTCAGTATAACGCTGGTTTCCTCTTGCGAGGCAGCAAAACAAACTCTCATTGGACTAGTTTCCCCTACGTGGGTAGTCCCATTTTTGTTGTTTTCTGCGAATTATGTTGTTAAATTAGGCTAGAACTGCAGAGGCTTGTGCCTCCATGTACACTATGTTACACTAATATAAATTAATCTTTCTTAGAAAAAAAAAATCATTAATCAACTGAAAAATACAGCAGTTAAATACAGTGCATGGAAGTTTTAGTGGAGACCCAGTGGAGAGATAGGTGAAAGAGCAAGATGGACTATCTGTTGTGACTATAGTGATGCATTGATTGTATCACAGACACATTGTAGTTTCCAATGACGATTGCGAAGTCAAGGAAAGGGTAATTCGAATTCATTCAAAGCTATTCTTCAGCAGGGATTGCGCAGTGGAGGCAGGCTAGTAGGAGGGCAAAGATTGGTGCATGGATTTGCAAGATTGTTCCTGATTAGTGTATGACGATTGTACTGTACTGAGAGCTTGATAAGCTTTGTATGAGGATTTTCATATGATTCCATGATACATAATATATAGTTGGGGTTTTCAGCTTCAGGCTTTCCTGGTTAAAAACAACTGTGTTATGTGCGATTATTTTTATTTATGCTTTACATGTCTGTGCAATTAATTTTCTGCAAAAGATTAACAAGTGGAATGATTCAGTATCTTGCATAAAGTTAAATAGTGTGAGATCAGGTGGATCTATGACATATGCATGCTTAGTGCATATAATTTTTACACATGTTCGGGTTAATATGGATGACAATATAGCTAGAATGTAAAGATGACCTATTTATAAGTCATGCCCATCTGTTTCTTTTTCAATATATTAGTAGTATTTTTCACGACTGAATTTTTTCATTTTAAAGGTGTAATGTTTCAGCAAGGGTTCTATTTTTTCCTAGTATAAGATTGGACACTAACATATATAAATAAATGCAATATACATATTCCAATTCAGACATAAATGAAACATATATCCATATTGTTTTATACGTGAACTAAAGTTTTTGTATTATATATGAACTGACTCGCATGATATAGGGAAGCAATTACAAGTTTCTAAAATAGGAATGCAGTGGAAATGTGATCCCTCAAAATTTTGAAAATAGGGAAACATGATTATACAGTATATATATTGAACTTTTAAAAGAAAGCATTATGAAAGAATAAGTAATAATATTTAAATGACAATAGTAAATGATAAACAATGTTCTACTATCACGTATAAGAGAATCCTCATCATTGGTATAACCTTTTACTTCTTCATATAGGATTTTCCTCTACCTCAATACTCTATGGACATCATTCAATGCCATCCAATTCTAGGAAATGTTTAACATACCCAATCAATGATTTTGGCTTAAGTGAAGAGTACATTTTTGCTAAGATAGTGACAAATGGGTTCAACAATCTGCCCCATCAACATCAGGGTACATAAAGGACTTTGTGCTCTCAATTAAATGCCAATGACATAACCTCATACTTGATATAATCCAATTGCATTCTAGCTAATCTTGAAATCATGAAAACTGTCAATTTTGTTGAATTTTGAATGAGATATGAATTTCTACTTTCTCCATATGATGTCCTATGAGGTTGGAATCACTCTCAAACATCATGAAAAAACTAATTTTAATATTAAAAATCTAAGTAAATAATGACATTTCCTTTATCTTTCATGTCGACATTACCTGTACTTGATAAAAGAAATGTTAGCTTGAAAGTTAAAACAAATATCAACTTTTATTTCAAAATAGCAAGAAATGTTAGATTGAAAGTTAAAACAAATATCAACTTTTATTTCAAAATTAGCATTAACTATCCGCATTTTTGGTCAAATACAATTAAAAAATGAGTAAAAAATTTAGCTAAACTAATTGGAAATACATTGTATGATGGTATGGCTTGGAAAATGTTTGTAGTTGTATGAAATGTGTCTCCCGCACATGGGCGCATTGGTATATCTACAAACATATTTTAATTATTTACTACATGTGTTTCTATATTGAGATGCACATGGTATGGCCCTAGCCTACACGTTTCCTGCCAGTTTCGTATAAGAGATATTCATTCATATGTTTATATTTTAGATCCAGTGCCATGGAAATGTTTAGTAGGGCATCACTGTCAACTCACACAGATTCTTCATTTGGCATGTATGTTGTCCTTTATTCTAATGTATTTCGATAAGGAATCCACTATATTCATTCATAAGGAATCCACTATATTCATTCATGAAATTCACTATTTTAAATTTGGTTAAAGAACATACAATTGTGATTTTCAAAATTTTACAATTTTAACTGAATTTTTGCACATTTGTACTTGTATGCACAACTATGTACTTGGTAATTTGAACCATCTGTTGCAAAGATTAGCAATTTACAATAGTATTTTAAGATTAACTGATTACATAAGTGACACATTCTGGAATTTGTGTTGCTTGCAGTGCATCAGTAAGATCCCTATTTTCTCTTTGCATCCTTGCTTCAAACATGGTGTCATTAATTGTTGGCAACCCTTTCCAGAACATGGACATTTCCTCTGATATTTGGAAAAAAAAATTGTGAAGGATTACGGTGCATTGGAACATAAAATGGCTATTTCTCTTTGTTTTCAAACTAAGTGAAGTGAGTAATTGTGGTTGTTGGAGAAAAATATATGTGAGAAAATATTTTGGGTTTCTTGTACTTGAGGAAAGGATGGATAAAGGGCTTTTTTTCATGTGCCTTACACTTTGGAAAAACAATATTGTATCTTGCAACTACAAAAACCCCTCTTTTCATTGTTGTCATGTGCCTTTAAGTTAATAGTGAGAAATAAAAATATTTCTTATATAGGTTACAATAAAGTTGATTCAATCTACTTTATGAATGTGAGATAGACAAAATACACATTAAAGTGAAATAAGACATCAAACACATAAAATAAACTAAATTCCATCTGACTTTATTAGTGCCTTAACCTAGTACCTAATTGACCATTATTGAACAATGAACTAATATTTACTTTAATACCCTCCCTTAATGGTCAATCTACTAACTACACCAAACTTATCCCAGAATTTTACATATTTTTCAGGATCCAAACCCTTGGTGAGAATTTTTGCAGTTTGATTCTTTATAGGACAATACAACAATTCGATAGAACCATCTTCTACAAGCTATATGATGAAGTGGTAATATACCTCAACATGTTTGATATGCTCGTGAAATACCAGATGCTTGGAAATTTTCATCAAACCTTGGTTCTCACATCACAGGGGTGTTGGCGATGTTTGTTGCATTTCAATGCATCCTCCTGAGCCAAACTTCCTAGCATGCTTCTTTCACTACTCCTCGATATTTTTCTTCTGTTGAAAAAATGGCTCCCGGCTTGTGCATGCTGCTTCTTGTCAGTCCATGTGACTACACCTATGCCAAGGCTAACAACATATCCAAAAGTGGATTTTCTATTATCAAGAGAACCTTCCCAATCTGAATCTGTATACCCACACAGGCTAGGGTCTTTGCTTTTGTTGTATAAAATTCCAAATTCAAGTTTCCCTTTCACATATCTCCGCACTCACTTTGTTTTTGTCTAGTGCTATACCTTTGGAATTATCATGAATCTGGAAATGAAGCTCACAATGAAGCTCAAATCAGGTCTAGGGACTCTAAGATATATCAAGTTGTCAACTAGTTGCCTGTACATTGACTCATTGATTGCCTTAGAGTTAGTTTTGGTTGAAAGTTTCAAACCCTTTCTCCATATGTGTAGACGAGACTTTGCAATCTGTCATTCTAAATTTGTCCAACAAACTCCTGGCATATTTTTTTTGTGAGACGAAAAATTTGTTACCTATTTTCCAAAATTCTACAACCAGACAGTAGTGTGGGAGGCCTAGATCTATCAAGTCAAAACAAATTCTCATATTGGATTTGATGTGTTATTGAACTTGCCTCACTACGTATGATAATGATATCTTATACATGTATGAACAGAAAGATTATATCATTACCAAATCTGTTCACATACATGTTGGAATCTGAAGCACTCCACTGGAACCCCTATTCATCAAAATACCTATCAATCTTGATATACCATTCCCTAGGTGACTATTTCAAACCATACAGAACCTTCTTCAGCCTGTAGACCAGATGATCCTTCCCTGAAACCTGAAAACAGTATGGTTGATACATGTAGACTTCTTCCCACAATTCTCCATTAAGAAAGGCACTTTTCACATCCATATAGTGGGCCTTCCAGCCAAATTGTGCTAGCGTGGCTAGAACAAGTTGGATGGTGCTCATATTTTTTGTAGGAGAACAGGTATGCTCATATTAAATGCCCTATTGCTAAGAAAACCTTTATGCAACCAACCATACTTTGTACTTTTCAAATGTACCATTTTCCTTGTACTTGATATTGTACATCACTTTGCAGCCAATAGGTTTCTTCCCTAAGGGAAGTGATGTGAGACCACAAGTCTGATTTTTAATAAAAATCTCATATTTGACTACCATGGCTCTTTCCCAATTTGGTCTCCCTTATGCTTCCTCAAACATCTTGACTCATAGATTTCCTTAATATTGACCATGAGAGAAAATTTGACTATGTTCTCTGTTTTCTCTTTCCACTCAATAATAATCCCTTGATCATTTTTCTTACTCAAACATATCTAATGGTGTTGTGCCATTACTTAGGTCTCTTCTTGTGATATTCCTCATCTAAGTCAGTACTGTCACCATGACCTAGACCACCTATATCTAGATCATAAATTACTAGTCTAGGAGACTCATCATGCTGAAAATCTTCCACCCCCCTTTAAGTGAAGCTACTTGAAGCTTGACACCTGAATCCTCAACCCCTTCCAGCTTCTAAGTAATTCAAAACTTAGGAGAAGTTTGGAAAGGTCTAGCCTCCTCATCAACAACAACTTCACTATTGGAGCTTACCCTATCGGTGTCAATATCAAACAACCTATAAACCTTATAGTGTTGTTGTACCCTATAATCATTAGCTTTGCTCTTTGGATCTAATTTGGTTATCTTCTTAGCTAGAATCCAAGTGTAGGCAATAGAACCAAAAACTTTAAGATGACTTACTTGGACTTTCTTCCAACCATGGTTCTTTGTGACCATCTACTTCATTGCCATCGTGGAATATCTATTCAATAGGTATACTATTGTGAACATTTCCTCAGCTCAAAACCTATTTGGAATAGACTTCATCTGCAACTTACACCTAGCCATCTTTGAGATAGTGAATTTTTTCCTCTCAACCAATACATTTTGTTGTGGAGTGTAAGGTGTAGTATATTGTCTTTGGATCCCATGTTTAGCACAAAATTTATTGAAATATTTTAAGTATAACTCCCCACCAGTGTCATATCTAAGAGAGGAAATATGACAACCTAACTTTTTCCCTATTAATTCTTATAACTTTTGAAATTCATTAAATAATTCATATTTTAATTATAGAAAATATACCCACATTTTTCTATTGAAATAATCAACAAATGGAAGGAAGTACCTAGCACCAATGGTTGAGGTCATGTTCATGGGTCCACATATGTCTGAAAGTACCAGCTGAAGGACCCTCTATGCTCTCCAATATTTTCCTTCATAAAATGTTATTCAATGTAGCTTCCCTGCCTTACAAGCTCTACAAACTTTGTGGATCTTCTACAGAATGTTCGGAAGTCCATCTACTAGTTTCTCTCATGCCAACTGAGAGAGATAGGTCAAGTTGATGTGTACATACCTATGATGCCATAGGGGTGATATATTTTGAAATAAAAATTACCTTTAACTTACGATTTCTAATAAGATAAATATTAAAAAATCCTAAGACAGTGAAAGCAAAGAGATTCATCTAAAATGGATCATTATAATCTTGGACATACAAAGCACTCATCGTTACATAGTTTCCCAAAAGGTCAAACAACCTCAATTATATGTTGAACCTACCACTTAATTTGAGGTTCAAATCCTAAGCCATCAAATTCTCAAGTGCAAAGGTTAAATAAGAAAGGTACGAGTCACTATATGAGATCAATGTTTCTTTTCAAATTTCTTCTTCCTTCAACTAGAGGGAATGATGAGATCGTAGGAGTTTAAACTTTAATGTTTTCAAACCTTGGGAACATATGACATGAATCATATGAAATGTTTATTTCCATTAAGCATGAGGGTATAATGATTAACTTAAATGGTCTTTAACACAATCCATTTAGGTTTGTCTCTTCAAATGTGAGGGCACCCACTCTCATAAAGCACATGTTGGGAGTTTAAAATTTAGTGTTTTCAAACCTTGGGCACATATGACTTGAATCATATGAAATGTTTATTTCCATTAAGCATGAGGGTGGAATGATTAACTTAAATGGTCTTTAACAAAATCCCTTTAGATTTGTCTCTTCAAATCTGAGGGAACCCACTCCTCATATTCGCATTTACTGATATTAGCCTTTAGGAAAATAAAAAAAAATATAAATTGGACTAATGTATCAATCCATGTGAACATGATACCCATTCTCTTTCTCACACACTCAATGTGCAAACTTTGTCTCCTAAAGGACATGATTTGGGAAGTATATCAGTTGCCTCGGTTTGAGTCAATTCTTCATGCAACATGATATTAAGAAGTTGTTAAGTTGTCTCCTACTAATATGCTAAACTGGTCAGCATCAGTTCAACAATTCTAGATGACTCTCATGGTTTTGCAATGTTATTTAATCTTACAAGTTGGCATACTTTCTTAGTCCCACAGTGCCGAAAAACTTTCCTCAACTATTAATCCTAAAGAAGCACAATAATGGGTGAACATGGATAGGCCAGCTTGACTTTTCTCACATGTCTTCCATCTCACTTAGACACTTATTTTGGGAACTCTTATACATTTACTATGTCAGTTTTCTAAGGCCTAAGATAGGAAAAATAAATAACAAGTGTGTGCAAGAAGCAACACACTTGACTATATTGAACTCGGTCTAGTCTTATGATGGATGTACATTTTAAGGGATTCTTTCCTAATTCAAAATCGTTGAAGATATATAAACTAACTATTTCATTTTTCCTACAATTCCAATAGTGCACATGGCAAGCTTCTCTACAAATCTCTTTTGTTGCATATGGTAGGCCTCTGAATAGACTAAGCTTGTACTATCATAATGCAAACATGACCTACAAGTCACCACTATGTTTTGGTTTTTGAAGGCTGCTACATTATTGACTGACTAGTGAAGTATCAACGAGTGAATAAGTTTCAAGCTTTAGAGAATTCATAGTATATATTATAATTTTGTCTTGTAGATTGGTCTCTTGATCGATTTTTTCTAGGAACGCCTCTTATGAAAAATTAAGTTCTTTCCTAACAAGTTATGACCCTCTTGAAAATAATAGGTTCACTAGAACATTGGAAGCAAATATCTAATGCATGCATCATGCTACCACTACATGCCATTGCAGAAAATAGAAACCAAGGTGAAAAATGATCTACAACTACAAACATGACCTGCAAGTCATCACTGTGTTTTAGTTTCTAAAGGCTGCTGCATTATTGACTGACTAGTGAAGTATCAACCAGTTAATAAGTTTCAATATTTGGAGAAGTCACAATATATATTATAATTTTTTCTTACAGATTGGCCTCTTGACCAATTTTTTCTAGGAATGCCTCTTATGAAAAAATAATTTCTTTCCTAACAGGTTATGGACCTCTTGAAAATACCAGGTTCACTAGAACATTGGAAGCAAATATCTAATGCACGCATCATGCTACCACTAAAATCCATTGCAGAAAATAGAAACCAAGGTGAAAAAGGATCTATAGCTACATTGTAGACGTGTTACAGTGACAATAATTTCTTGAATGTCTATTCTCCAACGTCCATATCATTACTACAAATAATCATAGTTTGTATTTAACTCCAAATAATATACATTCCAATAAGAAGTTGACAATCATAGTTTTACCTTGTGGCAATGATTTTCCTTATGCCCTGCTCTCATTTTCAGTAAAAAACTAGATTTCCTATATTGATGACGTTCCTACTATAATATGACAAACTATCAAACAACCGTCTCACTGTAATTATAGATAAAATGAGTAGTGTACCCAAATAAAAAAGAAACTGAAAATGATAGTAGATATTGCAGTGTAAGCAACTAAATAGGTAGTATGCATGATATGTTATTCCATAATTCACTACCTTTCCCATTTATAAAATAGTTACTACAATAATTCTGCTGCATATTAGTTCATTATGTTGTTATTTATTGAGATTTTGGCTCACAAGAGGATTACAATCAGCCTTTCCACAAGAGATACATATGGCTTATGCAATTGGCATACCATTTTTGTTACTGTAACTAACATTTCCTGATAAGAAGTTACAGTTGAAACATTGCTACTTGTTTTGGCTTCCTAATTGTTATCTATGGCATATATAATACCAACTGTCCATCGGGATTCATACGTGACCAAATGAAAAAGGATTTGACTTTTACTAAAGAAAACATGTGACAAACTAGGATTGGAGGGATTTTGTGCAAATTATAATGAAAAATAAAAAACTGAAGGCCTACACCTCTAGTGCATTGATAGCAGGGTTTCCTATTTATAATCTTCTAGAGTTATTATTATTATTATTTGTTCATTTCTTTCTGGCTGTTTCTCCCTGGTCAATGTGTTTCTCAATTTTGTCAGCTTTGAATGCTAAACAAGCTGCTTGATGTCTTGCAGTGGAAACACCTCACATCTTAGCATAGGTCCAAGATCTAGTTCTGGTACAATAGCACAAATTGTGGAAGATTTTGTAAGTGCCTACTACTGAAAGCCTTGCCACGGTGACCCAAGTGCTATTTGGCCATAACTAGAAGGTTAGTGCACTGGGAAAAAGAGAATGTTGTGTGCGTTGATCTTGCACACATGGCATCTTTTTGCAAGCCCTTTTTCCCATCATGTGCAACAGAAATTTGCATCTGCAAGATGCACATAGCATTCTCTTTGCCCAATAAAATAACCTTCTAGTGCTGCATGAGCTTCTAGCCTCTTTATACTAATGAACTATCAAGAAATTTGTCACTCTTGGTTCTTAGTTATCCTGTGAGTTTAGTCTGATTGCAAGAATTTTTCCTTCACATTCCTTCTCAATGATTCTGCCATAACCTTAAAGCTACTCGGGTTTGGGGTTGTTCCCTAGATATCTATTGGGGTCTGGACTAACCTCCTAATCTGCTGGCAGCATTTCTATACCTCCAGCAGGTATATCACTTATCATAGGCATTTTTGTTTCTCATGTCATTACTGTCACAAAAGGGTGCATTCTAATTTAAGATTCTTTCTCCCACAACTCAACATGTTGTGTGCATTGTGGTGCCTATTGGGTGATTTCAATGGCTTCTTCAAAATAGTTATTAGACAATATTTCTAACCTCTTAGGAAGGAGCTACTTAGTGGTGGCTACCTCTCTGAAAATTGTTGGTATTGATTGTTCATTAGTATATTGAAAAATTCATCGTCAGGGATTAATGTTTCAATTTTATCAAGCGTCTCTTGTTTCATATTCAACACAATATGGAATTTTCATGCACTTGATTCATTGGAGCAAGGCTTTCTGGCTTGGATTTAATATTGAAATCAAGTTACAGAAGCGATCCCTAAATATGGAGCATCATTGACAAAAATTCAAGCTCCTCTCAGTGGATGTTTTCTAATCCCTCTTCTTCTGCTCCTTCCCCTTGTCATCTTCATTTGTTTACAAGGCATGACAAATATATCCATAAGTCTAAATTTTAGCCCAAAATAAATTGTAATGATAGTGGAAATGTTATGATAATATTGTTGTTATCACTAATGGTCTTCCCATTCTAATGAGGGATGTCTTAAGCAAAGAGTTGTCAACAAATATTTTAGTGGCTAAGAAAATGGAAGGAGAAGGTTAAAATGATTATAGTCAACAATCCCAGTTACATAAGTGGTTGTTGTGGACTTCCCAACCCATGGTGGGAATGGCTCTGCTACTATGTACGGTAATTCTAACAATTGAAAAAAAATGGAAAAACAATTCTAAGCCCACAATTAGTCTTAATCATCACTCACTACTTCACTTTAGACAAGGATGCTTTTTTTGTGTAAAACTATTGCATTATAGTTAATGGTAGTGATAAAAATCTTATTTCACAAGATCATGTGACTTTTCTTAATTTTCCTTCAAAATGTTAACCTTGGTCTAAAATTTTAGGGTTGGATGAAAGATAAGGAACCAAAGAAAGTTATGAAGGTTTGTCAATTCACTTTTTCTATTGACCACTCTTTGATAGTATTAAGTATGATGGCACTCTTGTTAACTGATGTGCTCTTATTACTTGGAAGGTTTTATCAACACGATTTCCATGCAAGATATTACAAATTTCCTTGAAACTTCCCTATTTTTGCAGAGAATTTAGCGTCATGCTAGTGATTAATTTGAAATTTTATTTTAGTGGAAAAAATCACTGTTTTTTGGTGGAATAGTTCATAATTTATTCTGATCTTTTTTTGCAAGTTTACTAATCACAATGATAAATGTGCGGTTTACTTCAAAGGGTTCTTAGTTCTTTCTAGATATGCTTTTCATCATTTTCTTTGAATACTTATCTAGTGCTTTACCTTCATATTTTATCCCCTGCACAATTGCTCCTGAGATCCATGTTGTTATGTTTATTGGTTTTTTCTGTGGAAACTTTTTACTGAGGTTCTGCAAGGTAAATACAAATGAAAAAAAAATACTACTTTACATATTGATATTTGTTGAAGACATTCTTGTGTGATACTTGCATTTCATAAATCTAGATTTATATTTCGTTATCTATATCAATATATAAGAACATTCCCATGGATTGTTCATATTTCTCAAACTGTGGAGTTGTTCCTTTCCTGTTGCATGTTCTTTTATATTGTTATGTTGTGATTCAAATTTCTAGTTTTTCTTTTCAGTTATTCTCCTACGTAGTACATGCTTTGTTAGATTATATCAAAATTTATTCTTATTGTCTTTTTATTATGTATATTGAACATATTATTTCTAGCAACTTTTGATATTCCTATATTTTCTATTCCATCGATGTATCTTTACACCTTTAGGGGCAATTGCTAGTTTAAAGTCTAATTCTTTAAATGGTGCTAGCTCAATGGAAGAGCATCTGCTTTACAAGTAGGAGGTTGGTGGTTCGATTCCATCATGCCCTGATATTCATAGGGAATGACGATGATTAGTTTTTGGTGACGGATGCTCTTTTGACCATCACCAATGAGATTATGGTGACATTTTTTGACCCTCACCAAAATATGAAATGGTGATGATCACGAATGCCACCGTATATACACATCAATAGTGACTACCATTAAAGGTCCGTCACCATAAATATTTGTTGTTGATATGAAATGGTGAGGGTCATTTTTTGTCATTATAGTCATTATTCGTGACGGACCTTGATGTCACCAATGAGTTTATGGTGATGGTCAATGAACGTCGCCATATTTATGCACCAATAGTGATGGCCATGAAAGGTCCATCACAAAAAATTGTTGTTGTTCATATGAAATGGTGACAGTCACTGTCCGTCATTATAATCAATATTCGTGACGAACCTTGAATGTCACAGAAAAACATACTTTTGGTGATGCCACCTTTGGTGATGGAGGCTATTGTCCGTCACCATTGCTCATATGAAATGGTGATGGTCACTATCCATCACTATAAATCATTATTGGTGATGGACCTTGAATGTCACCACAACACCTATACTTTCGGTGACACCACCTTTGGTGACGTTCAATTTTTGGTGAGGAAGGCTCTTTTGACCCTCACCAATGAGCTTATGGTGACCATTTTCACCCCTCACCAATGTCCTTTCTTCTTGTAGTGGAGTTTTGATAGGTTCGCTTGTTCGCTTTGTGCTGCGGGGGGAGGCAAGTCCTCCTTCATGTAGTCCTTCTGTTCCTGGGTCGGGCTGCGAATCTACCTACGTTTCTGCCTCGATGTCCTTCTCAAAGGTCTGCGTCTGCTACGCATCCTTTTGTGCAGTCGCAACTTTGTCTTGTTTGGAACTCTTGGTCACACCTCTGGTATCCTTTATGACGAAAAAGGGGGTGACTTTTGATGTGCTGTTTCCTTTGATGCCCTTCGCGCCAGTTTTGAAGCCGATCTTCCAATTAGGAGGCTAGAGCGTAATGATGTTGTCAATTTCTTCATCCACCACTATATAAGGGAGCGAAGTCCAGGCTTTATCCTTGTTTGCTTTGATCTGGACGTTGTGCATAGTGATATGAAATGCTACAATATTCTTGCATCTATCATACACGACAGGGGACAATCGTGGTTGGGATTTAATGGCTGCAGCCAAGCTACTCTGAAAGAGGACCGAAAAAGCTTGGTTATCCTCGAGACGCTGTGGGTCCTTAGAATCCCACAAGTGTGCATAGCGAGCCCCTTCACACATGTCCGGGGTATGTTCAAGAAGGACTAACTCCTCAAGGACTTCCTAGGAAACCAATGCTATGAGGAACAATAACCAAGAATAACAAAAGGCACAGCCCTGCTCCTGGGACTCGCGAACATCAGTCAGAAACTCATTGCACAAATAATAGGCCCAGTTGAAACGTACCCCTTTCCCGCATTTTTTGGCTAACTGAATTACATAGGTTGGGGCAGAGGAGACCTGACATTTTCTCATCATTTTTCATGCCATCAACATCGTGCCTAGTTGCGTGCCCGGGGCACTGATAGACTTTATTATAAAAGCCCAAGTATTGTGCTCCACATGGTAGGTCTTGCAAACATACTCAGCAATTTCCGCCTCATACCTTTTACCCACGCACTCTAGAGGTTTGGGGCCATGCATGGAAAGGCCAGTAATTATGTGAACCAATGCAGCATCGATGGGGTTCCTATCCTGGATCCATAGGCAGCCATCACAAATTAGGGCAAGAAACTGTCGCGCTAGCTGGTCTGCAACATTGTAGTGACCGAAGTGAGGCATCCTTAGCAAGTTTAGGAGCCTAGTGCTGAGGAACACTTTTGATCCCATTTTCTTCCTGAATCATGTCAAGGTATAACTCAGGCGCTAGCTCAAGGAAGGCCTCCAGACTGGCCAAGTCATGATCATCAAACTTGATCTCGTGCAGCTTCCCAACAGGGTCACCAATAATAGGGACTTCTTCCGAAGTCAGTGGCATCTGCAGATAAGTCATCAGGCCATCGAGGATTTTGGCATTTTCGTCGAGGTCCTGCACGACCGTACGAAGGGAGGTAGCCAATTGATCGGGTTGGCAGGCTGGGCCTCCTCCGGAGCAGCTCGTGCCTGGGGGTATGACCTTGAGGGATGGTATATTTTGCGGGGAAGCACGAGGTTTCCCCTTAACCCATTTCGCATATTTCAGGGGTTTCGCAGAGTATTTTTCTTTTTCCTTGCCCTTATTCATGGTTGGGGTGGAGAAAAATTCTTAAGCCTCAGACTCAATTTCCACCACTTCCTCAGTGCCCAGTTCCGCCGAGATTACTAGTTCTGAGGGTTCAACAAGATTCGTAGCCGTCATCCTGGCATGAAAGGAAAACTCGGGATTGCTACTGTCTGAGGGAGCAGGTTGCTCAGATAGGAAAGAGAGGCTAGGGGCATAGAAATTTTTAGTGCACAACTTCATCCAGGAAAAATCTGGCAAGTATGAGCTATTCAAGCAATACAGAACCCTTGTCTACTCTAGCCCACCTGTTTTATAGCTTTGGCACTCATCCAATGGTAGGGTAGACTTCATGTGGAACTTACCATCAAGGAAATGGTAAAAAATCTCCAGAAATCGCCTCATTAAATGTCAGCTGCCCACCCCATCCAATGGCAATTTTTTATTTTTACCTAATTTGACTGTTCCAACGACTAGTTTTTGTACCCTGGGTGCACTCAATGTACCCCTACGCTCCCAGCACACTCCTGCACTTGGAGCATACCCCCTGCGGTCCCAGTGCACCGATTGCAGCCTGAGCTTATTCCTTCCAAATGTAATTTTACGTCGCCATGGCCCAAACCACAAGATTTTTTCCATAGTTACCTTACCTACGTAGTGACCTCCTGCTATGCCTTCGTGAGCTTCTTCCAATATAGCATGCCTTTTTTGCTCCAAAATGTATCGGCACAATGCTTCACCGGTGGCTAGTTTATACAACGGACTTGCGATACTAGTTAAATCCGTCGGCTGGGTAACCAACTCCTTCTTTTGTCATACCGAACCTTCTACAGACGCCATGCCTATAATAAAGAGCTGAATGATATCAGTGAAGTGCACATCAATGACCCTAATGGCGATCTGTTGTGCACCAGGAAATCCTTCCCTAAATTAAGTGGGTTCCCTTCCTGTTTCAAGTCGGGGCCAGTGATCTGGCTCATCATCCAGCTTCACTGGCCTTTTCAAAATCGTATTCCTGAAACGTCAATAGCCACCAGCCAAGTTCCCCCCCAACGCAGGCTTATTCACAAGGGACTTTAAAGCCAAATGATTTGTAAACATCTTAAAGTGTCCTGTCATCAGATAGTGCCATACTTCTGTATTGCATGGACTAGGGTCAACCCTTCCCTCTTCGTGGTGGCATAATTGTTCTTCGCGCTCGAGATTTCGCGATTAGTGAATGCGACTGGGTGCTCAACGTCTTCGGCGCCAGGCCACATAAGGACCGTTCCTAGGGAAATCCTCGATGTGTCAACATGTACATGACATTCCTTTGCCCCCTTGGGACAATTAAGAATAGGTGCAGATATCATCCTTTCCCGGAGTAGTTCAAATCTCTTCTGGCACCCATCATCCCAAAAGAATGAAACATCTTTCTTAAACAGTTTGTCTAGAGGTGCAGTGATTAGTGCGTATCCTGGAATGAATCTTCTGTAGTAGCCCACATGTCTAAGGATCGAACGCAACTGTTTATGATGCTTCAGCGTGTCCATAGTCCGTAGTGGAGGTCCCGCAACTGTGCGCTCCCCCTCTGACTTAGGAATAGTGACATTATGCGGATCCTCATCGCACTTTTTTATACTAATGGAGTCATCGAAGTGGGGAAGTTCTCTTACCTCTGAAGATATGTAGTGGAAATCCCTTGTGATTCGCAGGCAATGCAGTGCAGAGACGTCATGCAGTCGATTTTTCCAATTTTCCATTTCCTCATCGAAGTCAGAGAAGCATTCACTATCTCTTTCCCAAAAAAGCATACCATCAGCCATAGGATTGACCTAGTCTTCATCCCTCGCAGTTAAATTATATATGTGATCCACCTCTTCTTCCTCACGCACTGACTCTATATACCTCTCTCCTTCTGCGGGATCTAGTGGCACTATCACCCGTGTTCCTCCACTTTCAAATACCATGCTTCTCTTTTTTAAGTTGATAATACCACCCATATCTATTTCCCATTCCAATCCTAGGAGCGTAGGATAGGGGTCCGCATCTTCTACAATCTGAATGACCTCAAAATCAGCCCAAAATTTGACCCCTGTAATGTCTACCACTATCTTTGATAACCTTCCTAAAGGTATGATCTTCTGTTGATTAGCCATGCACAGCTCGATGGTGGACCATTCCAACTTAGGTTCCCCTATTCGCTGCCAGGTTTTCTTAGGTAGTACGTTTGCATCCGAGCCTAGGTCCAGAATAACTTGATCCATCTCATAGTCACCAATCTGCGTAATTAACTGCATCTCCATCCCAGTGCATTTCTTATGCTTATAGAGTTTATGTACGTCCTTAATTTTTGTAGTTGGGGTTGTATTTACTGCGCATCTATCTATTAAAGCTTGGAGGTTTTCTACGACCCTTTGGTTGCATAGTAGCTTCATACATGCCTGCAGGAATGGTTTAACCTCATCATCTATAGGGGCTTGAGGAGTAGGTGCCTCAACCTTAGAAAAGGCTTGGCGAGCTATGAAGAATGCTTCTTTTTCTTCTTGTAAGTCCAAACCTTCTTGTTTACTAGCCATTTTACAGATGAGAGGCTCCGCCTCAGCTTTTCCCCCAGCTCCCCCAGTGGCCATGCCACTGCGTGTGATAGCATTAACACTTGGTCCTTCATCTCAAGGTTCCGCTTTCACCCTTTGTACATTCTGTGTAGGTTTCTTCTGCTACTCCTGCATTTTGGCCATCAGAATCAAGCAATCTTCGATCACATGATCTAGCTGTCTATAGTATCTGCAAGATTTTCTTGGAAGGTTTACGATGTCCCTTGCAAAGGGCCCTACTTCTCTACAGTTATAGAAAACCAGTTGTCCTCTCCCCCTACCTGAACTGCCACCCCGACCTCCTTCCCTGCCCCTAGCTAGGGAGCCACCTAGGCCTGAGGGGGATCTCGGTGATGACGGATCCGCCTGTACCCTATATAGATTTCCTTGATCTATCTTTAGATCGTACGTTTGATAGTTCTATTCATCATGGCCTACAGATCTGTCGAACCTACACCATTTTTGTTTTATCTCTAGGACATATGTGGTGAGGCGGGGGCAGTGGTTGGTGTCGTGCACCCCAGCAACCTGACAACCATCACACCAAAGCACCAAATTGGGTCCTGCCACTTCCCTAGCTCGTAATGGATTGGGTCCCCTAGCCTGTATGTAGACTGCTAGTAGGGGAAAGTTATCCTTGGTGTGTCCATTCACCCTGCATCGTATGCACCATTTTCCAGGGCTAGCCTCTATTCCTTGCTCCTTTCCTAGATTCTGGATCTCCATATGCATTGCTTCTAGCTGGCCTTGTATTTGCTATACTCCTAACTGGGTATCATCTCTTGGCGCAGCTTCTAGCTTCATCACAATTTCCAAGGCGTTTTTCTGTGATTCAATGGCTTGATGTCCCATTGGCACACGCAGGTGGGGCAGCAGCATATCAATGAACCACACCATTGGTTAGCCTCCCATATAGACTCGGATGGTCCTTGCTTGAAATCCTTCAGATCGTTCACTATCTGTGAGTAGGACTTGGGCTTCTTGAACTATTGTTTCAAAGCATTCTTAATCTCTTCAATGGTTGTGTTCGCATGCTGGTTGATGTACCCCATATGCCATTCCAAGGCCCTTCCTTCAAAGGCAAGGGATAGCTATGCCCTTTTCACCACATTACTAGCTATGTGCTGCACAGTCCATACCGATCTTGCGAAGAACCAAAATTGATCCATATCCTTATCTCCTATGCCGTTGAAGGTGGGTAGCTTCATGTACAAAGCCATATCGTCCTCCGGTGGTGGAGGCGGTGATTTCTTTCCCCTATGAGGGTTCGATGGTGGCGTAGATGGAGAGCTATCCACAACAGAATTTCGTACTAGACTATAGACAAAGAGATCTCCCTCCTAATTGGTTTTGTAGTATTTACCACTGCGTGTTGTACCCTAGCTCTGATCGGAGCTCATTTACTCTGTGTGCCTACATAGGATGATTTTTTCGCACAATAAGATCTTAATCAGTAATGGCAGAGTTGTTAGGAACTTACCCCGAAAACCCTTGAAGAATATTTGTTCCACCTTAGAGCAGGACACAACTTGATCAATCACAAATTCTGTCACAAACCCTCCGATCACACTATCCACCCAGTGATCTACTGTGTGAGTGATGGTGTTATCAATTTTTTCTAACTGCTGAATCAACTCTGGGGTCCACTGCGTAACCCTTTCGTCCTTCCAACACTTCTGGAATTCCACGAGCCTTGCAAGCCACTCTTGAAGCTCGATCACAAATGTCACAAAGAAAATTTCGTAGATCTCTGTAAACACATACTTATTCTTCAACTTCTCTGCTATCAACTTTGTGCTGCGATTTTCTTTTACCGCAAATTCCTGAATTTTTTTTTCGAACCACTCCTCAATTTATTTCTTCTCAGGTTTCCAATATTCACTTGGAATTACCTGATCTCTCTCTCAAAATGCTCCCAGTCTCAGAAACGGAACCATTTGTTGGCTCGAGGGGTCCTAAGCCAAGTTTGGAGGTTAGGTTTGCCAAAAAACCCCTATACTACTGGTCCTTTCAGCAGTGACCCGTTTGTGTAGGCCAAAGTCTCACCCAAAGCAGTATGGGAGGGTGTTGGAACCAAGTTTCCGCACCCTAAGAGAGAGCAGGTAAGTTAGCTTCATGATTCACAGATCTAACTACAAAATTATATTGCAGAGTTCACGTCTATTGATTACCTTTGCATAAATGTTTGTAGCATCAATATATCAGTACAACCTCTATAATTGTAGTATTCAATAGATCATAAATAGGGATACTCTCACCGCTATAAAACAGATCTATTCGTAGGTTGCCTAATCAGTATAGTCCACAGCTACCAGAGTTACTATCATAGATTTAATTAGCACCTTTGTATCAACAACATTACATGTAATATCATAAACATATCAACCATGAATAACCAATGATAGATCCAACAGTTCGCATCAATAGTAATACAAAAAATTCAGATAACACAGAGATACTCTAACCCGATCCGCATATATTATCATTCAAAACCAAATACAATCCCATACAGCCTACGCACACAGCTAGTAGGGTCTACACACAGCAGGACTGAGGATCTCCACACACACAGCTAGCAGGAGTCCTTTCCCTAGCAACCCAAATAGATCTAACAATTCACAACTATCATCAATCTATATTCCTTCCTACTTATGACTCAAACAGGTTCATCTATTTATATCGATCTAGCCTACACATCCAATGGTCCGCAAACCATGGTTTGCGGACTCTTGGTCTACCCTTGACCCGTTACAATGCGTTAGGGGCTTTTACCAACTTGAAAACTGCTGCGTAGACTAATTAAGACCAAAAATTAAAAATATTAAACAAAATCGCAGCTTTTAGGGGGACCCTGTTCCAACAATTTTTCTGTGGATGATAAGTTGTGCTAAAGGCGAACTATATGCCTAAACATGCAAATAAATCATTCCAAAACTTGGAAGTGAACTTTGCATCCCTGTATGGAATGATATTATTTGGAACACCATGCAATGAACACATGTGAAACATCGCTAGCTGAATATCTGGTCTTGGTTGAAGTGTGGAAGCTTTGCCAACCTATACACAACAACCATGATAAAATCATGTTGTCTCACTGTCCTTGGAAAACCTATGATAAAGTCCATGGAAATTACCTCCCATTTCCATTATAGAATTGTGATAGGTTGTAGTAGACCACCTGGATTCCTACACTCTACCTTTACCTGTTGATAGTTCAAAAAAAATAGCCACAAACCCTTCTACATCCCTCCTCAGATTCGAAAAATAATAGAATATCTTCATTGCGTTCAACATCTTCTGGTAGCCTGGGTGACCTGAATATGGTTTTAGATGAAACTTCCTCAATATCAACTTCTTGAGCTCACTACTGTTTAGCAGATATATCTTGTCTCTAAAACTCACCAATGCATATGTTGTAAGATGATAGTCCACATCCTGCACACATGCCCCTGTACCTATACCTGTACCCTACTACAATCTAGGCCTAAGATCCATATAACTGACATCATGTTGACCTGCCTGCAAGATCCTATCCTGTAAATCTATCCCATAGGAACTCATAGTTGAAATATGATTTACCTGTATCTGTTTTCTAAGAGAATCTGGGGCCCTTTTCTCTTTTCCTTTGATGTATTTGATCTCAAAATCAAACTCACTGATCATGGCCAACCACCTATCTTTCTTGGCATTAAGATTCAGTTGGTCAAACAAGTACCTCAAACCATTTTCATCATTCATCAGTACAAACCTCCTACCAAGAAGATAGTGCATCCACATCTTCAATGCATGTATGATTGCTGCTATCTCAAGATCATGCGTTGGATAATTCTGCTCATGTTCATTCCATTTATGTGACTCGTAACATACCACCTATCCATCTTGCATAAGGACTCCACCAAGCCCTCTTTTTCAGGAATATGTACATACTACAAACTCTTTGTCTAGATCTGTGATCTTTGACACCAGACAACATGTCAACAACTACTTAAGTTGCTCAAAATTGGTCTCACACTCCTCTGTCCACCCAAACCTCTTACCTTTACTCTACAATGATGTAATCAGATAAGAAATATGTGGGAAGTTCCTAATGAACCTCCTATAATGGCCTTCCAATCCCATGAAATATCTCACCTCATCTACATTTCTAGGGGCTCCCCACTTCATGATAGCTCTTACTTTTTATGGATCCACCACTGTGCCCTCCTTGGAGACAACATGTCCCAAGTAATTTACCTCAGCCTGAAGAAAACTACATTTTTTGAGCTTAGTATACAATTGATGCTCTCTCAAAAACCTCAACACTACTTCTAGATGCTCGACATGTTATTGTTCATTCTTATAATATATCAATATTTCATCAATGGATACAATAACAAACTTGTCCAGATAAGGACGCAACACACTATTCATCAAACACATAAATGTAGCTAGAGCATTATTAAAACCGAATGGAACTACAAAAAACCACAATGACCATACCTGCTCTAGAAATTTGTCTTGTAGATGTCTTCCTCTTTGATGCATACCTGTTGATATCCTAATCTCAAGTCGGTCTTAGAGAACACTACTTCTCCCTTCATCTGATCAAAAAAATCATCGATCCTTGGTAATGTGTACCTGTTCTTGATGGTCACTGTGTTCAACTGTCTGTAATCAATGCATAGTCTTAAATTACCATCCTTGTTCTTCACAGACAACACTGGTGTGCCCCAAGGCAATACACTTAGCCCAATATATCCCTTATCAACAATATCTTCCAGTTGCAACTTTATCCCTACCAACTCAAGTGTCCTCATCCTGTAGGGTGCCTTACATGTTGGTGTTGCCCCTCATACCAAATCGATAGAAAAGTCTACTTCCCTGTGAGGTAGAAACTCTGAAATATCTATGGGAAATACATCCTGAAATTGTTGTCGAACTAGATACCTACTCAAAACATCTACATACTCAACTTCCTTACCTCTGTCATTAGAGATATGTACTGCAAATAATACACACCATTTCCTGTGACTGTGCTTGGCCTGCATAGCTATCACCATCCTAAATGATGTGGATTTATTATTTCCTTGTAAGACCCTTGGTTCCCCATTGTTATCCAAGCACTCCGTTATCCAAGACAACACTTAGGTTTTGTCTTTGAGTCAATTTGGTTAATCTAGTTAGGGTTTTGAGTTTAATTAAAAAATAATCACATGTACAAAGGTCATTTTTATCGTAAAGCCAGTTTGTAGGGTCATTATGAATTTTAGTGGGGTGTTAACATAAAGGTGAAAATAGAATCTTCCATGGGTACTAGGCATGTTCGGTCATAACTGACATTTTGACAGTTTTATAGGAATACGTAGCAACTCTAGTTAGAAGAATCGAGGGTTTTCTATGGAATTTCCTGACACTTCCGTAGCAGATTTTCCATCTTGAACACTTGTCCTGCTACATAATTTCATTGTTGTGTTAACGGTAAGGTAAAGGTACAAACTTCTTAAAATGGTTGTGGTCAGAGTCATATGGGTCATGATTACGTGTTATTTGTCTTTATCCCTCATTTCTAAAATGATCAAATGATATAACTTCACTCCCACATCATTTTTCTTTCCATTTTATAATGGCTTTGTTGTCATAAACTCGGTCTCAGTCTCACTCGAGTTGTTATTGTTGTCCATAAGCTCAATCATGTTGTCTTGAGAGTTGGTCTAGCTGTATTTAGGGAAGGTCTACTAGTGTTAATAACTGGTCTTGATGTTTTTAGTATATTTGAATGTGTCAAGAAGCAACTCTTTGTGTGTTGAAGCGATGGCATCTTAGATCAATCAATATAAAGGAGGCTCAGTTGTGATATATGAACCAGTTGATATGAAACTACTGGAAGAGGACCCTACCTTCACTCAAACATTTTCTAGCATAGGGTGACTTCATTTCTGTCAGAAGCTGTAGGGTTACCATGGGAAAATTTAAAAATATTTTTCTATTAACTTCATAGGTACAAATTCTAAGGTGGGCATGTTGAAATTTTTAGTGTCCCCTGACACCATTTCTCATGCTACAGAAATCTCTAGGTCTGGAGAAATGTGGTTTAAATTGCAGAAGTTTCAGTTGTAGAATTGTGATGAGTTTCTTAAGGAAGAGCACAGAGGGATTGATATGACTACAGACATTCCTAGAACTTACCTCAAAGAATATTTTTCTAAACTCATAATGGTCATCTAGAAGTACTTCACTTGTGAATGAAGGTTCAACATGGTCTACCAATACCATTTCAAATTAATTCTGCATTTCATAGGTAAACAACCCCTTTACATTCCTTTTTATTTGTTTAGAATTTTTGGAAAGATGAATGAAAATGTTCAAGCCGAGCCTGATGCTAGTAACACCTCTGTTTTCCATTATGGTATTTTTAAATTGTTGGTTGTTGAAGAGCTAAATTGGATTAACAGAGATTGGCTCACCTTTTTATTTCTAAGTGGATATGAGTTTGATACTGCTGCCCCTAGGAAAAATCCAAAGTCCAAATCGATAACCCCTAGGGAGGAGAAGCAACCTAATGTTGAGCTTGTAGCTGAACCTAAAGTAGAGATAGAACTTGTAGCTGAACATGTAGCTGAACCTGTGGTAGCAGCAAAAACTTCTACAAGCACCAAGAGGAGGATGACTATAAATCAAAGGAAAGGAAAGGGAAAATTTTCAAACATCCTAGAATCAATTGAGATTGAAGAAAGCCCAATTGTGCAACCCGTAGAGATCACAGAGGTAGAAACAAAAAATAATAGCAAGAGAGTCAAGAAATTGGATTTCACTCAAGAAGAGTCAAGTTTTATTTTCAAACCGAGGAATTTTTTCACAAGATCACATTAGCCTATTGAAAATATGCCATAGATGCCTTCAGCAAAAATAGTACCATCAAAGAAAAGTAAATGCAAGGAGCCTGTACAAGAAAAAAGTGAAGTGGATTTTTTACAAGAATAGTTAAGAGATGCTAGAAATGAGGTGATAGAATCTAAATTAATTTTTGAGGAATTGAAGCAGGATATAGAAAAGTCAAATGGGTAGCAAAAGGGTGTTTTTTACATTTGCTACAAAACTTCATATACTTGGTTTTTTCCTGTGTAATGAAGTTTTGATGAAATTTTGGGTAATCAGAGAGAAAGATATTGATGGACAACAGGTCAAAAGTGTCCACATTATCATCCTATGAATTCATATTTTTCAGGGAGATAACTCAGCAGGTCAACATGTCAGCATACACATGGCAAGAGATGAGCCTTCCAGGACTCAAGTAATTCAACACTCTAGCACATCAGCGAATTGGTTTCATTCGATGAGGGTCATAATTTTTTTTTTTTATTTCTTAAATGATAGGAGACTCCCTTTTTTTTTCAATTTATGTTGAAACAAAAATATCCCTACAGAGGGTCCATGAGTTGTAATTCAATTATAATGAGGTCTCTTAGCTATGCATCGAGTCTAGCCGAGGTGGAAGATTATTGTAATGAAGATCTCACTCTATATATATGTAACTTTTTCACTTTGAAGGGTATGATGGATGATGTGATAGAACCACATTTGTAATCTTTTTCTTTAGTTAATATACATTTGCAGGAGATTTTCTTTTGACCTGAGATTATATTTTGGCACATATGTTTTACCTCCATGTTTTGCATGATATTATCAGTTTCATAGAAGTTTTATTACTTTGAATTCATGTTATATGCTCCAACTTCCTTCATTTTCTATGTTTTTTCTGCAAATGTTTTATTTCACACCATTTTACAGCCAAAATTTCCTCAGATTCCATGAAAGCAGTGTTTTTGTAATTGATTTTCCTTAATTGACTCCATGCCCAAAGGTGGAAGTCATCACACCCTTTCACCTACAAAAAATCACATGAGAAATACAGAGTCAGCCATTTGATGTTTTGAGTTTTATATAGAAAATTTATAAGTAATTTGAGAGAGCCCTCTCATACAAGAAGGGATAAATTCCAGTTAAAATTTGGTTTGAAATAGGTATGCTGGGTTGGAGGTTGACACAGCCCAACCTGTTCTAGCCTAGTGATAACACTTTGGTGCATCTATCGGGAGCCAGAAATTTATATCATTCTGGATGATTCTTGTCAAAGTAACCGAGCTCTTGAAGGTAGCAAGAGATTAGACAATTAAAGCCTGTACTTCTACCTTGGTGACTCCACTGGCATCTTGAGCTTAAAGGTGGCTTCCAAGAAGATTCATATGAGGAGAAATCCATACCCTAACCCACTAGAGATAGTTGATGATCTAGAGAAAATTTTGAGAGGTATTGGTAGCTCATCAAAATCAAGTACTTCATATCTCTTAAGAGCTTCATCTCTTCCCTCTGGAAGTGTTCAAAATATTGAAGACTTAGAGTTTGATGAAAAGTTTGAGCAAACAATTTTTATATCTAAGTCAGAAAATGAATTAACAGAGATTGTCTTAGATCTACAAAGATTAGGGATTGACACTACATTTGTTGTTTCAAAAGAGGAAAAAGAATGGTTTTGGGAAAATTTCACATTATAATTATCATTAGAGCTGGAATATTTAGAAAAATTAAAAGAGCTTGATCCTTTTGAACTCCTGTTGAAAATAAGACTTGGTGTCCCTTTACTTGAGTGTAGTTCTTTTATATTTGAATTTAAGGTCCCTGCAACTCAATTTCCTAACTTCACATCTTCTTTTACTACTACTAGTCTAATAGCTACTTCATCTGTTGTAGTTTTTTCTAGTACATCTACCGTCACTCATACAATGATAGGAGTTCCTCCCCATCCTAAAGGCCCTGCTAGATATGCCCCTCTTGTTTTTACTGCTCTACTCAATGATTTTCCATAGGGCTATTCCACTAGGATAAAAACCTTTGGAGGTGAGGAGGGAATCACTGCAGAAAAAAATGTTGACCAATTCAATGATTATATAGACCTAGAGGAGGCAGATTATGAATATGTTAGAATGAGATTGTTTGTGCAATTTTTTATTGGTGAAGTGAGAAAATGGTTTAAAGCCTTAACCCTAGAAAGTATACAAAATTAGGATCAATGAGAGGACATTTTTTTGAGAAAATGGGGAAGTAAGGTGAATCTTGTCCATGCCTTGACTAAATATAACAATTTAAATAAAGCAAGCAATGATTCAGTTCTGGATTTTTCAAAAAGATTCATTAAATTTTATAATTCCATTCATGCTCATATAAAACTTCCCCCAAGGGCTGCCCAATTAAATTATGTTGAAGCTTTTGATTATGAATTCTCCATTTTGCTGAGAGAGAGGGAGTCAACCACTTTGGCTTATATGAAAAATGATGTTGTGAAAGGTACAAGTTAACATGGCTGCAACAAAATGGTCTAAGGTTGGAAAAGGAAGAGTAAAAGAGGAAGAAAAAACCTCTACATCTTCAGATGTAAAATTTGGAAATATGATGAAAGCCATGAAAAGTCTTATGGATAGACTAGCCCTTGGAAACAATCCTCCTCTTACTGCATAGCCAGAAACATAAATAAAAAATTCACATTTTAGAATACCTCAAATTCAACAGAGACCAAGAGAACAGAGAAGTTAGCCTAATCAACAAGTTAGGGCCCCTTTCCAGCAAAACCTAGTAGATGAAGAATGTTGATCAGCGGTTGTCATTGATGTCAACCCAAGTAGCACCAGGGGCTACCCAAATATTGCATGGGAATTTTTACCTACCAAATTAATATATTCTGGGTCAAGAATTCTTTTGATGGTTTCTACTTGTCGAGATGTTTCCATTGATATATGGCATGCCACGTTATTCTTCACGGTTTGAGAGATATTCATGTTTGAAGTTTGTACCCCCAGTTAGTGGGCTAAAACCTCATGGGGTTGTGGCATGGGTCATTGAAAAGTCATAATTTATATTTTTTAAGCTGCTAAAATCCCACCCATTTTCACTTGTTGAAGCCCCTCTCAACCTAAGCATTTATATAAATTTTGATCCTCATATCCTCCTTATGTAGGGATTTCGTTATCTGAAATAGGTCATCATGGAATTTTCGCTCTAAATTGTTTTCTGAAATGGTTCAGAAGATGAAATATTTATGAGGCAAAGCCAAAATTCTGAGGAAGCTCCTATAAAAATTTTAGATCAAGGTGCACAATATTTTCGGATATATGATCTGTGGAAGTCAGTATTTTTGTAGGATCCTAAAGTTCATCTCAAAGAAGTGACCTTGGGAAAATCGTCATAAATCTCTCTCTGAGTATCAGATTGGAATTCTGTAAAAAGTGGCAGATAGTGCATGGAATTTATTTTTCTCTTTATCAATTTTAGAGCCGAATGAATATAGTGACATGTGGCACGCTGTACAAGTTCACTCTACTGAAACAGTCCATAATTAGGGCATTGTGAGAGATTGGGCATAACTCTCCCTTGAAGAATTAAAATTGGGTCAGACCTGTGGCATTGGAAAGGTGACTCAGAGCAATACCACAGGACCGAAAATCACATATTGGGGATTTGAAATAATGGAGATACACTAGATTCAATATCAAGCTCCTCGAAGGCAAGAAAAAGCTAGATCATGTGTTGTCAAGGGCTGCAAAGGACTAGAATTTCTAGGGAAGCAAAGCAAAGCAAGGTGCAGAAGAGGGTAGCATGAAAAGAGAAGCAACCAAGATGCAAAACAGCAGCAAGAAGTTCATCACATGAAGTCTTCAAGTGGGCAGCACTGCATACAGTCACTGTAAAGGTATCATTGTACTAAGTCATTGTAAATACATTATTGTAAAAATTGTACTAGTGTCTATCTGCCAAGAGTTGAAGAGTTAGTGTTGGGAGGTCTAGGATCATCATTAGGTAGTTGTGTCATATTTGGGGTTATGTTCTAGTGTTTCTTCTTCTTCTACATCATTTTATATCATTGTAAAGTGGACCATTTTCCCTGGTACGGGAGTCCATTCTTCTTTTATTCTTCTATAGGGTGGTAGGGTGGTGCTAGGGTGAGTTGTAGCTCATTGGGTGTTGGGGCATCTGTTCAGTGACTACTGAAGAATCTCGGGCGTTGGAGCATCCATCCAGTGGGAGCTGGAGAAGAATTCTTTTCTATATTCTAGGAAGTTGGAGCTTTATTTTCAATTGGAGTTGAATATTAAAGAATTATTAGAAAAACATTAGGTGGTTTTTGTCTCGGAGTGGGTTTCCACCTTAAAAACTGTGTGCATTTGTGTTCCTTTTGTTTACTTCTATCATTGTACAAACACTGATAATAATTGAAGATTAACTAATTCTCTAATTGAAAGGAATACTGATTCACCCCCCCTCTCAGTATTTCCAACAATTGGTATCGGAGCTTGGTTCCTTCAATAGCAGTTTAACAGCTGGAAGGAGGTCATGGAGCATACCAAGAATGGTGTACCTCTATTCAATGAAAATAATTATGCACTCTGGAAAGGAAGAATGGAGGTCTATCTCTTGGCGTAAGGTTACGAAGTATGGGACACTGTTCAAAATGGATTTACATCAACTACAGATGAACAAGGTAAGAAGAATTTGGTAAATGATGCAAAAGAAAAGAATATTATTATTAGTGGACTTATTGAATCTACTTATCATAAGGTGTTGGGTTGTAAAACTACCAAAAATGTATGGGACAAGCTTGAGAATATATATGCAGGTGACTCAAATGTCAAAGAAGCAAAGCTTCAAATCTATAGAGAAAAATTTGAGCAACTCAGAATGAAAGAAGATTGCAACATTGCTGCATAATTTCAATACGTTGATGAAATAACCAATACTTTGGAAGGATTGGGAGAGCCATTTGATGAGAAGACTATTATACGAAAGATTCTTAGAACGTTACCAAGGAGATTCAACCCAAAGGTATCGGTCTTAGAATACAGTGCAAATCTGGAAAAACTCAGCAAAGAGGAATTACATGGAGTTCTCATAGCATATGAAATGAGACTTGATGAAGAAGAGGGTACTTCGCATCTAGAAACTGCATTCGTTGCATCTAAGAAAACCAATAAGGATAAACAACCTTCAATTGAAAAGACATGCACCTGCAAGTGTGAAGAAAAGGGAGATGATGAAGAAGGTCTTTCAGATGAAGAATATGCTTACTTCACGAGAAAACTACAAATTGGTAAGGGACAATTCAAAGGTAAACTTCCATTGATATGTTTCAGCTGTAATGAGGTTGGTAATTTTGCAGCAAAATGTCCAAACAAAAGTAATGGCAACTCAAAAAGAAAGAAAGGCTTTAAGAAATTCAACAAGAAAGGATCCAAAAGGAACTTTCTCTCTAAAGAAGATAGCTCATCATCCGATGAAGACAATGACAGTGAAGAAGAAGCCAATGAGAGAGTATTGTTTATGGCCAAGCACAATAAACAAGAGGTATCAAACAATGAAGAAGAAGGATTGACCATAGAATAATTTTCTAAGGAAGCAATCAAGCTTATAAAAGAGCTCAAGGCAGAGAAGATCTGTTCCAATACTCTTGAAGAACAGGTTCAAGGTCTCAAAATCGAAGTTGAAGAACACAAATGCATTGAAGAGTCACTTCAAAAGAAGTTGGAAGAATGAAACCAAGAAAGGGAAGAATTATAAGCCGAAGTAGTCTTGCTGCGTAAGGAAGTTTAGAAAGGAAAAAATATCCAAAACTATTGCAACAGCTCAAGGGCATTGGAAGAACTCATCAACAATCAACGATCTTATAGCGACAGAATTGGCAACAGTTACAAAGAAGAAGAAGCAGGACCTTCTACAAAAAAATACAATGAACCTATGAGATCTGACATGCATGTAAACTTCATTGGACAAGTTTCGCAAGAACAGCCTTGGAAGACAATTCCTCGACGAAGATTTCCATCCAGGGACCAACATATTTTTTATGGGTACTGTTATTCATGTGGAAAATTTGTTCATTAAGCTATATAATGTCACATGTACCCCAGGAACGAATACAATTCTAGGAGATCTGTCAAATATGAATGTCCCAGGGCTCAACGAAACATCAATAGATTTTAACATTTAAGAAATAATATTGAATGTTACAAATGTCGAACCTTTGGACACATAGCCAAAGATTGCAGACTTGAAAATTGTCCAAAAGAATCTTTGAAGCCACAGAACGAACGAACATGGAAGAAGAAAATTGATAATTGTGCTCTCGCTCTCAAGGCTCAAAACAACAAAGATGTGTGGTATGTTGATAGCGATTTCTCAACGCATATGACTGGAGATAGAAAGAAATTTGTATCTCTAAAAGAGAAGAAGGATGGAACCATGTCCTTTGGAAATGATGGACCTTCAAATGTTATAGGATCAGGTACCATCACTCTTACAAGCAAAGATTCTCTAGCCAAGAATGTTCTATTGGTTGAAAACATGAATCACAGTCTACTCAGTGTTGGACAAATGTGTGATCAAGGACACACAATACTATTCAATTCCACAAAATGTGTGTAGTATCCCAAAATGGGAACAAGCAGCAATATTAAACAATACTGCAAAGAAATAATGCAGTTCAGCAAAGTAAGAGCAGGAGGCCAATATGGAGGCTCAAAAATGACATTTACATCAGTAAATGACTCTTACATTATGGCCCATAAGATGTAAAATAGAAATATAATACTTTTACATGAAGAAATCCTCAAAATTAAGGTGCTGCAACTGTGTATTATGACTGAACAAGCTTGACAGCGTTATTTTTATTGGCTGAAACAACAGTAGATTACACTTCAGATCTAGAGCAGTTATTTGTACAAAAATTTAGATCTATATCAGACCTGTACACTAGTTAGGCTCCTCTTCAAATGCCCCTTGGGATTTTCAACAAAAAGTGAAGTACATGGAGTAGATCTAAGATCTTATGCAACAGATTTGTAGAATGATTCAGAAATTCTGAAGAAAATACAGTAGTATTCAGATCAGATCTAAATATGACATGGAATAGATCTAAAATCCATGGATCCCCACAGTGAAGGGAAAATCCCCAATACTAGAAATCTCTCCTTCAAAAGTGTGCTAAAACACCCTGCGACTGTACCCTTGCAAATAATGCAGTACTGGAATGAAAACTACGTTGTAGGCTTTAGAACATTGGTGGCCTCAAGCCAAGATCTGAAATCAATGCTCCAATCATCAAATACTCTCTTGCCAATGGGATAGGAGCCTTTTCCATTGAAAAGAGGCACTAGAATGGCCTAGATCTGAGTAGATCTAGCCTCCACTTGTTGCAGCTTACAAAGACATCCAAACCCTCAACAAGATCTGTGTTGTAGTTGGAAGAAGAGCTTGGCCAAATGCCTAATAGTGGACAAGATATGCAAGACTCCTCCAAGAGGCCTCTCAATGAAGGAGGTGGGATTCCCGATCAAGAACACCCATTGCTAAATAGCACTATTCTCTGCTAAACATCCAAGAGAATAAGAAATGTCTAAAAAGCCAAAATATTCAGAAATAACATACTCTTCAACAACCTTCTCATGATGTCCTCCTCTTCATTTTATAAATTTGAGAGCTTGTAAAACCCTAAACCATCTCAATGAAGTAGCTCTTTTCACATGAGCCTCCTCCAACTAAAATTGCGTTGTGCCTTCATGAAGATCACTCCTTCTAGACAGTGATGTTGATTTGGTCATGGTTGACCCAGTCAAAAGATTCAGTCCCTTTCACACATAAAGGTGTTTATGTAAATAGCTCAGATTTAGCTTTGTTCACATGTGGCATTGATTTATTTGTTGTTCTAGGATTTTTTATTGTCCTCCTTTACACATTTATTCAAGCAACATAAAAATGAAACAAAATTGAATATTCCCATTAGCTTGGGCTAATTGGGAACATTACAGTCCTCCCCTCCAAAATGTTGCTTGTCCTCAAGCAACTAATAAGGTGAGTGTTGCAACACTTCTCCTCCTCCATTGGTGACACCATCATGAGTTAAGCTTCCTTCATAAGCTCAGTGTTCACCAATCCAACCCTCCATGAATTGTTCCTCCAAATTCATTATGAGATGTACATAGTCCATCCCACAAGGAGTCAAGAACTCAAATAAAACAAGCATGGCTGAACCAATGATCTCCCTGAAACATGTAGCATAAGGTACATAGAGAGTCTCCATCCCATGTGGTACATACATGTCTCCCATCCTCCCTCCATACATTCCCATAAAAAGTAAAATTATGTCATCAAGGTATGGAAGAAAAACTACATGCAAACAAACAGAAATTTGAGCATGTGGAGGTGGGTCATAGTCCCACATATGGTACCAACGCAGTGCATCTTCTGCCTGCATCAGATCAAGGTGTGGTAAGTGGTTTTCCCACCACTTACTTTCTGCCCATGTTATCTCACTATGGCTAAAAGTGTGAGATATGTTTGGTGCCTTGGGAAAGCACCCATCATGATAGAAAATCTCCCTTTGCACATCAAGGGAGTGGACAAATTCAGAAATTTTAGTGGCCCAATGTTTGCCATGAGATTTACATGATACATTACTCTTCCTTGGAGTCATGGCCTACATAAACATGGTGAAAGAATATGTACAATCAGAAAATAAAACATGCTTTACATGATCAGAATTTTCACCAACAATGCTCCTCATACACATGGAGTTGTGCATGGATCTTTCTCCTCTTTCAAAATAAGGAAGAGATGGCTGAAATAACCCCTTCATGGAGTCATGTTGCTGCCTCAACTCCACATAGTTCATGCATTCTTGAAAAGGCTCATGTAGTTCTTCTTTCAAGCCTTACCAATCAAATATCCTCATGAGGATGTTATAGATCCTCATGGAATACACATGGCTAAAATAGAACTCTTGGTAAGCCCTTTGGAGCAAATTTTTATTGCGCTTGGAGGCCCTAGACAAGAAGATTCTACCATGATGATAAATGACTCCTCCTTGAACTAAATATCCCTCTTCATGCAACTGGTAATCAAGTATCATACAGGTGTGTATATCTTTGGAATAATCCACCAACAGTTGGGATTTCCAATATAGATCTAAACTGCTCAACAATGACAGTGTTGATGGTGTATCAACATAAATGTATGTAATGTTGCTGATCTCCTCCTTGACATCTCCCATGCCAAAGATGTGTATTGGAGGGCCATTCCTTCCATTCTCCTCCCCCCACAATGCAGATCCAGAAATGAGAGTGGGTGATGATGTTAAGGGAAGAATATCTCCCTCCTTCTTAAGCTTACCCAAAACTCCCACTGTTGTAGCTTTGTCTTCTAGTGCTCCAATGCCTCATGGATCTAATATTGGAGCAACATGTTGTGATTCCTTCCCCACCAAATCTGAATCAGGTTGCCTCCCAAGTGGTTTGCCACTAGATAAGAGTGTCCCATGCAGAAATCTCATGAACATAATAGATGGGACTATAAGGTCCTTGCTTTCACTGCACAAATCCATCTCTTTTTTTTGTGTGGAAGTGTTATGTGAGGGGTATTTATGCATGCCTTTGATCTTTTGAGATTCACCACTCTTATTTTCCACCCATTCCATTTGCAAAGCCTCCCAATCAGTGGTGACTTTCCCCAATGTAATCAACCATTGAACACCCGAAATCACATTGGTGTTTGGTATGTCAACTACAAAGAAGTGATCAACCAAAGTGTAGGTACCCATGGTGACTGAAAGTGATGGAACATAATTCATGCATTTCATTGTTCTAACTCCTGGGACCAAAATATAGAATCCCTCAAAAGTATCAGTGGGTATTTCCCTCCTTTGCACAAGATGGGAATCAATGAAGTTGTGGGTAGCCCCACTGTCAGTCAGCACAGAAACCCTATGATTCATGATTGAACCTTGAACTCTTAAGGTCAAGTACTTAGGTACTCCTCTTAAAGATGCAATAGTTCCTCCAATAGAAGCAAATGCTCCATTTCCATCTCTTGATGGTGTTGGATCTCCTTGAACATTGTCAGCGTTGTGACCCCTTCTTGGTTCATCATCTTCTTCTTCTTCTTCAAAATCTAAGAAGACCTCTATGTAATGTGATTTTCCAGCAGCACATCTATGTCTTGGTGCCCATGATTCTTGGTAAGTGAAGCATAGATTATTATTCCTTAGCTCTCTCCGGACTTCAAGATCAAGAGGCTTCTTATATGAGCTCTCCTTTGAAGTAGCAACTTTCTCTTGCTTTCCTTTAGAAGTAAAAGAGGGCTTGTGCTGAAAGTTTTCCTTTGCTTTTGGCAAGGCATCTTGAAGGTCTCTAGCCCTCTCAATGGAATCATACAAGGTAGTGGGCTTGGTAGAATTTACCAACCCATGAAGAGGTTCATCTAGACCATCGATGAACATGTACACCCTTCTTGCTGCAGACAAGTCAGGGACCATAAAAGATAATCTCAAAAATTCAGAAATATAAGAATTTGTATTACCTGATTGCTTCAACTTTGCAAGGCTCATGAATGGTGCCTCTGGATCTCTTCTTTCAAATCTCTCCACCACCCTTCTATTGAACTTTGAATAAGCAGTCACATTGGCATGAACCAATGTAGACAAGCCATGGAACAACCAGTCATGTGCTTCACCTTCGAAGTGCAACGCTACAATCTTGATAGATTCCACCTCTGTAACCTTGTTCAACTGAAATTAGATGTCAATTTTTTCTGCCCATGCTTTGGAAGAACACTTGGATGACCCATCAAATTTGGGTAGAAAGAATCTGCCCATAGAGTGATGTCGATCATGATTCTGAGTGAATCCACCATCTTTATGCTGATGCCTTGGTATTCTTTTGTTCTTCAAGTGACAAAACTCTTGAAAACTCAAGTGATCTTTGAATCTCTAATTTTGAGACTCGTATTCTTCAAAATAGTCTTCAAGGGATGCTTGCTCTTGAAACCCTTCATTTTCCATAGCCAAAAAGGTAGGCATGGTAGAGCATTGGGAAATATATGGCTGGTGCACCGGTTGATCTTTCTAGTGATGAGACATGTTAGAGATTTCTCCAATATGGAATCTCTTAGCAGACTCTTTGATTCTATCCATTCTCATCTCTTTGATCTCTCTAGCAAGATCTTGCATGGCTCTCAAAAAGATCTTTGCAAATTCCTTTCCTTCATCATCACTTCTAGATTCAGGGGCTTTACCCTTGTCTTTGTCATCATTTGTGTAATCAAATTTCTTCTGTCTTCTTTTTAGATACCTCTTCTCTATGTCAGTGAGAGGCTTTTCTTCTTCTAAAAAAATATTGGCTTCTTACAGGCTGTGCCAAGATGATTGCTCCGATACCACTGTAATATCCCAAAATGGGAACAAAAAGAAATATTAAACAATACTGAAGAGAAATAACGCAGTTCAGAAAAGTAAGAGTAGGAGGCCAATATGGAGGCTCAAAAATGAAATTTACATCATCAAATCAGATTTACATTATGGCCCATAAGATGTAAAATAGAAATAGAAGAATTTTACATGAATAAATCCTCAAAATTGAGGTGCCGCAACCACATATTATGGCTGAACAAGCTTGACAGCGTTATTTTTATTGGTTGAAAGCAGTATATTACACTTCAAATCTAAAGCAGATATGTGTATAAAAATTTAGATCTATATCAGATCTATACACTAGATAGGCTCCTCTTCAAATGCCCCTTGGTTTTTTCAGCAAAAAGTGATGTACATGGAGTAGATCTGAGATCTTATGCATCAGATTTGTAGAATGATTCAAAAAAATGAAGAAAATACAACAGTATTGAAATCAGTTCCAAATATGACATGGAATAGATCTGAAATCCATGGATCTCCATAGTGAAGGGCAGATCCACAACACTAGAAATCTCTCCTCCAAAAGTGTGCCAAAACACCCTGCAACTGTACCCTTGCAAATAACACAGTACTGGAATGAAAACTACATTGTAGGCTCTAGAACATGTGTGGCCTTAAGCCAATATCTGAAATCAGTGCTCCAATCATCCAATACTCTCTTGCCAATGGGATAGAAGCCTTTCCCACTGAAAAGAGGCACTAGAATGGCCTAGATCTGAGTAGATCTAGCCTCCACTTGCTGCAGCTTACAAAGACAATGAAACCCTCAACAAGATCTACGTTTTAGTTGGAAGAAGAGCTTGACCAAATGCCTGATAGTGGACAAGAAATGCAAGACTTCTCCAAGAGGCCTCTCAAGGAAGGAGGTGGGATTCCCGATAAAAAATAGCCAGTGCTAAACAACACTATTCTCTGCTAAAAAGCCAAGAGAATAGGAAATTTCTAATAGATAAAATCTTCAGAAATAACATACTCTTCAACAACCTTCTCATTATGTCCTCCTCTTCCTTTTATAATTTTGAGAGCTTGCAAAACCCTAAACCATCTCAATGAAATATCTCTTTTCACATGAACCTCCTCCAACTAAAACTACGTTGTGCCTTCATGAAGATCACTCCTTCTAGACAATGTTATTGATTTGGTCATGGTTGACCCAGTCAAAAGATTCAGTCCCTTTTACACATAAGGGTGTTTATGTAAATAGCCCAGATTTAGCTTTGTTCACATGTGGCATTGATTTATTTGTTGTTCTAGGAGTTTTTATTGTCCTACTTTACACATTTATTCAAGCAACATAAAAATGAAACAAAATTGAATATTCCCATTAGCTTGGGCTAATTGGGAACATTGCAATGTGAAATTGGGAAAGGCAGGTATGG
This sequence comes from Pinus albicaulis, assembly GCA_034641835.2. Classification (NCBI taxonomy): domain Eukaryota; kingdom Viridiplantae; phylum Streptophyta; class Pinopsida; order Pinales; family Pinaceae; genus Pinus; species Pinus albicaulis. The sequence continues at coordinate 391,742,175 of CM076569.1, read as the reverse complement.
TGAAATTTTGGCTACAACAAGTTGAGCTCCAAATGACATATATTTCTGGATGAAGCAACTAAAGCACGTCTAATAGCTAAAGAGGATGATATAATATTTGGTAGCAATGATGATCGACTAAGTAAGAATTTTTCTACAAATATGCAAAGTGATTTCGAGATGGCTTTACTTGGTGAGCTGACATACTTCTTAGGGCTTCAAATATCTCAACAAGAGAAAGGAATCTTTATATGTCAAGCTAATTACATCAAGGAAATGCTCAAGAAATTCAAAATGGAAGATTGCAAACCCACCCTTACTCCGATGATAACAGGTTGAAAATTGAGCATAGAAGACTCATCTAAGGATGTGGATCAAAGGTTGTACAAATCTATGATTGTCAGTCTTCTATATGTAACACCCTCCCGCCCAGATGTTATGCAAGCAGTTGGACAAGTAGCAAGATTCCAAGTAGCACCAAAAGAATCACATGTTATTTCCATCAAAATGATTCTTCGATATCTAAAGGGAACAACAGAATATGGCTTGTGGTATCCCAAGGGTAACAATTTCATTATTCATGCCTTTACAGATGCAGATTGGGAAGGAAGCGTTGATTATCGTGAGAGTACTCGTGAAGCATTGGAATATCTTCGCGAGAAGCTTTGGATTGTCCCAAGTTCTCATTATATTTTCCTTATTCATAATATAAAGGGGGAGTGGAAGTGTGTACAAGTCTGCAAGATGCTTATGTGTCAAGGGGATTTACGCTTTGCAATTGATGTCAAAGGGGGAGATAATGTTGTAGGAAGAGGTGTCATGATTGCAGGGGGAGTACTTATGTTCCCATTAATGCCAAAGGGGGAGATTGTTGATCAGCGGTTGTCATTGATGTCAACCCAAGAAGCACCAGGGGCTACCCCAATATTGCATGGGAATTTTGTCCTACTAAATTAATATATTCTCAATCAATAATTATTTTGATGGTTTCTACTTGTCGAGATGTTTCCGTTGATATATGGCATGCTACGTAATTCTTCACGGTTTGAAAGATATTCATGTTTGAGGTTTGTACCCCCAGTTAGTGGGCTAAAACCCCATGGGGTTGTGGCATGGGTCACTGAAAATTCATAATTAATATTTCTTAAGCTCCTAAAATCCCTTCCACAGTCACTTGTTGAAGCCCCTCTCAACCTAAGCATTTATATAAATTGTGATCCTCATATCCTCCTTATGTAGGGATTTTATTATCTGAAATAGGTCATCGTGGAATTTTCTCTCTAAATTTTGTTATGTGAAGGTTCAGAAGCTGAAATTTTTATGAGGCGAAGCTAAAATGCTGAGGTAGTTCCCGTAAAAATTTCATATCAAGGTGGACAAAATTTTCTGAGATATGATCTGTGGAAGTCATTGTTTTTGCAGGCTCCTGAAATTCATCTCAAAGAAGTGACATTGGGAAAATCACCATAACTCTCTCTCTGAGTATCGAATTGGAATTATGTAAAAAGTGGAAGATATTGCACATAATTTAGTTTTCTCTCGATAAATTTTATAGCCGAATGAATAAACAGTGACACGTGGCACACCGTACAAGTTTTCTCTACTGAAACAATCCATAATTAGGGCATTGTGAGAGATTGGGCATAACTCTCCCTTGAAGAATTAAAATTGGGTCAGACCTGTGGCATTGGAAAGGCGACTTAGAGGACTAATACAAGACCAAAAATCACATATTGGGGATCTAAAATAACAGAGATACACTAGATTCAATATCGAGCTCCTAGAAGGCAAGAAAAAGCTAGATCATGTGTTGTCAAGGGCTGCAATGGACTGGAATTTCTAGGGAAACAAAGCAAAGCAAGGAGTAGCAGAGGGTAGCATGACAAGAGAAGCAACCAAGGTGTAGAAAAACAGTAAGAAGTTCATCACATGAAGTCTTCAAGTGGGAAACACTGCATACAGTCACTGTAAAGGTATCATTGTACTAAGTCATTGTAAATACATTATTGTAAAAATTGTACTAGTGTCTATCTGCCAAGAGTTGAAGAGGAAGTTTTGGGAGGTCTAGGATCATCATTAGGTGTTTGTGTTATAGTTGGGGTTATGGTCTAGTGTGTCCTATTCTTCTACATCATTTTATTTCATTGTAAAGTGGACCATTTTCCCTGGTACGGGAGTCCATTCTTCTTTTATTCTTCTATAGGGTGGTAGGGTGGTGCTAGGGTGAGTTGTAGCTCATTGGGTTTTGGGGCATCCATTCAGTTTACTAATGAAGAATCTCGGGCTTTGGAGAATCCATCCAGTGGGAGCTGGAGAAGAATGCTTTTCTAGATTCTAGGAAGTTGGAGCTTTCTTTTCAATTGGAGTTGAATATTAAATAATTATTAGAAAATCATTAGGTGGTTTTGTCCCGGAGTGGGTTTCCACTTTAAGAATTGTGTGCATTTGTGTTCCTTTTGTTTATTACTATCATTATACAAACACTAATAATAATTTAAGATTAACTGATGCTCTAATTGAAAGGAATATTGATTCACCCCCCCCCCCCCCTCTCAGTATTTCCAACAAAGAAGAGATGCAACCAGAAATTCAAGAATATACCATTCACTATTTAGATGAGGATGAGATAGGGATGTTTTAAACAAAATAGGAGCATGATGAATTTAGTAATGGCATAGGCAATGATGAAACTGTAACAATATAACTACCTGAAAGGCTGTCAGCGTGCCATTTTCGAGATGCAGAAACAATAAAATCTTAGGAATAGAAATTTTCCTATAGTGGCTAATAAAAATAAACCTAAAAATGATGGTCCAAAGGCTGATGAGTAGAAGAAATATACTCCTCCTGGGAAAGAAATTGATAAGACACAACCAATTTTCAACCTAGAGAGTAAGATTTCAAAAATTAAAATTGTTGTTCCCTTTTGTGAAATATTAAAGGTCACATAATATAGAAGCCAAATTTTGAAGATGCTTAAGACTCAAGCTGTACCCTATGATATTCTGAATTTTCAAGAAGATCACCCTACCATATTCTTAGGACCAAGAGTGGAAGATGAGAAAAATGAAGAAGTGCCACCATTCTATGTGAGTATAAATATTCATTACATGAAATTACACAATGTTATGTTAGATTTAGGGCAATATCACAACTTAATGCCAAATGTTATCACAGAGATATTGGGTTTGGACATAACTAGACCATACAAAGACTTGTTTTCATTTGATTCCAATAGGGTTCAATGTATTGGTCTAATCAATATGTGTTTGTTGGTTTAACTCAAGTCCCTACTAAAACTATATTGATGGACATAATTGTAGGTGATATTCCACCAAAATTTAGCATGCTTTTATCTAGATCATGGGCTGCCAAAATCAAGGGAACCATGCAAATGGACATGACCTATTCCATTATCCCTATTTTTGGTGAAAAAATGAGATTGTATAGAGAATCAAGGATGGTATATATGGTCAGAAACAAATAAAAACCTCAAAATTTCCCAGTTTTGTATTGAAAATTGAGTTAGGATCCTCCATTCTTTTCAATGAAATCATCGGTGAAACATAAAATCAACAAAATAAAGAAATTGACAGAGAAGGTTGGTGGCATATGAGCTTTCATGGTGCTACTGGAAGAGATGGAGCTGGTGCCGGAATTTGGATAATCATCCCAAGAGATGAGAGTAAGTTCTTCTCCTACAAACTCAATTTTGATTGCACAAATAACATGGTAGAATGTGAAGCTTTAGAAGTATTAAAAAACTTAGGTGCTAAACATATTTCATTCTTTGGTCATTTTGAGTTAGTTATCAAAAAAGTGAATGGCACCTATCAAGCCAAGGATGTTAGAATTAGAGCATACAAAAATCTAATTCTTGAAATGCTGGAAAATTTTGAAGAACCCAATTTCACCATCAAGCCTAGAGAACATAATGGAATTGCAGATTCCTTGGTTATTTCAACTAGTCTATTTACAATTCCCATTCATTCCAACAAGAAATATGAAGTTGAAATTAGAAATAGGCCAACCTTTCTTGATAACATAAAAAATTTGGTAGGTATTTGACAATGATAAACAAGTCATAGATTTTCTTGAATTGAAGGAAGAGTTTGAAACCATTCAAGTTGACCAGCAGAACATGTTTATTGAAACAAAATCCAGTACAAAATTCATCCAGCTGAAAAACAACAGTATTCCTAAGGGTCTGATTCCTCTTGAAAATTTGTTTGACCAAAATGATGTAGCTAAGATTCCTAAGATAAAATCTGTTGATGAAGAGGTCGAAAATTGCAACCTTGGTATTGCAGAAAATCCTAAGTTTGTCAAGATGTCCAAGTTCCTTTCTTCTGAGGTAAAGCAAAGATATGTTGATTTGATGAAGAGATACATATATGTATTTTCATGGAGTTATGTAGATTTTAAAAGATATGATCCTAGTATCATTCATCATACAATACCCATAAAGGAAAATGAAAATAATTTCAAACAAAAACTGAGGAGAATCAATCCAATACTTTTGCCATTGATTGAAAAGGAGATTAAATTTTTTTTTGAAGAAAATATCATATTTCCATTGAGATTTCCAAGTGGTTAGCTAATTTGGTACCTATAAGGAAGAAAATTGGGGAGATTATGATATGTATTGATTTCATGAAACTTGAATAAAGCCTCACTAAAGGACAATTATCCTCTTCCCACAATGGATCACATACTATAGAACATTGTAGAATAACAAAGGATGTCAATGTTAGATGGTTTCTCAGGCTATAATCAGATATTGGTACATCTAGATGACCAAGAGAAGACAACTTTTATCGTGCCTTGGGGAACATTTATGTATGCAATGATGCCATTTGGATTCATGAATGCAGGAGCAACCTGTCAGAGTGAAATGGACATTGAATTTGCAAAATAAAAGGAAAAATCCGTGGTTGTATATTTGGATGAAATCACTGTGTTCTCAAAGAAGGAATAAGAGGATCTCAAGCACTTGGAAAATATTCTTCAAAAGTGCACAAAATTTGGTATTTCTCTAAACCCAACCAAAAGTGTTTTTGATTTGAAAACCGGAAAGTTATTGGGTCATATAATATCAAAGAAGGGGATTAAGATTGATCCAAGTAGGTTTTTTGTTCTTTAGAAGATAGATCTGCCCAAAAATAGAAAATAAATCTAACCTTTTTTAGGCAAGGTAAATTTCGTTAGGAGATTTATTCCTAACTTTGCAGAAATTGTGAAGTAGATCACCAAGATGCTTAAGAAGAATTGTGATGTTAAGTGGACAACATAGACTAAAAATTATTTTGAAGAGATCAAGATGGCTCTTACTCAAGCTCCAGTACTAATAAACCCTTATTTTCAAGAGAATTTATGTTTTTTACTTTTGCTTCATAACATACAATTACAAGAGTATTGTTGCAGAGAAAACAACAAGGTAATGAACAACCTATTTCTTTTTTTAGTAGGACACTTGGGAATTCTGAATTGAAGTACATCATTATGGAGAATCAAGCTTATGCTTTGGTGAAGGCACTTAAATATTTCAGATTTTATGTCATCCATTCACACATTGTTTCTTTTGTACATAATGTTGTAGTAAAAGATATATTAACCCAAGTTTATTCAGATGGTAAGAGGAGTAAGTGGATTCCCACTTTGTTGGAATATGATTTGGAGATTAGACCTAAAAAATTAGTGAAAGGACAAGGACTAGAAAAGCTAATGACTCAATCAAATTTTCATTTTCTATACATGAATTTTATAGCAGAAATTTCAGATGTCATTGCACATGAAGAGCTGATCCCTGTTGAAGAAATTTTTACTATGTCAGACTAGTATAAGGATGCCATTTTTTTTTTAAACATCATAGAGCTCCTCTTGAGTTAACAAAGTCAAAATCCATATTTGTTAAGCTGAAATATGTGAGGTAAAACATCTTGAATATAATTTTATATTGGAAAGACATGGGTGGAATACTTCTTAACTGTCTACTAGAGGATGAAGCTGAGAGAGTGATTGAAGAGTTTCATAAGGGTGATGGTGGGGGTCATCATTATTGGAAAGCAACAATGAATAAAATACTCAGTGCAAGATTTTACTATCCTTCAATGTTCAAATATGTGTATAAGAAGATTTTTTCCTATCATGAATGTCAAATCTTTGATGGAAAGAGGAAGCTGCTCGCATTACCTTTGAAACCCATATTTGTAGAAGCTCCTTTCCAGCAATGGGGGTTGGAATTTATCAGTGAGATACATCCTGCATATTCAGGCCATCATCGACGGATGCTAATAGCCACTCATTATTTTACAAAGTGGATTGAAGCAGTTCTTACAAGACAAGCCACAAATTCAATAATCATACATTTTATGGAAAAAAAAACATCCTATCAAGATTTCATTTTACGATGAAGATCATCACTGAAAATGATCATGCCTTCAAGTCAAAGAAGCTGGTAATTTTTTGCAACCAATATAATATCACCCTTGGTCACTCTACAACTTATTACCCTCAAGGTAATGCCTTGGTTGAGTCATCAAACAAGATCCTAGTCAGAATTATCAAGAGAATTTTGTAGGAAAACAAAAGGTCATGGCACTTGAAACATAAATTTTCCTTATGGGCTGATGGAATTTTCACTAAAAGATCCATAGAAAATTCTACTTATGAGATTTTTTATGGGATCGAAACAATTTTTCCTAGCTCTCTTGGAGTTTCGATGATGATAATGTTACGAGGATTGGAGGAAGAACCAAATTAAATTCAAAGGAGGATAAATCAGTTGATTGTTTTGTAGTAAAAGAGAGAAGAAGTATACAAAAATTATCAACAATCTCAAAATAGAGTTAAAAGGACATTTGAAAAAAATACAAGAGATGAAAATTTCAATATTCTGGATGTGGTTTTGAAGTGGGAGGCTAAGATACAAGACGGAGGGAAACATGGCAAGTTTGAAAACATCTGGAGAGGGCCATATAAGATCTCACTCTACCATGGAAATAACACTTTTATACTGCAAGAGATGGATGGTCAACTGTGTAAAGGACGACTTGTCAATGGAAATTTTCTCAAGCATTATTCCTCTTGATTCAATCAGCTCGAAGAAACACCATTGTATATATTCCATTTTTCATTTCCCATTTTCAAGTGTGGATGATATTTTTTTCAACAAGTTTGAGCCCGAGGTGAAGGCCATAAGGACTTGGAGATGACATCATCAAAGTTTTAGTTTTTAGTTTTCAATAAGGCAGTTGGTTTGTTGGTTCTTTGTTGCACCACAAGGGCTCAACATCCCCATTGGAGCTACTATTATCCAAGATAAAACTTAGGTTTTTTCTTTGAGTCAAATTGGTTGAGTTAGTTAGGGTTTTGAGTTTTCTTAAAAAATAATCACATGTATTTTTTCCATAAAGCTAGTTTGTAGGGTCATTATGAATTTTAGGGGGGTGTTAACATAAAGTTTAAAATCAAATCTTCCATGGGTATTGGGAATATTGGGTCATAATTGACATTTTGACAGTTTTACAGGAATCCGTAGCAACTCCAGTTAGAAAATCCAAGGGTTTTCTTCGGAATTTCCTGACACTTCCGAAGCAGATTTTCCTTCTCGAACACTTGTCCCACTACGAAATTCCATTGTTGTAGTAATGGTAAGTTAAAGGTAAATTTTTTTTAAAATGGTTGTGGTCAAAGTCATATGGGTCATGATTACGTGCCATTTGTCTTTATCCCTCATTTCTAAAACACTCAAATCATATTAATTCACTCCCACATTGTTTTTGTTTCCACTTTAGAATGCCTTTGTTGTCATAAACTCGGTCTCATTCTCACTGGAGTTTTTCTTGCTGTCCATAAGCTTGGTATTTTTTTCTTGTGATTTGGTCTATTTGTCTTTAGGGAAGGTATGTTGGTGTCAATAGCTCGTCTTGTTATCCTTAGGATATTTGCAGTTGTTATGAAGAAACTCTCTATGTGTTGAAGCCGTGGCAGCTCAGAGGAAGCAATATAAAGTAGTATTAGTTGTGAGATATGAACCAATGGATATGAAACTACTAGAAGATGACCCTACCTTCACTCAAGAATTTTCCAGCGTAGGGTGCCTTCGTTTCTTTCAGAAGATGAAAGGTTATAATGGGAAGAATGCCAAATATTTTTCTATTAACCTCAAAGGGACAAACTATAAGGTGGGCATGCTTAACTTTACAGTGTTCCCTTACACCATTTCTCATGCTACATAAATCCATAGGCCTAGAGAAATGTGGTTTAAAGTGCAGAAGTTTCAGTTGCAGAATTGTGATGAGTTTCTTAAGGAAGAGCACAAAGGGATTGATATGACTACATGCATTCCCAGAACTTACCTCAAAGAATATTTTTCTAAACTCCTAATGGTCATCAAGAAGTACTTCACTTTCGAAAAAAGGTTCAACATGGTCTATTGATTCCATTTCAAATTAATTCTGCATTTCACAGGTAAACTACCCCTTCACATTCCTTTTTATCTGTTTAGAAGTTTGGGAAATATGAATGACAATGTTCAAGCCAAGCCTGATGCTAGTAACACCTCTGTTTTCCATTATGGTCTTATTAAATTGTTGGTTGTTGAAGAGCTGAATTGGATGAACAAAGAGTGGTTCACCTTTTATTTATAAGTGGATATGAGTTTGATACTACCACCCCTAGTAAAAATCCAAAGTCCAAATCCATAACCCCTAGGGAGGAGAAGCAACCTGAGGTTGAGATTGTATCTGGAACCTTAATTAGAGATAGAACTTGTAGCTGAACATGTATCAGAACCTCTGGTAGCAGCAAAAAATTCTACAAGCATCAAAAGAAGGACGACTATAAACCAAAGGAAAGGAAAGGGTAATTTTCCAAAAATCCTAGAATCAATTGAGATTGAAGAAATCCCAATCATGCAACCTGAATAGATCACAGAGGTAGAAACCAAAAATAATAGCAATAGAGCCAAGAAATTGGATTTCACTCTAATAACAATGAGGGGGCTACACTAATAACAATAAGGGACTAAACTAGTAATATAGGGACCTAACATGCCTCTCTCCTTCAAAAAATTGTTTTCCTCAACGCTTGAGTATCTCTGGGTGCTTCTGTATAAAATTATCATCCTCCCATGCAGAATATTCAGTGGGTAATCTCTTCCACTTGATGAGATACTCTAAAATTTATCGATTTCATAGTTGTCGAGTTCTTGTTTCTGTGACCACTTCAAGTTCCAATATGATTTTTTCTTCCTCATCAAGTTCTGGAAATATTGTTTGAACTGGAAGATTTTCACCTATAACCTTCTTTAAGCATGAAACATGGGAAAATGGATGCACTCGTGAAGAAGCAAGAAGCTCCAATTTGTATTCCATAGTACCAATCTTTTGCAACACCTTGTAAGGACCATAATACTTTGGCGATAATTTATTATCCTCCTTAGCTTGCTTGAGGGAAATTTTTTTTTATGGTTGAAGCCGTAAAAATACCCAGTCTCCTACATAAAAATTTATCTTGCTGCGATGTTGATCTGCCTATTGTTTCATTCGATATTGTGCCAAATTTATGTTATCCTTTAAGAGTTGGAGAAATTCTTGTTGATTCTTGATGTGATCTTCCACTGTGATGTGATGGACGGTGGATGATATCCATAAAGTTCCATAAATGAGGTCATTTTTGCTGCAATATGGAAGGAAGTGTTATACCACCATTCAATGAGAGGTAACCACTTGACCCATTTTGTTTGTTTATCAGATACAAAAAAATGAAGATATCCTTCCAAACATTTATTCACTATATTAATTTGACCATCGGATTGAGGATGATAAGATAAGCTTTGAGCTAGTTGAGTACCCAAACAAGAAAATAATTCCGTCCAAGAATTTCCAGTAAAAATGGGATCTCTGTCGCTCACAATAATCTTTGGGTTTTCATGTAGCTTTTGAATTGTGTCCATAAATGTAGTAGAAACTATACTTGCTTTAAATGAATGAGATAATGCACAAAAGAATGCATACTTGGTAAGTTTATTAACTACCACCATGATGACACTCTTTTCTTTGGACTTGGGTAAACCTGTGATAAAATCCATTGAAATCTCCTCCCAATGTTGACTTGGAATGGATAAAGGTTGTAGAAGACCCGAGGTCTTAATTGCCTCAACTTTATTTTGCTGGCAAACCAAACATTCTCCTACAAACTTTTGAATATCATATTTAAGGCCATCCCAAAAAAATTATTTCTTCACCCTCTGGTAAGTTTTTAAAAATCCTGAGTGTCCTCCTAAAGGAGAAGTGTGCAATTCCAAAATAATCTTTTGTTTTAGTTGGCAATTCTTACAAAGATATAAGTGATCTTTGTACCATAAGGAATCAATTTTCCAACTAAGTGTATTAGATGTACTAGGATCTTGTTGCAACTTTTGAATGAGTGTCCGCACTTCTTCTTCCTTCTTCCATTCATCCCTTGCTTCATTTATCCAATCTAGTTGGATAATAGAAATGGCACAAAGAAATGCTTCCACCTCTTCATTCTTTCTTGAGAGTGCATCTGCAACAGCATTTAGCTTCCCTTTTTGTATTATTTCAAAGTCATAACCCAACATCTTTGTGACCCATTTTTTCCGCTCTTCAAGATAGTCTTTGTTCCAAAAGGTGTTTAAGACTATCATGATCAATTTTACCTTGAAGTTTCTTCCCATTAGATAAGGTCGCCATTTCTTTAGTGCATGTAGTATTTCTAACATTTCTTCTCTCATAAATAGATTTGTAAATACTTTCCTTTGATTGGACACTTTCAAAAGAAATGGGTCTTCCTTCTTGCATTAAAACAACACCAATTCCATTTCTGAGGCATCACATTCCACAATAAATGTTTTTGTGAAGTCTAGCATAGTAAGACTGCTAGGCACATTGCCTCTTTAAGATGTTCAAAGGCCTTAGTTGCTTCTATTCCATGAAAATGCATCTTTCTTCAATAATGTTGTTAGAGGTGCTGCTATTCTCCCATAATTCTTAACAAAATTGCGATAATACCCTGTTAACCCGATAAATCCTCACAACTAATTTATGGTTGTGGGGACTTTCCATTCCTTAATGGCTTTACTTTTGTTAGGTTCTACCTTAACACCGTCGTGAGATAAAATATGACCCAGATATTCCACCTCTTGTACTCCAAAGAAACATTTGGTTGTTTTGAATATAATTGTTGCTCCTACAATAGTTTGAGCACCCAGTCAACATGTTGAACATTATCCTTCCAAGACCTGTTGTAGATTAGTATATCATCAAAAAATACTAGCAGAAATTTTCTAAGGAAGGGTTTGAAAATGGAATTCATCAACCCTTGAAATGTATAAGGTGCATTGGTAAGGTCAAAAGGCATGACCAAAATTCACATAATGAACCTCATGAGTTCAAAATGTTGTTTTCAATATCTTCAATCTTCATTCTAATTTGAAGATATCCTAAACAAAGATACCAACTTGGTAAAATAAATTGCTTCATGTAATTCATCCAATAAATCATCAATCATAGGAATTAAATTTATCTTTAATAGTGACCTTATTGATCTCCCTATAATCCGGACACATGCGCCATTATCCATCCTTCTTGTGCACCAATACTACTAGAGCAAAGAAAGAACTTTGACTAGGTTGAATTATACTAGCCTCTAACATTTTTACAATCATACGTTCAATTTCGCTCTTTTGGACATAAGGATATCTATAAGGCCTAATGTTTGGAGGAACATTTCCTAGAATCAAATGAATAGCATGATCATGATCACGAATAGGTGGGAGTCCTTTGGGAGTTTCAAGACTTTTTTGAGATCTGCAGAAATAGATGATTTTGATGTTGGAACTTCTAGTGAGCATAATTTCCCAATTACACGTCGTTGTTCTTTCTTCAGAAGCTTTTTCATGACATTAGAGCTTATTATATTTCTGCCTTCCATATACCTATTTCCCTTTCCTTCGAAAAAATTTCAAGAAAAGTTATTGAAAATTAAAAGCTAGTCCCCAAATATTGTAACCATTGTACTCCTAGTACAACATCACCTCCCATTGGAATGGAAAGCATTGGACTATTCAATACATATTCCCCCATGGTTAGCTTGATATTTATGGAATTTTCTAGAAATTTATAGTTCCTCCATTGCAACCATCACTTGACATTCTGTGTTGGGTATAGGAAACAATTCAATTCCTTGGCTACCTTACAATGAATAAAATTATGGGTACTACCCGAATCAATCAACGTTATTACATTTTTCTTCTTGATATGTCCCTCTATCTTGAGAGTTTGAGGAGTGGTAATTCCTGCCAATGCATTATATGATGTGGTCGACTCATTTCTTTCTCTTCTAGGTTGTTTCTTGGTGTGTATCCTCTTCTTTTGAATATTCTTGTTCATTTTCTTCTTCCTCTTCTCAAGACACTTATGAACTTTAGTGTATTTTCTATCAAAACTATAGCAAAGCCCTTTTGCTCTTTTTTCTTCCAATTGTTGTGGTGTCAACCTTGTAGGTTGTGGAAGTCTAGGAGTAGAAACTTCCATCTATATATGTGAGTGGTAGGCTTCCTTGTCACCATAATTTTACATTCAATTTTTCTTGCCAACCTGAATGCCTTTTCCAATGAATTAGGTTCCCAAACATGAACTTCATGTTGGATGTTATCCTTTAAATTCCCTATGAAGACATCAATCTTGTGTTCCTCTGGAATATCATTAACCCTTATATTAAATTTTTGGAAGTCTCAATGTGCTCCACCACTGAACCCTTTTGTTTAAGATTTATCAGTTGGCTAAAGAAGGTGTTGATTTTTGTATCCTCGTAATGTGCTATCATTTCCTCCATAAAAATTGACCAAGTGACAATTTTTTTATGGGAGAAAAGCCATCGATACCATACAAATGTGTTTTGTTCTAAATGTAAAGTTGCAATCCGTACCTTTTGTGTGTTTTGCACATTATTGAGATCAAAATATTGCTCCATCTATATTATCCATGTTACGGGATCCTTGCCATAAAAATTCCTCATATCCATCTTTGGAATATGGTGATTCTTACATCCAACATTAGAGTTTATGAAATCGTTATTAACATTTATTTTGTTCTCATCATGAGTTTCTTCTACTATCTTTTCGCCATTAGGAAAATTTTCTTGTATCAATTTTTTCAAACCTTCCATGTTTTCTTTTAGATCATTCTTCATCTTTTCCATGTTTTCTTTAATTTTTTCATCAATCTTAGCTTCCATGTCATCCATCTTAGCTTCCATGCCAGCTTCCATGCCATCCATCTTATTTTTTGTTTCTCTTTGCGAGAGCGAAATTTGGTGCACTTGCTCTTGTAATTTTGATATGTCATGTCACATTTCTTCATCTTCATGAGTCATAGTAGAGACTTTTGAAGGCTTAATGGATGTTGAATTCTATTTAGGTGCCATTTTAGAACCCAATACTGATATCTATGCTACAATATTCCCTTGGAATCAATTCACACTAATTTTTCACACAAGACTTATGCAATTCTAAAAAAAAATACATATATTTTTCTTAATTTTGAGGAGCTCGATATTGAAATTGAATTATCTTTGTGATTTCGGATCTTCAATATCTGAAATTCAGCCCTGTGGTAGCCCTCTGAAGCTTCTTCCAAATGCCATAGGTCTGTCCTGATTTGGATTCTTCAAAGCAAAGCTATACCCAATCTCCCATGATGACCTAATTATAGACTGGTTCATCAGAGCGAACTTGTACAACGTGCCACGTGTCACTATTTCCTCCTGCAGCTCTAAAATTGATCCAAAGAAAACTTAAATCCGTGTAATTGCATCCAATTTTTACAAAATTCCAATCTGATGCTCAAAGAGAGAGTTATGACGATTTTCCCATGGTCACCTCTTTGAGATGACATTCAGAATCCTGAAACAATCCTAACTTCTACAGATCATATCTCTGAAAATATTGTGAATCAAGCTCTGCAATTTTTCCACGACATTCCTCAGGATTTCGGTTTCACTTTGTAAAAATTTCAGCTTCTGAACTCTTGCAAAACAAAAGTTATAGTGAATATTCCACGATGACTTGTTTAGGTTAAATTCAGGAGCCTGCAAAATTCCCTAACTTCTACAAATCATTTCTCCGAAAATATTGTGAACCAAGATCTAAAATTTTACCACCACATTCCTCAGGATTTCGACTTCACGCTGTGAAAATTTCAGCTTTTGAACCTTTGTAGAAAAAAAGGTATAGCGAAAATGTCACGATGACCTGTTTGGAGCAGCAAAACCTTAGAATCCAAAGCTCTGATACCAAATGTTATGAAACCAACTCCAAAAATAGAAGAATTCTTGGAAACCTCCTTTACATTACATAAATTAACAATTATTGGATGATGCAAATTACCAAAACCTCCTTCTATATATAGGAGTCCATGGGGCCACAATATATTCTTAGCCGACCTAACAATAATAATGTAAGGACAAAATAATAACAATATTGGGGTTGCAGGGGTACAACAATAACAATAAGGGAGCTACACTAATAACAATAGGGGACTAAACTAGCAATATAGGGACCTAGAAAATTCTACAAGAACCAAGAGGAGGAATACTATAAGTCAAAGTAAAGGAAAGGGTAAGCTATCAGACATCTTAGAAGCAATTGAGATTGAAGAAATCCCAATTGTGCAACCTGTAGAGATCAGAGAGGCAGAAACCAAAAAGAAGAGAAAGAGAGCCAACAAATTGGATTTCACTCAAGAAGAGTTAGGTTTTATTTTCAAAACTAGTGTTGGCTTAGGGGGTCCTAACCCAGGTTCAGAGGTTAAGGTTTGCCAACAAGCCCCTATACTACTAGCCCTTTCGGCAGTGACATGCTTGCACAAGCCAAAGTCTCACCCGAAGCAGTATGGGAGGGTGTTGGAACCAGGTTTCCGCACCCTGGGAGAGGGTAGGTAAGTCAAGAAGAGTTGTGTTCAACGTCACAATTACCAGATTGTATATCCCAGAACTCAGATCTAAAGATCCCTTTGCATCCATGTGTGCAATACCAATTATAATCACAGCAATCAATAGATCATAAATTCACAGAACAATAATGCAACTAACATAGATATTCTTTCATAAAATATAATAGATAGATGTCAAAGAAGCATAAGAAAATAACACAGTTACATTCGCATCTTAACACAGAACCATGCATAACATAACAGATATCTGAGATTCGTATCAAAAACCTTCCGCTTTCATTAGTCCTTAAGATCCTTTTACAATACCCAAAACCCAACCTGCGCACACAGCAACAGGGTCCACACCCAGCAAGACTGAGGATCTTCGTGCACACAGCCAGCAGGAGTCCTTTCCCTAATAACCCAAACATATCTACTAATTCACAGTTCACATCAATCTTAATGCCTTTTTTTTCCTTATTGACTCGAAATGTCCTTCTATTTATAACAATCTAGCCTAATCTTTCCTGTGGTCCACAAACCATGATTTGCGAACTCTAGGTCTACCCTTTGACCCATTACAATGCTTTCAGGGCTTTGTCCCATCCCAAAACCCTTGCGCTAGACAAAAATATGCAAAAAATATATAAAAATATTCAAAATTTTCCCCATTCGTAGCATTTGTAGGACCCTGTTCCAACAGTCCCCCAACACAATCTTGTGATTCGTCCCGAGTCACTGTGGTGTCGGGATCTCTGCCTGCACTTGTACGGTTACTCGGGTCATATAGTCATTTGATCCGATATGGTTTGAGCTGACTACCATTGACATAGCCTGGCATCATATCGCCATGCATGGTAGCTAGCTTAATATCTCCGACATCCGTGATCTTCTTAACTGTGTAGGGACCAAGCCAATGCTGTCGGAACTTTCCGAGATGCTTTGAAAACTAGCTATCATATAAGAGGACCAGTTCGCCCTCCGCGAATGCCTTTTGGCAGATATGTCAGTCATGCCAGGCTTTATCGCAGGCCTTCTGGACTTGCTAATGGAAATTAGCAAGAAACCGATCTTCCTCCAAAGCCATAAGCTGTGCCAATCACTCCTCCATGATGTCAGGTTCTGCCATGTTGGTAAATGTTGTGATACGTAGACTAGGAACAATATATTTTATGGGCATGATGACTTCTTTACCATAAATCATCCTGAATGGGGATTTTCCTATTAGCTTCTTGCAGATCGTTCGATAGGCCTAGAGGACTGATGGGATGCACACATCCCAATCGCTACGATCAGCATTTCATACCTTTGTTAGCACATGCTCCAAGATTTTATTAAAAGCTTCAACCGTGACTTTGGCCTGTGGGTGATATGGTGTGCTTTTTGTATGATGGATCCGAAACTCCTCGGTCAAAGCCTAGATTGTTTCATTAACAAAGTGCGTACCTCTATCACTCATGAAGATCTTCAGACATCCAAATCTGGTCAAGATGTGTTCGAAGATGAAATTTTTGGTGGTATCTGCAGTACAATATTTTACAGCTTGTGATTTAGCCCATCTGGTTACATAATCAATGGCGGTAATAATGTAGCACGCACCCGTATTCTTCCCTGGTGGGTTGATAGGCCCAATGAAATTGATGGCCCACTTATCAAATGCTTGTAGAGACATTTGTGGCTGAAGATGCATTTTATCTTTGCAGGACAGCCTCCCTGTTCATTGGCATGTATCACATGCTTTACAATAATCATGTGAGTCACTATGCAGTGTTGGCCACCATAACGCAGCTCTTAAGACCTTTTGCATCGTTGCTTTCCCTATGTATTGACCTCCTGCTACTCCATCATGAGCTTCTACCAAGATAGAATGCCTTTCATGCTCCAAAACATACCGTCGCAATACTTCATCTGCTCCCATCTTATACAAGTGACCTGCGATGATAGCAAAATTCATTGCCCGGGTAACTAGCTCTTTCCTCTGTTGTACAGAGTACTCTGGAGGTGCCGACCCTGTAGTCAAGAACTGAATGATATCCGCAAAGTGTGCATCTACTATCTTAATAGAAAATAGACACGCATCAGGAAATCTGGCTTCTAGGTCGGTTGGCTCCTCACCACTCTCTATTCAGGATAGGTGATCCGGCCCATAATTCAACTTTCCCGGCTTGACAATGATTTCAAAGTCATATTCCTGAAATAGCAGTAGCCATCGGCATATTTTCCCCCCCAACATATGCTTATTTACCAGGTACTTCAAAGCTGAATGGTCTGTGAACATTTTGAAGTGTCCTCCTAGTAAGTAATGTCGATATTTTTGCAAAGCGTAGACCATGGCCAACCCCTCCCGTTCTGTGGTGAAGTAGTTTCATTCCGCACCAAAAAAAATTCTACTTGCGAAGGCACCCGGATGGTCAATATCTCCTTCTCCCGGTTGCGTAAGGACAGCCCCGAGGGCAATGCCGATGCATCGACATGAACATGGAATACCTTCTCCCAATCAGGAAAGATGAGAATAGGTGTCGAGACCATGTTTTCCTTGAGTACTTCGAAGCTCTTTTAGCATTCATCATTCCAAAAGAACAACACATCCTTCTTGAGAAATTGTTCCATGAGGGTAGTAATTAGTGCATAGCCTTGAATGAATTTCCTGTATTAGCCTGTGTGTCCAAGGATCGAGCGCAACTATTTCTCTGTGGTTGGTACTGGCAAGTTTACAATAACTGTGATTTCGGCAGGGTCTACCATCAGTCCCTACCGACAAACTATGTGGGCAAGAAAGATTCTGAAAGGTATGCAGAAGATAAAATTCTTTATATTTAGGGAAATCTGGTGTTTACGGCAGGCATCCAACATCATGCATAGGTTTGATAGTGTGCCTTTACTAGGCTGAAGACATTCTAATCATCAAAATACACCTCGAGGAACTTGTGGATGAATTCCTTGAATACTGCGACAACAACCCTTGAGAAAATAGCAGGAGCATTGTTTAGGCCAAACGGCATGACAGTATACTGAAAATATCCCCACTCAGTGGCGAACATATTTTTTTTGTGGTCCTCATGTGCGATTCTGATCTGATGGTATCCTGAGAACCCATCCATGAAGGAGTATGCTTCCTGTCCTCCCACACTGTCTAAAATTTTGTCTGAGAATGGTGTCAGGAATGGATCATGAACGTAGGCATCATTCAACTTGTGCAAGTCCACACAGATCTGAATCTCCCCCTTAGTTTTCTTCTCTTGAACCACCATTAGACTGACCTAGTCTGATTGTTCAACAGGTTTGATGATACCTGCAACAAGAATTTTATCAAGTTCATCCTTGACCTTTTGCTTATACTTGGGGTTCAACCTATAGGGTTGTTGTTTTACGGGCCGCGCATAGGGTTTGAGAGTGATATGCATGATTCCCAAGTCCCCCGTGATCCTCTTCAGCTATGATAACTTTGTTGTGAACAAGTCCTGGTATTCTGTAACTAATTTGGCCACTTTACGTACTGTCTCCTCATCCTAGTAGTCCCCAATCTTAGCCATCTAGAGTGCTCTTTTGTTCCAACGTTTACCTCACACAGCTTGAGCGGCTTAGTGACATCAACTTCTCGTAGTGGAGGTCCTTCAATGGTGCACTCCCCTTCTGACTCTGGGATAGCGACAGACTACATATCATCTTCACCGTCCTCCCTTGCCAAGCTATGATAGTTGATAATATCCTGCATCTGTGCTTCCCAAGTCGGTGCTCTGGATGTTGTAGAGGAGCTGGTTGTTCCAAACACAAATGTATCTATTTCTTGCAGAGCATCGTCAAGTGCCTCAGAACCCCCTATCAATCTGAATGTTTTTACGAAGTCACTTGTCAAAGTTTCCCAATGGCGGGTGTGCTAGTGGAGCTCCACATCCAAGTACCATGTAGTAGGGATTGGACTTATCTCATGAATGAATAAATGAACCCGCTCTTCTGTAGTTCGGTCACCCCATGCCTTTATCCATGCAACCACATGTTCCCACTGATTTCCTGGGCCAAGGAACATCTTGACCCATACTTTCGCCAGATTCTCAAATCATAGGAGCATCATGTCCCGACAATCCTGCACTCCTGGAATGCTTCTTTATGCGTATCCCACCATCGTGCAGGGGTAGCACACATAGCTAGGTTAAGGGCCCATAACCTTTGTTCTCTGGGAACTTCTGCTTCAAATCGCCACAAAAAGTCCCTAATGTTACCATAACCATAAATATAGGGTAGATCTCTTACCTTCGTCGAAATGCAGTGGAATTTATTTATGACCCGAAGGCATCACAGCTTAGAGACCTTATGTAACCGATTATGCCAATTTTCCATCTCCTCGTCAGAGTTGGAGAAGCATTCACTGTCCTTTTCCCAACAAAGTACTCCCTTCGCCATGGGGTTGATCTAATCTTCATCCCACGCAGTCAACTTATAGATGTAATCTACCTCCTCCTTGTTGCACACCAGCTCTGTGTATCATTCGCCTTCCGCGGGATCTAATGGTACTATTACTCTGGTACCGTTATTCTCAAACACCATGCTTCTCTTCTTCAAATTAATTATACCTCCCATTTCTATGGCCCAATATAACCCTAGAAGCGCAGGGTAGGGTTCCACATCTTCTACAATTTGAATGACTTCAAAATCAGCCCGGACCTTGACCCCTGCAATATCTACCACGATTTTTGATAGTCTTCCCAAGGGTATGATCTTTTGATAATTGGCCATATGCAGCAGGATAGTGGACCATTCCAACTTAGGTTCCCCCATTCATTGCCAAATCTGTTTAGGTAATACATTCACATCTGACCCTAGGTCCAAAATAACATGATCCATCTCGTAATCACCAATCTGCGCAGTCAACCACATCTCCCTACCAATGCATTTCTTATATCTATATAATTTGTGTACATCCTTGATTTTCGGATGGAGGCTAGGTCATGCTGCGTAGCTATCTATTAATGCCTGAATATTTTCCACAGTTTTGGGTTGCACAACAGCTTCATACATGCCTGTAAAAAGGGCTTGACTTCCTCACCTGCCTTGAGGCCTCTTGGCAGCTGCGAAGTAGACGCTTCTGCCTCAGCAGATTTTGTGTGAGCGGTAACCAACGTTTCTTTTTCCTTTCTTAGATTCACATTGTCTTGCTTGATAGCTTCTTTCCATATCAGAGGTTCGGTCGCAGTCTTCTCCCCAGGCCCTGCGGTGGCCATCCCACTGCATGTTACAACATTCACTCTTGGGTCTTTGTCTCGCAGTTCAGCCTTAACCCTCTGCACATTCTGCATTGGTGTCGGTTGCTTCTCCTGTATATTTGCTATCAAGATTGGACAATCTTCAACTGCATGGTCCATTTGTCTGCACTACCAGTAGGACTGCCTTGTAGGATTGGGACAGTCCCTGGAAAAGTGTCCTACTTCCCCACAATTATAACAGATTATTTTCCCTTGTCCTCGACCTGCACTTACACCTCTCCCACCTCCCCTGCCCATGGCTAGGGAGCTAATTATGCTCGATAGGGATCTTGGTGAGGAAGGATCCAACTGTACCCTATAGAGGTTCCCTCGATCGATCATCAAATCATACGTTTGGCAGTTTTGTTCATCATGTCCTACCGACCGGCAGAACCTGCACCATTGTTGCTTTACCTCTGGGACATACGCAGCAAGGCGAGGACAGTGGTTTGTATCGTGCAGTCCTAAAACGCGACAATCTTCGCACCATAATGCCGGCCCACTTGACCCTATAACTTCCCTAAGGCACAATGGACTAGGTCCCCCAGCCTGCATATAGTCTACTAATAGAGGGCAATTATCCTTGGTGTGACCATTCGTCCTGCATCGTATGCACCATCTTTCGGGGCTAGCTTCTGCTCCTCGTTCCTTTCGTAGGTTTTGGATCTCCATGTGCATTGCCTCCAATTTTCCTTGGATCTGTTGGACACCCATCTGGGCATCATCTCTCTGCGCCCTTCTGATTTCATAGTGACCTCCAAAGCTTTTCCTGTGATTGAAATTTTGATGACCCATCGATACACATAGGTGAGGCAGCAGCATAGCAATGAACCACTCTGTGTGTTGTTTGTCATCGTAATGGAACCCTCCTTCTCTGATTACCTTATTTAGTCACTGATTAGCCTCCCACATAGACTTAGAGAGCCCCTGCTTGAATTCTTTCAGATCAACTATAATTTGAGAGTAGGCCTTAGGCTTCTTGAATTTTTGCTTCAAGGCATTCTTAATTTCTTCAATGGTCGCATTTTCATGCTGCCGATGTATCCCATGTACCATTCCAAAGCTCTTCCTTCGAAGGCAAGGGACAGTTGTGCCCTCTTCACCGTATCACTAGCTACATTCTGCACAGTCCAGACCGATCCTGCAAAAAACCAGAACTGATACATGTCTTCATCCCCCACACCCTTAAAGGTAGGAAAATTCATGTGCATAGCCATGTTTCCTTCTAGTGGTGGCAGAGGCCCCTATGTTGATTGGAAAGTGGTGTGGCCAGAAGGCTCTGCGCAACTGCTTCTCTTACCATAATGTAGACAAATTTGTCTCTTTCTTCATTGGTCTGATAGTATTTGCAGCTTCGTGTCATACTTCCATCTAGATCAGAGGTCATTCATTTGGTGTGGCTGCACAGAATACTCTTTTCGCACAGTAATACCTTAATCAGCAGTGGTAAGGTCCTTAGAAACTTACCCTGGAAACCCTTGTAGAATATTCTCTCTGCTTCAGAGTAAGAGACAAACTGATTGATGGAAAATTTTGTTACAAGCCCTCCTAGTACACTGTCCACCCAATGGTCCACCATGAGAGTGATGGTGTTATCAATATTCTCTAAATGCTAGATCAATTCAAGGGTCCATTGCATAACCTGCTCGTCCTTCCAACACTTTTGAAATTCGACCAACCTTGCGAGCCACTCTTGGAGATCAATCGCAATTGTTACAAAGAATATCTCGTATATCTCTGTGAAAATATACTTATTCTTCCAATCTTCGATGGTCAACTTCGTACTGCGGTTTTATTTTACTGTGAATTCCTGAACTTGATGTTCAAACCATTCATCAATTTCTTTTCTTTCAGGTTTCCAATACAACCTTGGCATTACCTTATCCCTCTCTCAAAATGCTCCTGGTCCCAAAAAAGAAACCATTTGTTGCCTCAAGGGGTCCTGACCTAGGTTCGAAGGTTAAGTTTTTTGAACAAGCCCCTATACTACTGGCCCTTTCAGCAATGAACTTCTTGCACAGGCCAAAGTCCCACCCGAAGCAGTATGGGAGGGTGCCGGAACCAGGTTTCCGCACCCTGGGAGAGGGTAGGTAAGTCAAGCAGAGATGCGTTTAATGTCACAATAACCAGATCGTATATCCCAGAACTCATATCTAAATATCCCTTCGCATCCAAGTGCGCAGTACCAATTATAATCACAGAAATCAACAAATCATAAATTCACAGAACAATAACATGAATAACATAGATATTCTTGCATAAAATATAACAGACAGATGTCAATGCAGCATAAGCAAATAACACAGTTACGTTCACAGCTTAACACAAAACCATGCATAACATAACAAATATCTGAGATTTGTATCAACAACCTTCCACTTTCATTAGTCCTTCAGATCCTTTTACAATACCCAAAACTCAACCTGCACACACAGCAGCAAGTTCCGCACCCAGCAAGACTGAGGATCTCTGCGCACATAGCCAACAGGAGTCCTTTCCCCAATAACCCAAAAATATCTACTAATTCACAGTTTGCATCAATCTTAATGGATTTTTTCCTTATTGAATGAAAATGTCCTTCTATTTATAACAATCTAGCCTAATATTTCATGTGGTCTGCAAATTGTGGTTTTCAGACTCTAGGTCTACCCTTTGACCCATTACAATGCTTTTGGGGCTTTGTCCCATCCCAAAACCCTTGCGCTAGACTAAAATATGCAAAAACTATATAAAAATATTCAAAACTGTCCCCATTCGCAGCCTTTGGAGGACCCCGTTCCAACACCTAGGAAGCCTATCACAAGATCACAACAACCAATTGAAAAGATGTGAGAGATGCCTTCAACAAAAATAGATTCATCAAAGAAAAGGAAAGGCAAGGAGAATGTACAAGAAAAAAGTGAAGTGGAGGTTTTACAATAACAATTAAGAGATGCTAGAAATGAGGTGGTAGAATCTAAATTTCTTTTTGAGGAATTGAAGCAAGATATATCAAAGTAACTTGATTTGTATCATAAGGTTGTAGCTGAATCTAAAAATATGGAACAATGCCTTTGCATAGAATGATGAAACACATGTATAGAAGGAAAAAATGGTTGCACGGAGACAAGAAAAAGTTTCAAGGACAAGTAAAATCATTAGAAACTCAAATTGAAATGATTAAAGTGGAACTTGCAAAGAGAAATCTCAAGATTATTGTTGAATTATATGGCACTCCTTGAACATGGTAACATCATTAATTTTTCCTATGCTATGTTTAACTAATATTTTTAGTATTATACAAACTTGTATAGGCTATTATAAATGACATGGAGGTGGAATAAATCATGAAAGGGAAAAACCTCAGAAACTTGACAATTTCGTAGCAACTCCCCATATTGAAGGTGAATATCTGCTATGGAATTGTTGTAGCTTTCATGGAGGAAAGGACAAGTTTAAACCTCAGTAATGAGAGTACCAAAGGCATGCTTTTAGCTAATAAAAATCAATTAAGACCCTAGAATTGTCAGAGAAGTTAAATAGGTATAAAAAGGGTGTTTTTTGCATTTGCTACCAAAATTTGCTACAAAACTGCCTATACTCTGTTTTTTCCTACATAATGAAGTTTTGATGAATCTTTGGGTAATAAAACAACAAGGTATTGATGGAAAGTAGGTCAAAGGTGTCCACATCATTAGCCTAGGAATTTCTATTTTTTGGGGAGAAAGCTCAGCAGGTCAATATGTCAGCATACACGTAGCAAGAGCATAACATTCTAGCACTCTAGTAATTCAACACTGCAACAAATCAACAAATTGGTTGCATTCGATGAGGGTCATAAACAAAAAATTTTGAGCTATTAAATGATAGGAGACTCATTGTTTTTTCAAATTCTGTTGAAACAAAAATATCCATTCAAATGCTCCATGAGTTGTAATTCAATTAGAATTAGGTCTCTTAGCTATGCATCGAGTCTAGCCAGGTAGAAGATTATTGTAATGGATATATCACTCTATATATATGTAACTTTTTCACTTTAAAGGGGTTGATGGATGACGTGAGAGAACCAACATTGTAATATTTTTCTTTACGTAATATGCATTTGCAAATGTTACACAATAATTTTTCACCATGCTCATTTCCCATCCTTGATTTTGAAATGCCCTGTGATAGAACTTGTGCAATGTTGCCACCCTGGAAAAATATGTAAAGACATCCCCTGAAGACTCACAGAAAACTACCTTAGAATATTAATGAAGGAACTTGGTCAAAACCCTAGTTTTCTGGGTCAGCACATTTTGAAGTTTCTTGCCCATGCTGAGGGCAGGTTGGCAGTTGTCTTAGTGTTGTTAGCGCCCTTATTTATTGGAAAACCACATTGATCCCCTTTCTCATAGTGTTTCCTCATATGGAGAAGAATCTTTGACCTCTAGAAGTTCCAGGGCGATGATTTGGTTGTTAAATGGTGGTGATAGGGCCGAGCTCCTTGATTTTAGAGCTTTTATCTCATCCAAGGGGGTTTATCCCTTAGAAAGTGGACCTTCCTCCTCCTTTCATGGTCTCCCAACCTCTTCTCCCTTCCTATAAATTGGTCCCCATCCTTCCACTACTGGTTGGTCATTATTGGGCTAGTCTAAAATCTCATTCCCTTTACATTCATGCACTTTGATAATGCCTAAGTTGTTGGGAGAAGGAATTCTTTAGAGCTTCGGTGAAGGACTCATATTTTCACCAAAGGGAGGCCTCCAACATCAAGGCCTAGGTTGTAAGCTCTCTCTTTTATATTCATTAATAAAACATCTGATGTTTTCTTTCTATACTTGTTTAATCATTTTTGTAAATATCGTGGTACTACTTGATCTACTATATAGCTAATGTTTAATGATTATTATGTATTGGATTACAATTTTTTTTGCCTCTTGATAATTCGCGGGTATTCTTGTGCCATTATAATTCCAAGTTCGGTTTGGTTATGTGATGAGAGCACTAGTTCTTGTGTGATCACGGTATGGTGAGGGTGGAGTTGGGTAAAACTCTGGATTCCCTTGGTTGTTTTTTTATTGGTTTTTCCATGACATCCCACATTCATGTTTGGAATGTGGCACAGGGGGTGACTGACTGAAGAGATATTTAGCTCAGTCATGTCTATGGTTGGATGGTATGTTGAAGTCATGAACCTGGTTGGTTATTTCCTATGTTCAATGAAAGCTAAGTTCTATTTCTTTCTTACTTATTAATGTTTGTATTTAATGGTTTTTATCTCATTGTTATTTCCATGGTTTTATGTTGGTTATAAGCATGTTTATATCATTGGCTCATGTCATAGTTATTTCATGTATTTACTTGTAAATGTTAACATAATGGATAAAAGACCTAATTGTTGTCATATATATTCAAGGAAGAGTGTGGTGATCCTTCTTGTAATGTCTCATAAGAGTTTTTAGTCATTCATGCTTTGTCTTGTATCCTAGACCTATAGATTTCCTTCATGCCAAGTGTTGATAGAATGCCAGTCTTGATTGGAGATGGTCATGCCTAGTCCTCGATTCAGTTTTGATTATTTGGAATTTTTGTCATGTGTTTGATGGATTCTGAAAACTACACGAAGTTCTGGGAAGTTTTTGTATAGTGTACCACTTCCCTTAGGCCTACCCGAGTAACCAGCCGACTATGGTAAACATGAGATGATAGGTTGTTAAGACAGATTCAACCTCCTTGGTGACCTTAAGGAAGCCTAATCGAAGTAGAAACAATAACACAGACCTTTAACACATGTTACAACACCCCTAGAGGCTATCCAAGTCATCCACCTGACTTGTCCCTCGGTCCACTAAGATTTCATGGATAAAAACCCCTGGACACATGCACAGTCTTGCATCCATGCGTCTGGGAGGGTTTTTATGCACACATGCAACTGCATGCCATCATCTAGGGACTAAATTGCCCAGAATTTTTCCTACGGTTGTGAGAATTAAGACACTTTTTAAGCCCATTATCCTAGACACTTCCCAAACTCCATGTAACTTCTAGGAATCATAAAATACACAATGGAAATACTAGTAAACCAAAACTTGACTCCAGGACTAAGCTTGACCATCCCCAACTGGGACTGACATTCTGTCAAACACTTGGCATGAATGTAATCTATAGGTATAAGATACAAGACTGAGTATAAATGACTGAAATAACTTATAAAACATTACAAGAAGCATCACCACCTTCTTCCTTGACCAGATATAACATCAATTAGGTATTTCATCTATCATTTTAAAAATTACAAGTGAATACATGAATCAACCATGACATTAAATAGTCATTTAAAAATTATATAACCAGCATAAAAGCATGGAAATAACAGTGAGAATACAACCAATAATCCACATAATAGGTACAAAATCAAGATAACTTAGCTTCCATTAAACATAAGAAAATACTGACCAAGTTCAGGACTTCCATGTTCTACGCTACCATAGACATGTTTGATCCAAATATCTCTATATCTAGTCACCCCCATGCCATATTCCAATCATGATTGTGGGATCTCATGGATAAACTAATCCAAAAAAACAACCAAGGGAATCCATAAGTCAAACCACCTCCACCCTCACCATACCATGATCACACCCAACTCGTGATCTGATCATAAAAGCGAGTCAAACATTTAAATGTCATACAGAATCCATCATTATCCTTGAGGAATTTTATGTCACCACGTCTCTCAAGATTTAGTGCAATTCAATCCTGGATCGATGGGCCCTAAACTGAGACACCTCCCTCAGGATTTACCATGTATCCCACCAAAAACGATCAAGGGATTCCTAGGCCTTTGGAAATGAATCTTCAAACCATCTTTGGCCCGAATTCTGAATCCATCTAGAAGATCCATATCTCAAAACCGAGATCAAAATCCCAACACACCATGGAATTTGGAAAAAAAAAGGAAAGGTTGAAAACCATCGTCATATCTCGGAAAAACCAGGCCACCAACAACAAAATAACCAAATACCAACATGCATAAGCCATGCATGTCCAAACCAGCTAGGAAATAACATATGTAATATTTTACCTGTAACTATTGCTACTGAAGCTGCTAGATATTGCTTTTCCTTTCTTGATCTTTGCTTTACTTTCCCTTCTTTTCCTTCCTTTGCTTGCTTCCTCTTCCTTGGCACAATGTTTAATTTCTCCAAGAAAACTCTAAGTATCCAAGAGTGAGTGAGAGAGAGAGAGAAAGAGAATAATGAGAGAGCTCCAAAAAATGATGTGACAAAAGCTACCAACTGATCCTTAGAAGATTTTTTATTATTGAGGCCTCTATTTTCTTCATTTTCCTCCTCACATGCAACCTGTGACCTTTTACCTTCCTTTTCTTTTATTTTTCTTTATCTTAATAAATAAATGTGCCAAAAATACTTTTTTCCTCGGCCATAACCTTATATCCAACCCACTAGGATATTTTTCCCAACATTCAGCTTGGAATAAGTGTCCCTTGAATCGTGGTCATATTTTTTCCTTTATTAACTTTTTATTACATGAAATTTTCCCCGGGTATATTACAAAGCCCTACCCCTTATGGAACACCATCCTCTGTGTTAAACCACATCTACACCCAAGAAAAATTGCTAAAAAAACCATACTTCTCATGGAGCTTTATAACTTAGCTCGATGCAATATTTACAATGAGTGACATGCTCAAAAGAAAAACCATGATAACATAACCATATAACATCCATGTCGCTTATTGGGGTTTTATAACTTATCTCATGGTGGTATTTATGTCCATATGCATAAACAACTATACAAAAAAATCATCAAAACATATTCCAAACAAATACCAAACACCAAATCAAAATTGCTTTGCCTGAAATGGGAAAAAAGGAAGGATGCATGACTTGCATCTAATCTTCCATCTCCCTTGTAGCTTCATCAGGCCCAAAGTGCTTCCATTGCACTTTAAATTTCTAGATGGATTTGTTATTGAGCATGAGATACTTCCACTGCAATATGCACTGAGGTTCTAGCTATAATTATCTATCTTTCTCCACCTGCAATACAAACCAATCAATAACATGATCAACGTCTTTTATATACCTTTTAAGTAATGAAACATGAAACACATCATGGACTTTCATTGTTGGAGGTAGTGCAATTCGATAAGCCATTGGTCCAATCCTCTCAAGGATTTTAAAAGGCTTGCAATGTTGTGGTTCCAACTTGGCACATGATTCTATCCTCAAGGATATTTTCTTGGGCTTGATGCACAAAAAAACATGCTCCCCAACCTGAAACTCCTTAAATATCCTGTGTTGGTCTTCATAACTCTTTTTTCCTGTCATGTGATGCCTTTATATTCTTCTTTATAACTTGCATTACTTGTTCCATGTCTTCCAACATGTTTGGCCTAATCAACACCCTGTTAACTAGATCACTCCAACTGATAGAAGTATTACAACTTCACCCATACAGTTCCTCAAAGGGACTAATATCCAATGACTCATGATACCCATTATTATATGAAAACTCAACCAATGGTATATTCTTCCCATTTATGATGTTGATGCATCACATACATCCTCAACATGTCCTCGAAGATCCTATTGAGCCTTTGAGTCTATCCACCTATTTGTGGATGATAAGTTGTGTTGAAGGCCAACCCAATGCCCAATCTTGCAAATAATTCCTTCCAAAACTTGGAAGTGAAGTTTTCATCCCTGTCTACCACAATATTCTTTGGAACACCATGCAATCTAAATATGTCCCTAATGAACACTTATGCTACATTGCTAGCTGAATAGGTAGTCTTCACTGGAATGAAGTGTGCTACCTTTGTCAACCCATCCACAACCACCATGATATAATCATGTTATCTCACTGTCCTCGGAAAACCTGTGATAAATTCCATGGAAATGATTTCCCATTTCCATTCTAGAATCACAATAGGTTGTATTAGACCACGGATAACACCTCTTCAACCTGTGACGGTCAAACACTATTGGGGAAATCATTAGCCCTCTTCAATTCCCATTGACAATATAATCTCTTCACTAAATTCTGACCATCTTACGATAGCTATGTGACCTAAATATGGTTCTACCTGAAGCTCCTCCCTCAATATCCTCACCTTCTTAATCTTTCTATAACATATATCATGTCTCTAAACCTAACTAATCCTATGTATCATGAGACAATACATCACCCAGCCACGCACAGCCTCTTAACAATATTCTCTGCAGGTGATGGGTAACTGAGCCTCAAAACCCAGGAACACTCTAGCCCAAAAAGACTAAAAAAACATGAAAAAACACCCAAAAACAAAAAAAGTGTATTCCAGAACGCACTTGGTTTTTTTTAAGGTCAAATTTCAACATTTTATAAAATTATGCTAAAAACAAAATTGTTTCTTGAAAAAATGATTGAAAAAACACCCTCAAAACAAAACCAGTTGATGCTAGAATAACAAAAAAAAAAAAATTGTGTCATATTTTTGACATTTTTAAAAATATAAATAACATTTTTTAATTTTTAAAATTCAAACATTAAAAAAAACCTAAAATTTAAGAAAAAAATAAATTTAAAAAATAAAAACATTTTAAAGCTTAAAATTTAAAAATATATAGGAATAAAAAAATAAAAATAAAAACAAAATAAAATTTTTAATTCAAACATTAAAAAAAACCTAAAATTTAAGGAAAATAAAAATAAAAATTAAAGATTAAAATTTCAAAAAATATAGAAATAAAATTTAAAAAAAAAAAAAAAAACAAGTTAAAAAAAGAAAGAAAATATAAAAAATAAAATATAGAAATTAAATTTAAAAAAGAAAAAGAAAATGTTTATTAAATTAAAAAAATAATAATAAAAATGATTTAAAATAAAAAAAAATAAATTTAAAGAAATATATTAAATTTTAATAAATTTAAAACTTTAAAATAAAAATTAAAAAAAAAACATTATTTAAATTAAAAGTAAAAAAATGAAAAATTAATTAAAAATAAAAAATGAAAAATAAAATACAATAAAAATATTAAATTTAAAAAAATATATATTAAAAAACAAATAAATTTTAAAAAATAAATTAAATTTAAATTATAAAAAATAAAATATATATATATATATATATATATATATATATATATATATATATATATATATATATATATATATATGAGCTTAAATTAAAAATATATATATTAGATTTTTATTGATTTAAAAAATGTTAATATTAAAATAACAAATTAAATTTAAAGAAAAATATTAAATTTTAATAAATGAATGAATAAAAAATAAATTTTAAATATAAAGAAAAAAAAATAATTATTAAAATAAAAACTTTAAAAATCAATTAAAAATGAAAAATTGAAAAAAATAAATTAAAAAAAAATATATTGAATTAAAAACAAAATAAAAAACAAATTAATTTGAAAATATTAAGTTCGATTAAAAAATAAAATCTAATTTTAAATATACAATTTTAATTGAAATACAAAAAAATATATAATAATTTTATGTAATTAAAAAAATAATAATAAAAAAAATTAAAAATTAAAAAAAAATATTAAATTCAAATAAATTTAAAAAAAAAAATACAATTTTAAAAAATTAAATGAAAAAACTAAACATAAAATTTAATAATAAAAAAAAATATGAAAAAAAAATTCAATTAAATAAAAAAAATACAAAATTTAATAAAAATTATTAAGAAAATTTAGAAAAAAAAATTGAAAAACAAAAAAAAATGAATAAAATTAAAAAAAAAAAAAAAAAAAAATTAAAACAAATTAAATTTCAAATATAAGAATTAAATTAAAAAAAATAATTTTAAAATTTTTGAATTTAAAAAAAAAATAAAAATAAAAAATCAAATTAAAAAAAAAATATTAATAATTAAACAAAATTAAAAATAAAAAATTTGTTGATCGTGGTGGCACTGCCAATCGGCCTCCCACCCAGGTGGCGGCGGAGGCCGGCTGCTGGGCAGGCAGGGGGTTGCATGTCGCCCTCCTGTGGCGGGAGGCCCATTGCGCAAGGCCGATTATGGGAATCGCCCTCCCGCGACGCGAGGCCGATTCCACGAATCGCCCTCCCATGGCAAGAGGCCGATTGCGCAAGGCCAATTCCAGGAATCGCCGTCCCGCGACGCGAGGCCGATTCCGAGATTTTCCCTCCCGCGGCTTGAGGCCGATTTCGGCCGCGGGAGGCCGATTCCGGGAATCGCCCTCCCCCGGAATCGGCCTCCCGTGGCGCGAGGGCGATTCTCAGAATCGGCCTTGCGCCGTGGGAGGGCGATTCTCGGAATCCGCCTCACATAGCAGGAGGGCGATTCCCGGAATCGGCCTCGTGCCGCAAGAGAGCGATTCCCGAAATCGGCCTCATGCCACGGGAGGGCGATTCCCGGAATCGACCTCTCGCCCAAGTGGCGGAGGAGGCCGGCCGCTGGGTGGGATTCTGGCCTCCCGCCCAGGTGGCGGCGGAGGCCGGCTCCTGCGCGGGCGGGGGGTTGCATGCAGCCTCCCTGCCTGCCAAGCGGCCGGCCTCCTCCGCCACCTGGGTGGGACGCCGATTGGCGGCGCCACCATGATAAAAAAATTCTTTTTTTAAAATTTTTTTTAATTTTTAATATTTTTTTAATTTTTTTTTTAATTCAAAAAATTTAAAATTATTTTTTTTAATTCAAATTTTTTATTTAAATTTAAATTGTTTTAATTTTTTTTGTTTTTTTTTTATTATTTAATATTTTAGATTAATTAATTTTTAAAATTTAAAATTGATTTATTAAATTTATTAAATTTTGATTTAATTTAATTTTTTTTTTTATCTTTTAGTTTATTTAGTTTTTCATTTTTAAATTTTATAAATTGTTTCATTAAAAAAAAAAAGAGTAAATTTTGGATATTTGTTTTTAAATTATTTGCATGTGGTTTTTTTCATTTTTTTTGTTTTTTAATGATAGTTTTTTTTTTTTAATTTTAATTCTTTTATTTTAATTTTCTTTTTCAATTTTCAATTTTGTTTTTTTTTTAATTTGTTTTTTTTGTTAATTTTAAAATTTGTATTTTATCTAAATTTTAATTTTGTAATTTAAATTACTTTTAAATTTTCTATTTAAATTTTTTTTTTAATTATATGGTTTTTTTTAATAACTTAGAAAAAAATGTTTCTGATGTTTTTTTTTTTTTTTGGTTAATTTTTGTTTTTTGTTTTTAAATTATGTGTTTTTTTTTCAAATTTTGTCATTTCTTTTGATATAATTTTCGAATATTTTTATTTTATTTTTGTTTTTTTTATTTATTTTTGTTTAATTTTTTTATTTTTACAAGTTAATTTTTTATTTTTTTACATTTTTATTGGTTTTCTTCTTGTTTTTATATATATATATATATATATATATATATATATATATATATATATATATATATATATATTTTTTATTTAAGTTTTGTGTTTTATTACCAACATGAAAATCACCACTCTAAAAAAAAAAGGTTGATGCTGCATCAATATGTTTCAAAATTAACATGAAAATCACCGCTCTTAAAAAAAAAGTTGATGCTGCATCAATATGTTTCAAAATTAGCATGAAAATCGCTAACATTTTAAAACAAATATTCATACTTCATAAATAAAAATATTAGAGTGTAAAAAATGTGCACAAAAAAAAGGGGTGATTCTGCATCACCACTTTTCAAAATCGGGTGCTTTTTATGCTACCAAAAAAAAAAAGTAGGTAACAATACGATTACCTATTTCATCGGTAATAGTGTTATACACGTGCCTATGCACATGCTGCTTATTATTCTGTGATATGTGCCTAAGCTCCATATATCTTACATCTTTTTGGTCGGCCTACAAGATCTTGTCCTGTAAATATTTCCCATAGGATCTCATAGCTGCAATGTGATTTACTTGTATCCTCCTACTAAGAGGATCTTCAACCTTGTTCTCTTTACCTTTGATGTACTTGATCTCAAAATAAAACTCGTTGATCTTATCCAACCATCTAGCCTTCCTGGAATTCAGATTCGTATGGTCAAACAAGTACCTCAACCCACTGTGATCTCTCATCATTATAAACCTCCTACCAAGAAGATAATGCCTCCACATATTTAGTGCATGGATGATCATTGCTAGCTCAAGATCATGTGCCTGATAGTTCTTCTCATGTTCATTCAGTTTTTGTGACTCGTAGCATACTACGTGTCCCTCATGCAACATAACTCCACCAAGCCCTCTCTTGCAAGCATTTGTACACACTACAAAATTGTTGTTTGGATCTACGATCTTTAACACTGGATCATGTGTTAACAACTTATTAAGCTACTCAAAATTTGCCTCACACTCCTCTTTCCATTTGAACTTCTTCCCTTTCCTCTACAATGATGTAATCAGATAAGCAATCTGTGAGAATTTCCTCACGGTCCTCCTATAATATCCTATCAATCCCATGAAAGATCTCACCTCATCTACATTTCTAGGAGCTACCCACTCCCTGATGGCCCTTATCTTTTCTGGATCTACTAAAATACCCTCCTTGGAGACAACATGTCCCAAGTAATGTACCTCAGTCTGAAAGAAACTACATTTGTTGAGCTTAGCATACAACTGATTCTCTCTCAACAATATCAACATTGCTTCCAAATACTATGCATGCTCTTCCTCATTCTTGGAATATACCAAGATGTCATCGATGAAAACAATCACAAACTTGTCTAGATAAGGATGCAACACACCATTCATCAAATACATAAATGTAGATGGAGCATTACTAAAACCAAATGGAACTACAACAAACTTGTAATTCCCATACCTGATCTTGAATATAGTCTTGTAGTTGTCCTCTTCTTTGATGTGAACCTAGTGATATCCCAATCTCAAGTTGATCTTAGAGAACACTGCTGCTCCCCTAAGCTGATAAAAAAAATCATAGATCCTCAGTAATGGGTACCTAATCTTGATGGTCACTTTGTTCAACTACCTATAATCGATGCAAAATTTGAGATTACCATCCTTCTTCTTCACGAAAAAAACTGGTGCATCCCATGGTGATACACTTGGCCTAATGTGTCCTTTATCAAGCATCTCTTTCAGCTGCAACTTTAACTCTACCAAATCAAGTGTGCTCATCCAGTAAGGTGCCTTTGATGTTGCTGTTTTCCCTGGTACCAACTCAATAGAAAATTTTACTTCCCTATGAGGTAGAAACTTTGAAATCTCTGCTGGAAACACATCTTGAAACTATTGTAAAACTAGATACCTTTTAACACATATGCATCCTCAACTTCCTTAATTTTTTCACTAGATATATAAACCACAAATAGCATACACCCTTTCCTACGATTGCGCTTGGCCTGCATAGTTGTCATCGTCCTAATTGATGTGGCTTTATTATTTCCCTGTAAGACTCTTAGTTCTCCATTGTTATCCAAGAATTCAATGGCTTTGTCATAGAAATCCACCTTGGTCATGTGAAGATATAACCAATCCATATATAATAGCATACTATACGATCCCAATGGAAATATGTTCAAGTGAATTGTTGTAGGTATACCATTTAACTCAAATGCACAAGCTCTTACCCAATGGTGAACT
Source organism: Pinus albicaulis (assembly GCA_034641835.2). NCBI lineage: Eukaryota > Viridiplantae > Streptophyta > Pinopsida > Pinales > Pinaceae > Pinus > Pinus albicaulis. The sequence continues at coordinate 391,707,434 of CM076569.1, read as the reverse complement.
CTTTTCTTCGTACCTGTAACCAAATGCACTAACCAAGATTTTGCATACTTTTTTTTTCTCAAATCACACTTATCCACTAGGTCAATATTAATATAACTATAGTTAGATCTAGGTTCAATCAAAATAGAACAAACTGGATCACAAATATTATCGTCCATATCAATGATAATAACCTGATGATCTTCTTGCCTATTGTCCACAGCTGTATAAATCCGAGGAATGTTATGTCCAACATCCCCAACTATCTACACCTCATGTGCAATATAGATTTTGGGTCTACCACTCTAATATTGCGGATAGTCCCTCTTATGATGTTCCTTTCCACATATACAACACTGCAACAGTGCTCTAATATCACCTCTATTACGATTCTCTCCAGGTCCTTTCCCAGTTGCATTGAACTTCTTGTGAGGAAACACATTTTATTTCTCACTTTCATCTTACTCTCTTTTTCACTTTGGTGGCCATCTTCCCATAGATTTATCATTTCCTTTGAAATCACACTTATGCTCGACTTTGCATTTTGACTACTCATAAAAATGCTTCATCTTTCAAATTGCCTCTTCCGACTATTTCAACTCATCGAACTCAATCCGGTCTCTATATGTTACTGGAAATCCACTGATGAATCTCTATATCTTATCCTTTTCATCCTTGAGGTAGGGCACATATGTCAACAAATCTAAAAACCTGCTAGTATACTCATCATCTGCCATGGAACCCATCTGCAACTCATAAAAATCCTTAGCCCTAACATCATAATACCTCTTCGATATATACTTCTTCTGGGATAACCTCTCAAACTCACTCCAAATCATATATTCCTCATAAATACCCTAACATTCTTCACTTATTCCCACCAAATATCTTCTTTACCTTTGAGACTGAATGTGCCTACCCTGGTTTTCATGTATTCTGAATAGTCATGCAATCTGAAGAACTTCCTCATACCCAACAACCATGCATTTGTATCCTCTGGTTTCTTCATCTCTCTGCAAAAAGTAGGTGGCCTTGATCTCTTGATCTCTTCCAAAAAATACCCTCTATCACTCCTCCTGTAAGGATGATAGCGATGATGATCATGATGCCTATGAGAACCAAGACTAGAATGGTACATATTGTTGGGTGTAGGAATTACACTTAAGCAAACTCCTCAACACTTAATTTGTCAACCTGGGGGATCCATAAACTTAGAGACGAAGCATAGGAAATGCCAGATATGGTATGAATCTCCTTAATATAAATCCCTACTTTCTTTAAAGGAAAGATTGCATAATCAAATTAAAAAGAGAAAAAAAGGCAACTTGAATCATCAAAAATACTCTAAGACTGGAACAAGAAAGAACGCATTTGTAAGAGGGAATTAAATATAAAAGGAAATCACTCCAGCTATTTATTTTTTAATTACTAAGTGTGTTTTTTTCTTTAGCAGAGACACTTAGCAATCTCATCAGATGGGCCCTTAAATCTGCTCCCTTAGAGATTTTGTTCTTGCACTAATCTGTCCCGCACTTTCGCAGTCTTCATGCACTAGTGCAGGAACAGAGATTTATGCAGAAGGTATAGATAGTGTCTTTACTACAGGATTTTTCGCTTCATTCAAGGGCTTGAAATTTTTCAGGTTCGAAGCACTCAAATCCCGTGGCAAGAAACTAGTTCTCGCACCAGATCAGAGCTTCCTGCACTTAGCATTTAATTCTTAAAATGAGTGTTTAATTATTGCAAGTGCTATTATACTGTTAAATCAAATTGCACACATAAAAATGAATGTTTCTGGTCTTAACAGAATGTAGAAATAAAGAAACAATATATATATATATATATATATATATATATATATATATATATATATATATATATATATATATATATATATCATGTCATAAGCATTTAAAGAAAGAAAGAGGGTTGCAGGAAGTTAAACTAATAAATTTTGCTGCATCACACCAACATGCACTAGTGCGGGTTCATTTCTCGCAGGCGGGCGGGGAAAACAATCAAACAAAATTACGAGAAAAAGAATGTCACGCAACGTGCAGGTGCGAGTTCATTTTCTCTTTGCTTGGACGGTAGGGGAAAACCAATCAAATAAAATTAAGTGAGATATCACACCAACGTGCACTGGTGTAGGTTCATTTCTCCTGCTTGGACTAGGTGGAGGAAAACCAATATGAAATCAAGTGCAGGAACAAAAATTACAGGAAAAGGAAAATTATCTACTTCACACAACAGATCCGCTTGCACTCAGACAGGAATACATGTGCTTAATATTAAATCACATTTGACAATGTAAACACAAATTACAAGAAAACAAGAAATGGGGTAAACATGCTGGGTTGGCTGGGCCCTATCCAACCAGCATGTTTCCCTTTTAAATGGAAACGCTGCTCAGTACCTTAATCAATTCATCAACTCAATACAAAATATAATTTTCGAAACATGAGGTGGAGCTCCTTTTATTGATTCATTGAGGCAAGTACATACATTAATACATCGTCCAGCCCTGATTTGGGCGATAACAAAATAAACGACCTGCTATCGCCTCTCGGCTGTGTTTCTGTTCTCCTCTACTATCAAAAACTTTTCTCCCCCCCCCCCCCTTTAATCCTATTTACATTCTACATTAAATATACCTTTGGCCAAAGGCCAAAATAGATCCTTTAATTGATTACATAACCAAACACAGAATTTAGCTTTTTCGGTCTTCAAAATTAGACAGTTAGCAGAACTGGCTGTAGCTAATCTCCAGCTTTCGCCCTTCGGGGATTTGGTCTCGGCTGCCTTTGGATCACTCTGTTGTCGTGGCTGAAGCAGCTCAAGACGAGGCGGTGATCAAGGAGGTTCGGATCTGCTGTAAGGATTTGTTGTGCTAGCAATGGTGCAAAATCTAATCCTGCACTAGGATCGGCAGTCACGGTAAGTACTCTAATTACCAAATAAACATAGGAGATATCGATAAGTTACAAAGAATGATTAAAAGTAAGAAATCATCTAATAAATAATTAATAAATGCTAAGTTGAATTGAAAATATGAAAAATAAAGTTTATACAAAATATGTCACCGTGCTTGGACTGGTGCAAGATGAGGGTGCATAAAAGAGGTAAAACAGAGGTAAATGGTTATTATTTAGGAAGGGGAAAATGGAAAAAAGAGAAAAAATTAGGGGGCTAACATCCTCTCATCCCTAAGTTGTTATGTTTCCTCACACAACTCTTTACCTTTGCAAAAAAACCTTCAAAACTTTCAGATTTCCAGCTCAATCCTTCTCTGACATACTGACACCATTTTGCAATGTTTCAAACTTCTTCTTTATGATGTTCTTTAGCTTCTTTGTCACCTTTTTAAGTCACCTGAAACATTGCACAGCACGGTACTTACAAACTCTAACTTCTCCTTTATTTTTCTGGATATCTGCAGTTAATTCTTTGTTGGGTGTGGAGCCTGATTATCTTGTTTACTTTTTATCACAGCATTGGACCCCTATACCTTCAAAGGGGCGGCAACGCCACCCATAATTAATCGCTGCCATGGGGGTTCCAGGGGGGGCGGCAGCGCTTTTTGGAGCCCCCCCCTGGCGGGGGTTTTCGGGGGCAGCGCCCCTGAAGCTAAAAACATATGTAAAATTGCCTTGTAAAAGTATAGTAATTTCTAGTCAATCTGGGCCGTTCATTAGGCAAATGATCTGACGGTAGAAGTTATGTTTAGATTAGGGTTTTTTTCCCTAGAAGGCAACCCCTTGTATATATGAGGGCATTTGTATTGCGGCTGTATATAATGTGTGTATTCTTGGAGTGATAAACAGAGAGGGAGGCTGTGAGAGAGAACAAAGGATATTACAGCGGATTTGCTGTAGGTTTTGTCTCTTCATTTTGTTGGATAATATAAAGGAAGGACTGGCTGTTCGGGGTGGACGTAGCCCAAACTGGGTGAACCACGTATATCTGTGTCTCTCTGGTTTTATGTGTTTTGTGTGCTTGTATTTTCTGCATATTTTATGTGTTTCATTGCTCCATAATATATAATTTTCTAACAACTGGTATCAGAGCCGAAGGTATATTTGGCTGATAAACTCGCAGGAAAGAAGGGTTCCTGGTTCGAGTGGGAGCAATGGCGGATGATGGTAAGTTTAGGGTCGAGAAATTTAACGGCCAAAACTTCCCGCTGTGGAAGATGCAGATGGAAGATTATCTGTATCAGAAAGATCTATACCTACCATTGAGTGGAAAAACAAAGAAGCCGACAGCCATGACAGATGCGGAATGGAACATTCTCGATAGAAAGGCACTCAGAACAGTACGGTTGTGCCTTGCGGCATCAGTCGCCTTCAGTATTTTGAAGGAAACAACAACTGAGGTTTTGATGCAGACGTTGGCGAAACTATATGAAAAACCCTCGGCCTCAAACAAGGTATTTCTTATGAAATGACTATTTAATATGAAGATGTCAGAAGGTGGATCTGTTGCAAACCATTTAAATGAATTTATTACAGTTACCAGTCAGTTAAGTTCTGTAGGGGTAAACTTTGATGATGAAGTTAGAGCTCGGTTATTCTTGTGCTCATTACCAGAAAGCTAGAATTGTTTAGTATGGCCATTAGTAACTCTGTCTCTGGATCTAGTACTTTAAAGTTTTATGATGTTGTCGGTGCTATCCTTAGCGAGGAAATGCGACGGAAAAGCTCCGGTGAGACATCGGGTAATGCTTTGAGTGCAGAGTCTAGGGGAAGAAGAATGGAAAGAGGAAAGAGCTCGAGATATCGCAGTAAATCAAGGAAAGGCAGATCCAAGTCCAGATCGGGGATAGTGTGCTGGAATTGCGGAAAGAAAGGACACCTAAAGAAAGACTGTAGATCTCAGAAGGGAAAAGAAGGAGACACACATCAAGAAAACAATCATGAAGCAAATGTGACAGGTGATGTGTTACAAGATGCTTTGATTCTTTCTTTTGAAAATGTTACTGATTCTTGGGTTGTAGATTCGGGGGATTCATTCCATGCCACACCTAATAAGAAATATTTTCATGACTATGTTCAAGGAGATTTTGGACAAGTTCGTTTGGGTGATGATAAAACCTGTAAAATTGTTGGAATGGGTAAAGTTCTTGTAAAACAACAGAATGGAAACCAATGGCTACTAAAGGAGGTAAGGCATGTTCCAGATCTGAAGAAAAATCTGATTTCAACAGGGTAGTTAGGCGGTGAAGGTTGTGTGACAACTTTCACGGATAAAACTTGGAAGGTCACCAAAGGAGCCCTGGTAATAGCAAAAGGTGAAAAGGTTGGTACATTGTATTTATACAATGGTATTTCTAACTCTGTTAATGCTTTAACTTCCAAAGGAGCAGATGCAGCATTATGGCATCATAGGCTCGGACACATGAGTGAGAAGGGAATGAAGATTCTTCACTCAAGAAATTTGTTGCCAGGTTTGAAAAATGTTGATTTGGATTTCTGTGAGAATTGCATTTATGGAAAGCAAAAGAGAGTCAGATTTCTCAGAGTTGGGAAAGAAAAGAAGAGCGAAAAATTGGAGCTTGTGCATACAGATGTATGGGGACCTGCTCAGGTATCATCTCTCGGTGGCTCTCGTTATTATGTTACTTTTATTGATGATGCAACTAGAAAAACATGGATTTATTGTATTCAGAATAAATTTGATGTATTTTATACTTTCAAGAAATGGAAAGCTTTGGTTGAGATTGAGACAGGAAAGAAGTTGAAGTGTCTCAGATCAGACAATGGAGGTGAATATTGCAGCAAAGAGTTTGATAGGTACTGTTCAGAGCATGGAATTCGTAGAGAGAAGGCAGTTCCAAGAACACCACAAGAAAATGGTGTGTCAGAAAGGATGAATAGAACAATCATGGAGCGTGCAAGGTGCATGAGATTGCATGCAGGATTGTATTTAAAATTTTGGGCAGATGCTATAGATACTGCTATTTATCTAATAAATAGAGTGCCTTCAAGTTCCTTGGATGGTGGTATTCCAGAGGAAGCATGGACAGGTAAAAAGGTAAACTACTCTTTTTTAAAGCCTTTTGGTTGTGAGGCCTTTGTCCATATTAATAAAGAAAACAGAACAAAGCTTGAGGCAAAATCAAAGAAATGTACTTTTATTGGATATGGTGCTAATGATTTTGGTTATCGCTTATATGATTATGAAAATCACAAAATCATTAGGAGCAGAGATGTAATATTCAATGAAAAGGTCTTGTATAAGAATTAGTTGCAGGAAAAGAAATAGGAAAAAGAAAGCAAGGAATACACGGTTCTTGATGAGATAACTGAAAAAGTAAAGGTGCTTGAAAATAATAATAATCAACAACCACCACAACAGCAACAGGCACCTCAAACACCTGAAAGTGGTGTTAGAAGATCTACCAGGATAAGTAGACCCCCTGAACGATACTCTCCTTCATTATATTATTTATTTTTGACTGATTCTGGTGAACCTGAATGTTATGAAGAAGCAATGCAGGTTGAAAGCAGGAAGAAGTGGGAGCTAGCCATGGAAGAAGAGATGGATTCCTTAATGCATAAACAGACTTGGGACTTATTCAGGTTGCCTACAGGTAAAACTACATTGCATAATAAATGGGTTTACAGGCTGAAGGAAGAAGAAGGAGGAAAACAAAGGTACAAAGCTAGACTTGTGGTGAAGGGGTTTGCACAGAAGAAAGGTATTGATTTTGATGAAATATTTTCTCTTGTTGTTAAAATGAATTCAATCAGAACTATCTTAAGTCTAGTAGCAGCGGAAGATTTACATCTTGAACAGTTAGATGTAAAGACAACATCTCTCCATGGAGATTTGGAGGAATAGATATACATGTAGCAACCAGAAGGATATGAGGTAAAAGGGAAAGAAAAATTGGTGTGCAGGTTAAAGAAGAGCTTGTATGGCTTAAAACAGGCTCCAAGGCAGTGGTATCTTAAATTTGACAAGTTTATGTCTGAACAAGGTTATACTAGATGTCACTCTGATCATTGTGTTTATCTAAAAAGGCAAAATGATGGCAACTATATTATATTGTTATTGTATGTAGATGACATGCTTGTTGCAGGATCTAACATGCAGGAAATAAATGTGCTCAAAATAAAATTGGCAAATTCATTTGCAATGAAGGATTTGGGAGCTGCAAAACAAATCCTTGGTATGAGGATAACTAGAGACGGGAAAAATCGTAAATTAACACTGTCTCAGAATGAGTACATAGAAAAGGTGTTGAAAAGATTTAATATGCACAATGCAAAACCAGTTAGTACACCTTTTGCTAGCCATTTCAAACTTAGTAAGGAGATGTGCCCAAAGACCCAAGAAGACATGGATTATATGTCTAAAGTTCCATATGCATCAGCGGTTGGAAGCTTAATGTATGCAATGGTCTGCACAAGGCCTGATATTGCACATGCAGTGGGAGTTGTAAGCAGGTACATGAATAATCCAGGAAAAGAACATTGGATGGCAGTAAAATGGATTCTCAGATATTTGAGGGGTACCACAAATCAAGCATTATGCTTTGGTGGTTCAAACATTGCTCTACAGGGATATGTTGATGCAGATATGGCAGGTGACAGAGATAACAGGAGGAGCACTACAGGATATGCATTTACTGTAGGTGGAACAGTTGTCAGTTGGGTTTCAAAAATCCAAAGTGTTGTTGCACTTTCAACAACAGAAGCCGAGTATGTTTCTGCTACAGAGGCTAGTAAAGAAATGATTTCGTTACAAAGGTTTATGGATGAATTGGGTAAGAAGCATGATATGGGCACACTATATAGTGATAGCCAAAGTGCTATTCATCTTGCAAAGAACTCAACATTTCATTCCAGGACTAAACACATACATCTCAAGTACCATTTCATACGGTCAGTATTGGAAGATGGAGAGTTGAAGCTGGAAAAGATACACACTAGCCAGAATCCTGCAGATATGCTAACAAAAATTGTAACCAGGGAGAAACTAAGAACATGCTTAGTTTCAATTGGTCTTCAAGGATGACGATGAAGATTAGAAACAACTAGGTCCAAAGAGGAGTCATTTTCCAGCAAATGAAGCAGCGATGGAGTTGCTACAATCAGTCTCCAGAAGGAAGACCAATCTCGGTGTGGAACTTTGATTATCCTAGATTTACTTTTATCCACGACATTTTACCCCCTATACCTTCGAAAGGGCGACAACGCCGCAGGTAATTAATCACTTCAGTGGGGGTCCGGGGGGTGGCGGTGCTTTTCGGAGCCCCCCTTTGGTGGGGAGTTTCGAGGGTAGTGCCCCCGAAGCTAAAAACAAATGTAAAATTGCCTTGTAAAAGTATAGTAATTTCTAGTCAATCTGGGTCGTTCATTAGGCAAATGATCTGACGGTAGAAGTTATGTTTAGATTAGGGTTTTTTTCCCTAGAAGGCAACCCCCTTATATATATGAGGGTATTGTATTGCGGCTGTGTCTTTAATGTGTATTCTCGGAGAGAGAAACAGAGAGGGAGATTGTGAGAGAGAACAAAGGATATTACAGCGGATCTGTTGTAGGTTTTGTCTCTTCATTTTTGCTAGATAATAGAAAGGAAGGACTGGCTGTTCGGGGTGGATGTAGCCCAAACTGGGTGAACCACGTATATCTGTGTCTCTCTGGTTTTATGTGTTTTGTGTGCTTGTATTTTTCCGTATATTTTATGTGTTGCATTGCTCCATAATATATAATTTTCTAACATTCTTATCTACTCTGTTCTTTATCCTCCTGTGCTTTAGCTATGAGCTTCTCTAAGTCCTGCACTTGAAGCTTTAGTTCAGCTATCCGAGCAACAGGAGTTACCAAATCTTCTATCTTGATAGGGGTTGTGTCTTCCTCAGGGACCTCAGTGTCCCTCATGGTTTCAGAAAACTCTTCTTCCTTTTCTTCTTCTTCTTCTTCCGGTTCTTCTTCTTCTTCTGGTTCTTCTTCTTGTTCTTCTTCTTCTTCCTCTGGTTCTTCTTCTTCTTCTTCGGAGATGGGGCCCTTTCTTTTGTTGATTTTCTGGGTCGTTTCCTTTTTGCAGTGGTGCAAGAAGGACTCCTCTTTTCATTCTTACTCAGACCCTTGCTTGTGTTGGGGGGGTCCTCTGTCTCCTTTCCAGTAGCTTTCTTTTTATGGAGCTGTTTTAACAGCGCCTCCTAGGTCATGCCTTTAATTTCTAACTTTTTCTAGACCAAAATTTTTATCAAACTGTGGTGATATAATTTCTTGTCGGCCTGGTCTGCGCATGCATCCCACACACCTTTAGCCATTTTTTCCAAGCTCTTAAGAAAAAAATAGGGGAAATAAATCCTCCACCGGACGTGCCAGCCACCTTCAACATGCTGCAACATCCTAAAATGGTACACAAAATTGAGGGAGTACGTTCCCTCACAGGTTACGAATTTCTGTAGGATGAAAAGGAGGTCCCGCCATTGTCCCAGCAGGGCACTACACGGAATTCCTTTCTTCCAATCTATCTTCATTTTCTTGTCGACGACGAAACGCTGCCATTGATTCCTCTCTAGTTTTTTATTTTAAACCATTGCTCACCATTATTTTCCAAGCCTGTCGCTGCTGCTATAAACTCTTCCGTAACCTTAAATTTTAGAGGCCCAATTTGTACTCGGCCATTTTTGAAACTTCTGGCAAACTGTAGGGCCACTTCATGGTCGTTCCCGTCAAACTTTTGCAAGAATTAAAGAAAGCCTGAGTCTCGCAATAGTGCAAGACTATTGCGAAACTCAACGGTTTGTTCTACCATACTGAGAGATGAAGGTTCGCTTCGAATGGGTGGCATCGCTACTTAACGGTTATGAACAGTAAAGAATTTACATGCAACACTGGGAAAATTGGTTCTTATAGATAGGGATCCAACTGTCCACCATCCCTTCCATCTTATCACCCATTCATTCCACTGAAATAGCCATGAATACACGGCATCTTTGAGGTCATGCCAGATTGATACTTGCAGCGGTGTTTTTAATGACTAGGTGAGGTAATCATTATGAGTGAAGGACATCTACAATTATGGTGGAAAGGGAAATTATATCCAAACAACGGTTAAACATTTCCGCACTCCTTCATAATTCAAAAAAAATAACTTTAGCATTCATTAAAAAATGATCATGACTCTTAACTTAAAACACCTTGTACTTTAAATTTTCTCCTAGTTAATATGATATCACAAGTACTTCTCGACTAAGTGAAAGTATTTCTCATAAACCTTCATGATGACCACTTTCCGATGACATATGCTATAAAAAGAAAAAATTGTACTCTGTTTCTGATAGAGTGCATGCTTGCACCGGTCTGCTTGCACCACTTAAATTATGCCATCTTGCTAGTACCATTCTGCTTGCACTTATTATATAGGATGACATTCTTGCACTAGTGCAAGCATAATATCTGAAAAAAGAACAGGTAATTTAAGTAAAATATAGGTTGGACTTCCAACATGAATTCCTCAATTTATACTCGAAATTTTCTTCGCCCTTTCTTGAATAGTACCACAAGAGGGGATAAACAGAAGTGGGATAGGGAAAAAAAATTCAAGGGTAAAGTGGAGTTTTAGGAAACGGACAGGGTAAATTCAAAAGAACATGGGAAGGTTAATCATTTGGGATTGAAGAAGAAACTGAGGGAATATTACGAAATGGGATGTGAAGAAAGGCAGAAAATTTTCTAGAAGGTCTACCTGCACTGGTGCAAGAAAAATAACTGCAGCGAGAATTAAGCATTACTTGAATAAAAATATACATGCTAATTACCCCAATCGTACAAAGGTTTGTTCTACTGAACCTGCTTTTACTTGGTGGTCACTAGCATATCTAAATATCACGCAACATTCTCTTTTTATTAGAAATTTTTGATCTTCCTACCAGCAAGATGGTTTTCAAATTGATCCTTCTGCAATCATGTCAACGAACTGATTTTCATAATTATAGGAAAATCTTTTTTCTTTAATTTTTATTTATAATTTTTTCTTTTTCTTTTTAAGAAGAAGAAGAACTCATATTTTCAAAAAGTTGGTATTAGCATTCACCACTATCGTCCCGAATTGTTGTTGGACTTGCTGTGTAAAATATTTCCTGGCAAGTGGCTGAAAATACTTCTTTAATCTGTGTCCAATTACCAGGAATACTAAATTTTGTCCATCAATAGTTTTAACTTCTACTGCTCCATTCTCAAATACTCGGATCACTTCATAAGGTCCCATCCAATGTGTACGGAATTTCCCTTTAAAAATTTAAATCTAGAATCATAAAGGAGCACCCACTCACCTGGTTGGAATTTCTTTTCTGAATAGACTTGTCATGCCACCTTTTACGTTGCTGCTGAATTATTATGTTCTGCTGAATAGCTTCCCTATGAAATTCATCTAACTCATTTAATTGGAGAAGACGTTGTTTTTGTGCCTCAGAGAGATCTAATCCTAACTGAACTGCAGTTCTGAAAGTTTTGATCAGGAATTCAATTGGTAACATAACTTGTTTTCCATATACCATCTCAGATGGTGTATGTCCCGTGTTATTTCTCCAAGTGGTTCTGTATGCCCACAAAGATTCTGGTAATCTTTTAGCCCAGTCTTTGATGCATGTTTACTCTCTTTGTAAGAATGGACTCGATCACTTTGTTTATGGATTCCACCTGGCCATTTTCTTGCGGGTGGTACGACGTGGATTTCCTGTGCCAGATCTTATATTGCTCCATCACACCCTGTACCAGATTAGAAATAAACTGCAAACCATTTTCAGAAACAATTTCTCTAGGCACACCAAATCTAGTAAATATTTTAGTAAAAATAAAATCAACAACAACTTTTTCTGTAGCAAAGGAAACAACTTTAGCTTCTACCCATTTTGTAACAAAATATGTACAAACCAGAATATGCTTTTTACTTAATGACGTTGGATTTATTGGCCCTATAAAATAAATAGCCCATTTTTAAAATGGCTCAATCATAACTTGGGGGCATAAAGGAATTTCATTGGTTTGATTAGGCTGGCCTATTCGTTGAAGCTATCACATCGCCTGACACACTATTTGGCATCCTTAAACAAGGAAGGCCAAAAGTAACTAGCACACAATACTTTATATGCAGTTCGCTTATCAGCGAAGTGGCCTCCACAAGATTCATCATGAGAAGATTTTAATATGTCAAATACTTCCTCCTCTCTTACACATCTAAACCAGTGTAAAAGAGATCTCCTTGAATCCAGGAATATGCAACACTTTTCTGAATAATATTCTGATTTTCACGAGCGGACAAGTGGGGTGGTGTTTTCCCAGTAACCTAGTAATTAGCAATGTCAGAAAACCACAGAGAATCTGTTGACATAGCAAAAATATGTCCATCTAGAAAACCATCATTAACAGGAGTTGCTTCACCAGGATTATCTAATATAGAAAGAAAATTTACTACAACATTAGATTTCCTTGGTCTATCAACAATAGTAACATTAAATTCCTGCAAAAATAGCAACCATCTAGTCACTCTACCTCTATTCAATGGTTTGTTCATCAAATATTTAATTGCAGAATGATCAGTATGTACAAATACTTCATATCCTGTAATATAGTGCCTGAACTTATTAATTGCAAAAATTACACCTAAAAACTCTTTCTCTGTAAATGTATAATTCAATTCAGCGAAAGGTAAATTCTTACTAATATAATAAATATCATAGGATTGCTTATTTTCCTCTTGACCTAAAGCTATTCCAATAGCCAAATCTGAAGCTTCATAGGAAATGTGAAAAGGCAGGGACCAGTTAGGACCTCTCAAAACTGGTGCCTGCACCAACTTTTCCTTCAATGTTTCAAAAGATTGTTGGCAAGCTGTGGACCAAGAAAATTCACTATCCTTAGCTAGAAGTCGGAAAAGAGGGGCAGCTATCTTAGAAAAAATTTCAATGAATCTTTCTAGTAACCAGGATGTCCTAAAAAACCTCTTACTTCCCTTTGAGTTTTGGGTGCAGGAAGATGTATAATAATTTCAATCTCTGCTGGATCAACCTAGATACCTTTATCAGAAATCAAATGGCCAAGTACCACTCCCACTTTGCACATTAATCTACATTTATTGTCACTCAAAGCGAGATGGGTTTCCTGACAACAAAGAAGTACTTTCTCCAGATTTTTGAGAGCTTCCTGAAAAGAATCACCAAACACAGAAAAGTCATCCATATAAATTTCCACAAATTCTAGATCAACAAAAATAGACAGGACTGCCCTTTGAAAGGTAGTTGGGGCATTACATAAACCAAAGGGAAGCACTTTATAAGAAAATGTACCCCACGGACATGTAAAAGTAGTTTTATCCTGATCTTCGGGTGCAATCTATATCTGGTTATAACCACTGAAGCCATCCAAAAGGAAAAATATTTCTTTCCTGCAATGGTGTCACGCACCTAGTCAATGAAAGGGAGAGGGAAGTAATATTTGAGAGTGGATTTGTTTAATTCTTGATAATCAATACAAATATGCCACCTTCCATCTTGCTTAGGTACTAGCACTAATGGAGAGACCCACTGACTGTCATAAATAGGATAGATAAAACCGGCATCCAAGAGTTTTTGTAATTCTTCCTTCACAATATCTCTTACAGCTAGATTCATTCACCTTTGGGGTTTTTGGACAGGTCGGGTTCCTTCCTGAATATAGATATGATGTGTACCATTTTCAAGAGGGATACCCTTCATATCTTCATAGCCCCAAGCAAAGACACTAAGATGTTTTTGCAACAAATTCACAAGCTGCTCCTACTAAGATGAGTCCAAATATGAACTAATATGCAAGGATTTACTAGGGCTAATCTCAACAAGAGTGGTATCAGGCTCAGGAGTACTTAAGGGAGTGGTCAAATGCAGCGGTACAAAAGAATGAGAATCATGATTATCTTGAAAATCTAGGCTGAAAACATGGCTCAATGGCTCAAAATTAGGCATAGTGTCTAGATTATTTAGGAGATCTTGAATCTCATCTTCTTGTGAAGACCCAGTATAATGATGGATAAGGGAAATAGGCTGAGTCTCCTCATCACTACTTTCATCCAATGTAATATTCCAAATCTGGAACAGCTAGAAAGGCATGACTGGGAAACGCATTTTCCAGTAATGGCTGCTACAGAAATGAAAACGAACACTTGGATCCCTTAGATATGAGTATATAACTCCTAAATACAAGAGGTTATCAAAAATAAATCCTTCTAGGTGGGTAAATAGATCTCCCAAACCTAGTTTCCTTGAAAAATTCCCCAAAGAGGGATTGCAGCAATAACAAACAATTCTGCTAAAAAAATAACGCAGTTTCTATAGAGCACTGATAGGAGGCTCATGAAATATTCTTAAATAGTATTTACAGCAGCAAATAATTCATACAATTGATTTTATTAAGTACATGGCTAAAAATTCAAGTCATAGACAGAAGAAAACTCCTCAAAAGAGTGCTGCAACCATATGAATGACTAAAAATTGCCTTGGCAGCATTATTTTATTAGGTTGCAATTTTTGTATGTTACATGTCCGATATAGAATAGATCTATGCATAAAAATTCAGATCTATATCACATCCATGCACTAGAAGAGCTCCTCTTTCAGATCCCCTTGGAATTTCGAGGTTTACACCAAGCATAAGTAGTAGATCTGAGATCTAAGAAAGCATATCTGTAGAAATATTTAGAAATGATGAAGTATTCAGATTATTCAGATTAGATCTGAAAATTACAATGTGTAGATATCCTCCAATAAATCTCCAAGTGAAGGGCAGATCCCCAGCACTCAGAAACCAGCTCTCTAAATGGTGCAGCCAACTCCCTCCAACACCACCTACAAGAATAACACAGATATGGAGTAGAAACTGCGTTGTAGGGGATAGATAGCTGATGGCCACATGCCAAGATAAGAAACTAATTCTCATGCACTCCAATACACTTCATCCAATAGAGAAGAGGCCTCCTCCACTGAAAGAGAGCACTGAAATGACTTAGATCTAAAGAGATCTAATCTCCATGAAAATAATGTAGTCCCTCAAGGGAGACTGTGTTGCAGCTTGATTAACTGAGTTGGCTTGATGCCAAGATGCAAAAAAGAAGCTCAAACAATGGATGCACTCTTCCAGGAGGTTAAAAGACACACTCTTTGAGAAAAGGCTCAATACAAGCTAGATCTAAACAGATCTAGTGTTCCACTTGTTGCAGCTTACAAAAGCGAGCAAACCCTCACTGGATCTGCGTTGCAGTTGGAAGTAGAAGCTTGGTCTCCAACCAGATAGTGGACAAGCAATACAATATCTCCCAAGAGCTCCTCAATGGAAAGATATGGAACTCCTAAACAGGAAATTCCAATGCTAAACAACATGTGCAATATAGGCTAAGTAGCCAAGAGAGCAGTGTGTCTAAACAGACAACAAACTAGAAATAAAATCATGAAAAACCTAAACATGTTTCCTTCCCCTTCCTTTTAAAAGATGAGAGCTTTCCAAAACCCTAAACCACCTTCATCAACTTATCTCTTTCACACAAGATACCTCCTTCTAGAAATACGTTGTGCCTTATTGATGAGCACTCCTCCAATACTGCGTTGTAGATATGGTCAAGATTGACCCAGTCAAGTGGATTTGTTCTTTTCACACTCAAGTGTGTTTATTAAAGTGGCCCAGATTTACCCTTTTTCACATTGGCCATGTATTTATTCTTTTATTAGGAGTTTTTGACCCTCCTTTACATAATTATTCTTTGAACAAAGAAAACAAAATGAAATTGAATATTCCTATTAAAATAGGAATATTATAGTCCTCCCCTCCAAAATGTTGCTTATCCTCAAGCAACTCACAAGGACTTTGCAAAATCTCCAATGGAATTGTCTCCTCCCAAGAATGCAAGTTTCCTTTGGTGGATGAACCAAATAGCTGTCATCATGAGGTAGTGGGAGATACATAAAAGAATCATATGATGTCCATTGGTCTCTTCAAGGTATGAGAGATGGTAAATATTGGGCACTTCAACCCCCATGAGACACTCCAATCTCCCTGCTATCATACAAACAAAGTGAGCCATCCTAGATAGCTCAAAGAAATAGTCACCAATCCCCACCATATGAAATGTGTAGGGGTTCCATGGCTGGAAATGAGAGATAAGAATACTCAACTCACGTTGTCTCTCCCTCCACCTATGATACATATGGAGCTGATGATCCTGAGCTGCAACAATATAGTCCTCATGAAGCCAAAAGAGACTTGGAACTTCATGATTCCCTCCATGTATTCTAGTGAGCCTTCTTTCCCAATATTCCATGCATATAGTGAATAGAGTATCTTCACCATATGTGCTCCAAAAGAAATATGGACTAAGTGTCATACGCTATATTGGATGGTGACAATAGTCCCTCCCTTAAGACCAGCATTTTCCTTCACCCTGCTGCCTCAAATCATAGTACAATAAGTGGCCATCCCACCACCTCCTTGCTGCAAAAGGCTTCTTCAAATCTTGGGAATAGGAGAGGTTAATAGGTGTTGGTTGAATATGATCCAAAAAACACATGTCTTGCTGCAATTTCTCCCAAGTGAGAGACTTCTTCCAATGACATAAGCCTGACATATGGCTTCTAGCATAAGGAAACAAATGATATAATATAGCATCCACACAATGTTCTATTCCCCTCTTGAAGTATGAATGAATGTGGGAGATTTCATCCCCCAAGGAGACACTCAACCAATGTGTCAATCCTCCTCTCATATTCATAACAAATATTGGGGAATTATTGACATAATGATATAAACAAGCTCCCTTATGCCACCCCATGAGAAGGTAACCTCTTCTCCCAACCCAAAGTGCATACATGATTATGATATCCATTCTAAACAAAAATACATGTACATACATCATAGACATAATTAAATGTATGGACATGGAATTCATCATGGGGTACCCATACTTTCTTCTTGTCACCCAAAGCAACCATTCCTTCTTCTTATGCATTCCTTCCTTGAGATATAAGGCATGAGATAAGAAAATCAAAAACTTTGGGTGGTACCCACACTCACCCAATAAAAACCAGCGCAGGTCATCTCCTCCCTGCTTCAGATCTAGATGTGGTAAGTGGTTTACATGCCACTTACTTGCTACCCTTATCATTCCACCATGTCTGAAGGTGAAATGTATATTTGGTGCTTTAGGGAAGCACCCATCATGCTGCAAAATCTCCCTCAGGCCATCAAGGGAGTGGCCAAGTTTGAAAATAGTCATGGCCCAAACCATCCCATCCAAAAGGAATGGCACCTCATTACCATTTGGCATCCAAATCAGAAAAATATCGATGGTCCCATGATACCAATGGTCTATCCAAGGGATACAGTGTAGTTATTCCAACTACTGCTTGAGAATGTCATGTGGAAAGTTGTCCTCCAACAAGGTACTAGTCGTGCGTGAGTGATCATCTACTATGTGGCAGTAAACAACAATTTATATTAGCTGTACATGATCAAAATAACAAGACAATGTGCCATACATTTCTTCTAAAACATCATGATGAGTATGGAGAGATTTCAGCCCATGCTCTCTCAATAATAGCCATAGCAACAAGGACTCTTGCTGCCTCCTTGCATTATCAAAATGTAGATCATGGAGAAATAATATAATGATGGACATGTTAGATGCCTCATCAACATAGTACAAACCATATCCCTCATACATCATAGGGAAGTTATCCTCCCTCCAAAAACATTGCACATACATGAAATACATCTCAAGCATAAATACATGTGAGCCCATGGGATATATCTCAAACAAAGGAAAATATATGGACATAAGATTTAACATATGATGTCCAAACTCTCTTCTTAACCACCACAACAACCATGCCTTCTTCTTATACATCCTATCAATGAGACTCAAGGCATGATATAAAGAGATAGAAATTTTTTGGTAGTGACCAAACTCACCCAAAAACAGCTAGCACAGCCATGCTTCTTGCTAGCCTATATCATAGATCTGCAAGGGTTTTGGCAACCTCTTGCTCCATACTGCCATCCACTCATCCCAATGTGGAAACCATGGTATCCTCCCAAGGTAGGAAGCCATGCTCCTCCAAATTTTGAAGAAATTTGCACTTCATGAAATGTTGAAGTGCACCTCCAATGGGATCTCTTGATGAGACCTCCTCCTCATGCATGGCCTTCCAAAACCAAAGATGCCTTGGATCCCCTACAAGTAGAAGTCTCTCTTTGAGTTGTGGCATGCTCATTGAGAGAGTGTCATCTAGAGAGGAGAAATAGTTTCTCATCCCAAGATGTCTACCCTTTGAAATCTCTTCCTCCATGGCTTCCTGAATGAAGTTGGCATCTAAATGTTCCCATGAGGAATGGGTGCTTAACTCTTCACTGCTGCTCTTGGACAACACAGTGCAACCCTGATACTCTATATTGGCAGTAAGTGATGATCCTGGGTCATACAATGGCATATTTCCACAATCTTCTGAAATATTTGTTGCAACAATAGAAAGTGGAAATGCAATCATACCTTGCTGGACTTTGGGAACACCTTGCATGGCTGCAAGAGTTCTTTCTTTCACAATGTTGACTTCCTCAACTGCAGGTGTTGAAGGCTGCTCCTCCAAGGTTATCATAGTACTGGTGCAAATCTCCTCAAGAGATAGTGAGGACTTCTCTTCCTCAAATCTCTTGATCATCCTTTTACTGCAAGGTCTCTTCTCTTCCTTCATCTGGATGAATTGAGGAAAATTTAGAGTCTCCTTGAAGGCTCTAGAGTGACACTTGTACTCTGTCTAGTACCTACTTAGAATCTCATGTTATAAGTGCTCTTCTTGCTCTTCACTCCCTCTATGAGAATAGGAGGTGCCTGGTCCTTCTTCTTCTTCTTGAAACCTTCTAGAGGTCTCACTGGAGCTTTCAAATTTCTTTTGTTCAACCTCTTTGGAGAGGCTCTTCTTAGATCTGAAAACTGACAAGAGTAATATCATCCTCTCCATCATTCTGAAATCTACTCCTTCTCTTTAGTCTTCTGATAGCTGGATCTCACAGGCTAAGCCAAAGATCATTCTTCGATACCACTGTAATATTCCAAATTTGGAACAGCTAGCAAGGCATGACTAGGAAACGCATTTTCCAGTAATGGCTGCTACATAAATGAAAACCAGCACTTGGATCCCTTAGATCCGAGTGTTAGCCCCTTATAAATTTCTTGACAAGCAAGCAAGGGGCTAGATTTTTCAAATGAGCCTTCAAGGAATGCATTTCCCTTGAAAACACATCATCCTTGAAGCCTTGTTAATTTCCATGCCTTTGAATTTTTCCCTCTACTGTTCTTGAGTCAATAAGCCTCACTGATTGATAAAAATCCTGCTCCAAAGGGCCTTATTTCACCCCTCGTATCTCTGTGGATTTCCCCCCATTTTATCCTTTGTTCCCCTTTCCTCAAGTCCCTTTTTTCCCCCTAAATCCCCCCTTACCTCCTAAATTTCCCCAAAATCCCCATGAAATCCCACCCTTGCCTTTGTTTTCCCATTTTCCCCCTCTTCCCCCCCTGTCGTTACACTCCTTTGGTGTAAAAATGCACTAAAATGGGCTAAAAACCCACTTTCCAAATTTATTATAAGGGCTTAGCCCCTTTACCTCAAGTTCCAACCACTTCCCCGCATACGCCCCAACACTAAGACCAAGCGCTTAAGCCTTAAGCGCTGATCGCATCGGAAAAACTAGAGCGGAACATTAAAATTCCTTTGAAAGGCTTAAAAACTCCGATGTAATTTCTTATGTTCTATAAAACCCGCGATGCATTCAAGACCGTCGATTTTCTATCCCGATCGGACGGTCGAGCGCTAATCGCTCTCCCTGCCCAATCGCAATCGCAACTTCCAGTGCAGCCTCAACTTTGCCCCCTCCAATTGCAATTTCCCGACTGCCTTCTCCACCGTCGATCTCCCCACCGGATTGGACGGCCCGCGCTAATTGCAAATCATCACAGCTTTTACGTTATGTACTCCGATCATCGCAATTGCAAATTCCTCCTTAATCGCAACTCCTTTCCTTTTCCCCTCGATCACATTCCCCTCTGATTGATCGCATCGCATGTTTTCCCTATTGCGATTGCGATTAATTCCCACTCCCGATCTCCGATTGCGATTGTACCTCGGGCCCAACGTACCACTTAACTCCCTCCGCCCATTCATAAAATGAAGGGTTTTCCTTTTTTAAACCCAAATTTTGGTTCTATTTCATAATACAAGGGTTGGTCTCCAATCGCATCGGAAAATTTTTGGCATATGTGTATCCCATCGCCCCGCTCTGATTTGCAATTGCGATTCCATATGGGTCCCACCTCATACATATCTCTATTTCATTTCATTCAATTTCTTTGTATTTCCTCCATAGTCTAAAGTTTTGCATGTTTCATTAAAATCTAACGTTTTATATTCATTCTGCCCATTTCTCATATGTCACCTCACGGATTGATCTCCGCCTTTGATCTACGCCTCTACACCATGATCGGGCGGTCCACGATGCATTTCCCCGTCAAACCCTATTGTTCACCGTTTACACCATATCATTGCATTTTTACCATTTTTTCACATAAAACCACTATTTCACCGCCGCCGCACTATCATTTCCTGTATCCTCCATAACCAGTCTTCCCTTTGCAAGGATTTCATCACTCGGTCCCATGTTTTGCAGGGTTATCATATGGGAAAGGCCTCCATGATTACACAGTCTTCATTACAGCGACAAGGTTTCGCAGACAGAGACATAAATGAAGCGGCAAAGAGTTCAATGCACAAAAAAATAAGTCGACAGGGAAGCTACATCAGCAGAATGTTTTTCTCCATGGAAGGACAGGGCGCCCATACTGTTTTACTCCATGGCATGCTCCGGTGAAGAAATTTCCACCCTGACCACAGTCCTATGCTACCAGAGCATTAGTTACACAACATGGCAGACCTCAATCGGTTTTTTTATTCACCCACAGTACTACGGAGTACTACAACAAACCAGAATGCATCAGAGACCTATCTGGAGTAAATAAAGCCTAACGAAGACCATTTTTTCCTCAAAGGTACCGGGGATAAATGCAGAGAGTTAAAACAGAATGGGCTTCGACCCTCTCCTTCTTTTATGTGTTTTAATGTTTCATTTAGTGCTTCACCTACCTCCTCGACTCTTCTTCTGCTATAAAACTCAGAAAGAACTATTGTAAAGGTTGTTGATGGGATATTAGTAGATGCAAGTTGTTCTCTTGAGACAAGTTCTCTGTGTAAGACTGTAAGATAGGCTAATGAAGGTTTACAGACATAATATCAAGCCTTTTGGCTATGTTGTACTTGATTGTTTTGTTCTTAATATAGCAATCACATTTCTTTGGATCCTGATCTAAAGCTGAGGTGATGTGTTCTTGTCTATGTTTTTATTTCCATTTCATTTCATTTCTTCTGGCTTGCATCAGAAATCTGGCATGAGATTTTCCCTTGTTAGGCACCTCATGTTTCTGCTCTCCTTGCCTTAATGTTTTCTACTTAATGTGTTGTCTGAGAATATATTTCAAATGGTTTAACCAGTGTAGTAGATGATATTGCCTACTAGCTGATTATGAATTATCGAATCTGTTTCTTAGACGTTCTTGCTAGTGTTTAATTGAATGAATCGGTAATGCTAGGAGTTTAGAACTCAATCTCTTTCTCTCTAGGATCCTTTCAGTCTCTTAAACCTATCTAAGTTCCCTCAAGATGCTTTTAACCACCTTTGAGAGTTTCCTATGAGTATGTCCAAGCAGGTCTGGAGTTAAATGACCTCTGACCTGATCTATAGACGAAAATTGGTGTTTATCTCCCTTTCCACCTTTTCACCTTGCTCTCCTTATTGTTCCATTCCACCAAATCATTTTAGGATCCAATGCTTTAGATGACTAGCCCAACTGAAAGTTTGCATCTTGATAGCAAGTAAACCCTTTCTTGACTCCATTGCCCAATGGCCTTGAGTGTTCTCTGATTTGCCCCTCTTTTGCCTAAAATATCTCTTGTTCATCCTTGTTCTATATTGAACCCTTCCTTCCTGATTCCCAACAACCAAACTTCAAATTAAACAAACAAAACTTGTGCCAATAAATAGCCTAATATCATTAAAACATCAAGCCTCAAAGACATAAAACCTTTTCTCATATAGAGAGATCCCTCTCTGGACCCAGGAGGGCTAGATCCTGAGGTCTGAAAGTGGCTTGATGTTGTCTCATCTTTTGGTCTTGCCAATCTGGCCAAAACATGGGAACCCCAACACCGAGTATATAAGTCCTAAATCCAAGAGGGTATCAAAAATAAATCCTTCTAGGCAGATTAAACAGATCTCCCACACCTAGTTTCCTTGAAAAATGCCCGAATAAGGGACTGCAGCAATAACAAACAATTCTTCTTAGAAAATAATGCAGTTTCTATAGAGCAGTGATAGGAATCTCATGAAATATTCTTTAATAGTATTTACAGCAGAAAATAAGTCATACAATTGAGTTTATTAAATACATGGCTGAAAATATAGGTCATAGACAGAAGAAAACTCCTCAAAAGAGGGTTGCAACAATATGAATGACTGAAAATTGCCTTGAAAACGTTATTTTATTAGGTTGCAACTGCTGTATATTATGTTGGGGTTCCCATGTTTTGGCTAGGTTGACAAGACCAAAAGATGAGACAACATAGAACCACTTTCAAACCTTAGGATCTAGCCCTCCTAGGCCTAGAGAGGGATCTCTCTATATTTGTCAAAGGTTTTATATCTTTGAAGTTCAAATGTTTAGGTTTTAGGCTAGTTATAGGTATATGGTTTTTTGTTTGATTGTTGGTTTGGTTATTGGGAATCAGGAAAGAAGGACCCAATATAAGACAAGGGTGAGCAAAGAGGAAAACTAGACAAAGATAGATAACTCAGGGAACATCAAGGCCATTGGGCAATGGAGTCAAGAAAGGATTTACTTGTGTTCAATGTGAAAGCTTTCAGTTAGGCTAGTCATCTAGAGCATTTGGATCTCACAAGATGATTGATGGAATGGAACATTAAGGACTGAAAATGAGTGAGAGGGAAAGAAGGAAAGATAGCCAAATTTCTGTCTATAGATCAAGTCAGAGGTCATTTAACTCCAGACCTGCTTGGACGTACTCAGAGACAGCTCTCAAAGGGGGACAAAGGGGCTGCTTATAGATTGGACCAGAGGTCATTTAACTCCAGGTCTGCTTTAGCAACTCCAAGAAAAAACAAGGATAAGTTTAACAGAAGGGATCTTAGACAGGTTTAATGAGATGGAAAGATCCTAGTGAGGCAGAGACAGGGTTCTAGACCTCCCAGTGTTCTCAACTCATCCATAAATCCTAACAAGAACATCTAAACATATATTTCATTAATTCATACATCAGAGAGCAGGAAAAAACATCCACTACACTGGTTAAATCAATTGAAATCAATATTCAGATACACATATAAGCAAAAAACATAAAAGGCTGGGAGAGCAGCAACATAAGGTACCTATCAAGGATAAATATTATGCCAAACTTCTGATGTGAGCCAGTAGAAACGGAATGAAATGAACTCAAACACAGAGATAGGAAAACATCACCAGCTGCTTTAGATCAGTATCCAAAGAAATGTGCTTGTCATATTAAAAACAACACCAATCAGGTACATCATTACCCACAGCTTGAACATTCAGTCTGAATACATCAAATCTCAACCTATCTTACAATATTACACAGAGAACTTGTCTCAAGAGGAAAATGCTTGCATTTCTCTGATATCCAATCAACAACCAACAACCATTACAATATTTTCCTTCTGTGCTTTATAGCAGAGGATGAACAAAAGATCGAATGAGGGGGTAGGTGAACACTAAATGTAACATTAAACGCAGAAAAGGGAAGAGGGACGAAGCCTCATTCTGTTTTAAATCTCTGCATTTATCTCTAGTATGGCTTAGGTGTTCTGACTGCTGTACTGTGGTACTATTAGTACAATAACAAAAATAAAAAAAAAACAGTGAGGTCCGCCCTACTTGAGTCACCAATTCTTTCTGATCATGTAGGACTATTGTCTGGGCAGGAAATTCTCTAGAACACGATGTATAGTAAAGACTATATGGGAAATTTGTCCTCTGATGGAGGGAAACCTTCTGCTATTGTAGAAACCCTGGTGGTACGATCTCTCGTGCATTAAACTTCTGATTGACCTTCGGGGTTTTGAATCTGGTGCTTTGCCTCTGAAACTGCTGCATTATGGATCCAAATCTTCAATCCTGAGCACTGAAAATTATAATCATAAGCTGGTTTTGCTACTGCTCCATAAATGTTTCTATTCTGGCAAGATCTGGGCTTTAATGGCGCCGGATAGGGTTGCGGCTTTTCAAAACCTGTCCTTTGATGAAATTTATAGCTCCACCACCTTTTTGTCATTTCACTGGAGTACCAGCTCCCACATCAGCTCTCTGGTTGCGCAGCACGCCATTGAAGAGGTACATATGCATCATGGTGGTTTTCCGCCTCTGATAAACCTGCAAGAACATGAAACTTGCAAAGAAAATCATAAACGGGGGCAATCGATGTAGTGTGGATGGAGGAAATGGCCATGCAAGCGAAATGGAGGAGAAATTTGCGGCGGAAATGATGAAAATCGCTCTAGTAGAGGTTGGCAGTCTGCAGAGCGGAAAAACGAATGAAAAACATGAAAAAACACAAAAATGGACCAAATATACGTAGAGGAATGGGAGTAAGTACGGCGGGTGCACGTGGAGATGACATGGCGGGGCCAGGGACAGTGGAAAAGTCAGCGGCGGGTGAACAAATCTGGACCGTCGATCGTGGAAGAGATCAACGGCGGAGGACTACGGATGGAGGGTCAGGACCTGTGCTATCACGTGCGCAACTGAATTAACCATCGTGCATCTTTGACGAGCGATGGCCGTCGGATGGACCACTCCAGATCGGACGGTCTACGAAAATTTCGCTGGGCATCCGTGTCTAGAAAATAACACGCGATGGATGGGGTTAACGAGCGGGAACGACAGTTTTGAAATCGTACAGGAGGACGTGTGTCGCGCGATGAGTGGAATCGCTGGGTGATAGGGGAAAACCACCAAGCGCGCGAGGGTGGTACGATAGAAACCAGCTATTTTGTGCTATTGCGCAGCGGGGCCCACGGAAGCAGGTACATTCTGGACCGCCAGATCTGGCTTTCAAACGGACGGTGGAGATGCGGCGATGGGTGATTAATGGGGAAATCGATGGAGGCTGCGGGGGCGGCGATTGCCGTCCGTTCTGTGCAGATCGACGGCTGGAATCATGCCCGAAGAACAAATGAAACAAGGGCCTTTGGGGTTAGCGATCGGTTACGGCGCGGGGTTATATGGAGAGGAAAAGGCGTGGGGCTAGCGGGAAAGGGGCTGGGGCCTATTATATGGTCAGAAGTGGGTTTTTTAACCCATTTTCAATGTATTTTGAGGCCCAAAGGGTAATGATAGGGAGATGGAGGGGGAATTTTAGAAAACAAAAGGGGGGTAAGGATCAAAGGGGATTTGGAGGGGTTTAGAGGGTTGATAGGGGGGAAATAGAGGGGAAAAAAAGGGACTTTGACAAGGGGGAAGGGAGGTAAAAATTTGGTGTTTTGCAGGAGTATGAGGGGAAATGCAGGCCTTAGGGAAAGGAACCAGAAGAGGGGGCTTGTATAAGGCAAAGCACAAAGAGACTTCAAGGACGATGTGTCTTCAAGGGAGATGCATTCCTTGAAGGTCTCCAAAAGACATAGCCCCCAGCTTGCTTGTCAATAATTTCATAGGGGGGATAACATATTACATGTCAGATCTAGAGCAGACCTGTGCATAAAAATTCAGATCCATATCAGATCCATGCACTAGAAGAGCTCCTCTTGTAGATCCCCTTGGAATTTCGAGGTTTACACTAAGCATAAGCTATATATCTGAGATCTAAGTAAGCAGATCTAAAAAAATATTCAGAAAAACTGAAATATTCAAATTATGTAGATCATATCTGAAAAGTACAATGCATAGATCTCCTCCAGTAGATCTCCAAGTGAAGGGAAGATCCCCAAAACTTAGAAACCAACTCTCCAGATGTTGGACCCAACTCCCTGCAACACCACCTACAAAAATAACGCAGATCTGGAGTCGAAACTATGTTATAGGGGATAGATAGCTGATGGCCACATGCCAACATCAAAAACTAAAGCTCATGCACTCCAATACACTTCCTCCAATAAAGCAGAGGCATCCTCCACTGAAAGAGAGCACTGAAATGACTTAGATCTAAAGAGATCTAATCTCCATGAAAATAACACAGTCCCTCAAGGGAGACTGTGTTGCAGCTTGATTAACTGAGTTGGCCTGATGCCAAGATGCAAAACTGAAGCTCAAACAATGGATGCACTCTTCCAGGAGGTTAAAAGACACACTCTCTGAGAAGAGGCTCCAATACAACCTAGATCTGAACAGATCTAGTGTTCCACTTGTTGCAGCTTACAAAAGCAAGAAAACCCTCACTGGATCTGCGTTGCAATTGGAAGTAGAAGCTTTGTCTCCAACTAGATAGTGGACAAGCAATACAAGATCTCCCAAGAGCTCCGCAATGGAAAGATATGGAACTCCTAAACAGGAAATTCCAATGCTAAACAGCATGTGCAATCTAGGCTAAGCAGCCAAGAGAGCAGTGTGTCTAAACAGAAAACAAACTAGAAATAAAATCATGAACAACCTAAACATGTTTCCTTCCCCTTCCTTTTATAATATGAGAGCTTTCCAAAACCCTAAACCACCTTCATCAACTTATCTATTTCACACAAGAGACCTCCTTCTAGAATTAAGTTGTGCATTATTGATGAGCACTCCACCAATACTGCCCTGTAGATATGGTCAAGATCGACCCAGTCAAGTGGATTTTTTCTTTTCACACTCAGGTGTGTTTATTAAAGTAGCCTAGATTTACCCTTTTTCACATTGGGCATGTATTTATTCTTTTATTAGGAGTTTTTGACCCTCCTTTACATAATTATTCTTTGAACAAAGAAAAAAAATGAAATTGAATATTCCTATTAAAATAGTAATATTACAGTCCTCCCCTCCAAAATGTTGCTTGTCCTCAAGCAACTCACAAGGACTTTGCAAAATCTCCAATCGAATTGTCTCCTCCCAAGAATGCAAGTTGCCTTTGGTGGATGAACCAAATAGCTATCATCATGAGGTAGTGGGAGGTACATAAAAGAATCATATGCTATCCATTGGTCTCTTCAAGGTATGAGAGATGGTAAATATTGGGCACTTCAACCCCCATGAGACACTCCAATCTCCCTGCTATCATACAAACAAAGTGAGCCATCCTAGACAGCTCAAAGAAATAGTCACCAATCCCCACCATATGAAATGTGTAGGGGCTCCATGGATGGAAATGAGAGATAAGAATACTCAACTCACGCAGTCTCTCCCTCCACCTATGATAAATATGGAGCTGATGATCTTGGGCAATAAAAATATAGTCCTCATGAAGCCAAAAGAGACTTGGAACTTCATGATTCCCTCCATGGATTCTAGTGAGCCTTCTTGCCCAATATTCCATACATATAGTGAATAGAGTATCTTCACCATATGTGCTCCAAAAGAAATATGGACTAAGTGTCATACAATATATTGGATGGTGACAATAGTCCCTCCCTTGAGACCAGCTTTGTCCTTCACCTTGCTGCCTCAAATCATAGTACAATAAGTGGCCATCCCACCACCTCCTTGCTGCAAAAAGCTTCTTCAAAGCTTGGGAATAGGAGAGGGTAATAGGTTTTGGCTGAAATGATCCAAACAACACATGTCTTGCTGCAATTTCTCCCAAGTGAGAGACTTCTTCCAATGACATAAGCCCGACATATGGCTTCTAGCATAAGGAAACAAATGATATAATATAGCAGCCACACAATGTTCTATTCCCCTCTTGAATTATGAATGAATGTGGGAGATTTCATCCCCCAAGGACACACTCAACCAATGTGTCATTCCTCCTCTCATGTTCATAACAAATATTGGTGCATCATTGACATCATGATATAAACAAGCTCCCTTATGCCACCCCATGAGAAGGTTACCTCTTCTCCCAACCCAAAGTGCATACATGATTATGATATCCATTCTAAACAGAAATACATGTACATACATCATATCCATAAGTAAATGTATGGACATGGAATTCATCATGGGGTGCCCATAATTTCTTCTTGTCACCCAAAGCAACCATGCCTTCTTCTTATGCATTCCTTCCTTGAGATATAAGGCATGAGATAAGAAAATCAAAAACTTTGGGTGGTACCCACACTCACCCAATAAAAACTAGCACAGGTCATCTCCTCCTTGCTTCAAATCTAGATGTGGTAAGTGTTTTAAATGCCACTTACTTTCTGCCCTTATCATTCCACCATGGCTGAAGGTGAAATGTATATTTTGTGCTTTAGGGAAGCACCCATCATGCTACAAAATCTCCCTCAAGCCATCAAGGGAGTGGCCAAGTTTGAAAATAGTCTTGACCCAAACCATCCCATCCAAAAGGAATGGCACCTCATCACCATTTGGCATCCAAATCAGAAAAATTATGATGGTCCCATGATACCAATGGTCTTTCCAAGGGATAAAACTTAGTTCTTCCAACTACTGCTTGAGAATGTCATGTGGAAAGTTGTCCTCCAACAAGGTACTAGCTGTACATGAGTGCTCATCTACTATGTGACAGTAAACAACAATATATATCAGTTGTACATGATCAAAATAACAAGAAAAATTGCCATACATTCTTCCTAAAACATCATGATGAGTATGGAGAGATTTTAGCCCATACTCTCTCAATAATAGCCATAGCAACAAGGACTATTGCTGCCTCCTTGCATTATCAAAATGCAGATCATGGAGCAATAATATAATGATGGACATGTGAGATGCCTCATCAACATAGTACAAACCAGCTCCCTCATACATCATAGGGAAGTTATCCTCCCTCCAAAAACATTGCACATACATGAAATACATCTCAAGCATAAATACATGTGAGCCCATGAGATATATCTCAAACAAAGGAAAATATATGGACATAATATTTGACATATGATTTCCAAAATCTCTTCTTAACAGCCACAAAAACCATGCCTTCTTCTTATGAATCCTATCAATGAGACTCAAGTCATGAGATAAAGAGATAGAAATTTTTGGGTAGTGACCAAACTCACCCAAAAACAACCAGTGCAACCATGCTTCTTGTTGGCCTGTATCATAGATCTGCAAGGGGTTTGGAAAACTCTTGCTCCATATTGCCATCCACTCATCCCAATGTGGGTGATGGATCTCATCCTGCCATGGCTTGGTATCCTACCAAGGTAGGACACCATGCTCCTCCAACTTTTGAAGAACTTTGAACCTCATGAAATGTTGAAGTGCACCTCCAATGGGATCTCTTGATGAGACCTCCTCCTCATGCATGGCCTTCCAAAACCAAAGATGCCTTTGATCTCCTGCAAGCAGAAGTCTATCTTTGAGTTGTGGCATGCTCATTGAGAGAGTTTCATCTAGAGAGGAGAAAGAGTTTCTCATCCCAAGATGTCTACCCTTTGACATCTCTTCCTCCATGGCTTCCTGAATGAAGCTAGCATCTAAATGTTCCCATGAGGAATGGGTCCTTAACTCTTCACTGTTGCTCTTATACAGTGCAGTGCAACCCTGCTGCTCTAGATTGGTAGTAAGTGATGATCTTGGGTCATACAACAACATATTTCCACAATCTTGTGAAAGATTTTTTGCAATAATAGAAAGTGGAAATGCAATCATACCTTGCTGGACTTTGGGAACACCTTGCATGGCTGCAAGAGTTCTTTCTTTCACAATGTTGACTTCCTCAACTGCAGGTGTTGAAGGTTGTTCCTCCAAGGCTGTCATATTTCTGGTGCAAATCTCCTCAAGAGACAGTGAGGACTTCTCTTCCTCAAATCTCTTAATCATCCTTTTACTGCAAGGTCTCTTCTCTTCCTTCATCTAGATGAATTGAGGAAAATTTAGAGTCTCCTTGAAGGCTCTAGAGTGACACTTGTACTCTGTCAAGTACCTACATAGAATCTCACGTTATAAGTGCTCTTCTTGCTCTTCACTCCCTCTATGAGAATAGGAGGTGCCTAGTCCTTCTTCTTCTTCTTGAAACCTTCTAGAGGTCTCACTACAGCTTTCTTCTTTCTTCTGTTTAACCTCTTTGGAGAGGCTCTTCTTAGATCTGAAAACTCACGAGAGTAATCTCATCTTGTCCATAATTTTGAACTCTACTCCTTCTCTTTATTCTTCTGATAGCTGGAACTCACAGGTGGAGCCAGAGATCATTCTTTGATACCACTGTAATATTCCAAATCTGAAACAGCTAGCAAGGCATGACTGGGAAACGCATTTTCCAGTAATGGATACTACAGAAATGAAAACCAGCACTTGGATCCCTTATATATGAGTATCTATGTCCTAAATCCAAGAGGTTATCGAAAAGAAATCCTTCTAGGTGGGTTAAATAGATCTCCCACACCTAGTTTCCTTGAAAAATGCCCCAAAGAGGGACTGCAGCAATAACAAACAATTATGCTCAGAAAATAATGCAGTTTCTATAGAGCAGTGATATGAGGCTCATGAAATATTCTTCAATAGTATTTACAGCAGCAAATAAGTCATAAAATTGAGTTTATTAAGTACATGGCTGAAAATACAAGTCATAGACAGAAGAAAACTCCTCAAAAGAGGGCTGCAACCATATGAATGACTTAAAATTTCCTTGACAGCGTTATTTTAGTAGGCTACAACTGCTACATGTTACATGTAAGATCTAGAGTAGATCTATGCATAAAAATTCAGATCTATATCAGATCCATGCACTAGAAGAGCTCCTCTTTCAAATCCCCTTGGAATTTCGGGGTTTACACCAAGCATAAGCAGTAGATATGAGATCTAAGAAAGAAGATCTGCAGAAATATTTAGAAATGCTGAAGTATTCAGATTATGTAGATCATATCTGAAAATTACAATGTGTATATTTCCTCCAGTAGATATCCAAGTGAAGGGCAGATCCCTAGCACTCAGAAACCAACTCTCCAACTGGTGCACCCAACTCCCTGCAACACCACCTACAAGAATAACGCAAATCTGCAGTAGAAACTGTGCTATAGGGGATAGATAGCTGACGGCCACATGCCAAGATTAGAAACTAAAGCTCATGCAATCCAATACACTTCCTCCAATAGAGTAGAGGCCTCGTCCACTGAAAGAGAGCACTGAAATGACTTAGATCTGAAGAGATATAATCTCCATGAAAATAACGCAGTCCCTCAAGGGAGACTGTGTTGCAGCTTGATTAACTAAGTTGGCCTGATGCCAAGATGAAAAAATACACATGATCAACCATCTTCCCACCAATTTTGACAAGTTTTGGGAA
The DNA here is from genome assembly GCA_034641835.2 of Pinus albicaulis. Taxonomy (NCBI): domain Eukaryota; kingdom Viridiplantae; phylum Streptophyta; class Pinopsida; order Pinales; family Pinaceae; genus Pinus; species Pinus albicaulis. The sequence continues at coordinate 391,675,966 of CM076569.1, read as the reverse complement.
AAATTTTCAAGTTTGTGAATTTCTATGTTTTTGAGGATACTTTTACCACAATAAAAGTGTCAAATGCACAGCACCTAGGGCGTTGCGCTCTTTTTTGGGGCATCCAAAGAAAAAATAGCCACCACAATTAGATTCAAAATGATGAGTAAATGAACCATGTGAATTTTTTAATCACTTGGAGGCAAACTGGTCAGTGAAAAAGGAAAAAAACCATCGAAAAACCATGTTTCTGCCTCATTTTTTGCCAGGGTGCTACGCGTTTACCAGTCTTGGGAAAATGAGTTTTTGACAAGGAAAATTGGCTTCATTTTGAAAACTGAGGGCATTTATGGAAAGTAAACTTGAAGGGATTTCCAACAAGCCATCTAAGAGAAAATTTGGACACTGAGAAAGCACCGAAATTTAGCCTTGAACAAAGAGGGTGTTTTTGACACAAAAAGGGTGATTTTGACAAGAAGATGGCACATTTGGCAGTCTTTTGAAATTTTCTGAGTTTCACTCCAATTTTGATTTTTATCTTGTGAAATAATGATTTTACCTATGTAAATGATGAAACTAAATGTAATTATCATTTTTTGACTATTTACTAGGGTAAATACCTTAGGTAAATCAAGCAAATGATGTGTAATGAATCATTTCACTTAAGATAGGAATGAGTCACTTGAACCATCCTATGCTCTAGCTATCAGTTCAGATTTTTTTGTAATATCCTCCTCACCTCATGGATTCAACCCCTCAGGATGATTTAAGGTTTTTTTCATGTCTATTTAGCTCATTTCTTCACATTAGTGAAGGGTTAGAATCAAATTGATGTTTTTCTAGTTAATCAAGGAAGCTTTGTACTTGGTTTGGCCAAGATAATAAAGAGGAGTTGCAACTACATTTATGGGATACTTGTGGTATTGAATGTCTATCATAGTTTCTTCTTTAGTATCATATTTTTGAAAATATTGTGTTCATGTTCACTTTCATTTCTATATTATGATATTTTACAAGTTAGATAATCAGAATACATGTTTGCACATGTTTTGTTTTGGGTAATTGATCATATTTTGTTCATCTTCTTCTGTCTGAGAAAAATACATCTCCCATGCTTTTCTTAGCCTTTCTTACAGTTTCAAAACCATTTCATAACAATTCTCTTCAAGTGATACGCATTATAACTACCATGCCACATTGATCCCTACAACCCTAACTCATTTGCCTTGACCTAGATTTCCTTGACCTAATTCCTTCATCTAGTGGTCTTCCCAACCAAATCAAATTCAAACAACCCCCTACACTCTATATCTAGCCTAAAACCCTAATTTCTCTAGCCCTCCTGGCTGTGACACTTTTGGAGAGAGCCCTCTCCGGCTTGATAGGGATAGCTATCAATTCAAAATATTTGGTTTGTGGTTACCTCTGTTGGATTCCTTCCTCAGCCTTGGGAATATGGCGGAGTGATAACCTCTTCAATTTACCAATTTTTTACATTCTTCTAGTTATGGATATCCATGACACCTAATTCCATTTTACTCTTTACCCAGGTATATTAACATGGATTCTGAAAGAATGTCTACTGAGTCATCCATGTTTTCAACTTCTCCATAAATCTTTTTGTATGGTGGTCCTTCTGTTCCTGCTGGGTACCAGTCGCTTTTTGGAACTCTTTTAGGAGCATCTCCTTCCTCTGAAACTTCTACTATGTCAACTGGCTTATTTGAGTCTACCACCCAACCTTTGACTACAAATCATATTTATGTGTTTTCTAGGAATACCCCTCAAAATAGCTCACAAGGTGGCTACATTCCTCCTGGGGGGAAACAACCTCTTCAAGGGCAACAACCTTTTCCGGGAGGACAAACTTTCACTAGAACCTATCTGATATTTGTAGGGTATCATATTCCTAGTAATTATCAAACTTGTGGTCCAATGCCTCAAATTGGTTATGGTCAATCCTATGCATCACAACCCTCAATGGGAACTCCTTATCAAGGAAGGAACACTACATGGAACCCATTGTTTATGCAACAACCTTTGCAACCTACCCCGCAAATGCCTTATAATCAACTGGCTCAGCCACTTGGACAATTTGGTTACACCAAATTCCAAAACCCCATTCAAGGTGCACTTCAAATTACCCCAAGGGCATCTATGCCAAGTAGTAAGCAAGCTGTTCCGAGTACTCCTATTACTCCTATCCAATATGTTGTGAAAACATCTATTCAACAACCAGGTACACCCATCCTAGGAGTTACCCAAGTTTCTGTTACTACAACCCTTACACGGGCTATCCCTCAAACTACTACCCATCAAACCGAACCTACAGTCCAGTCGATTCCTCAAGCATCTTTGGGACAATCTAGCAGAACCATGGAAAATTTTAGGGGCTAATATTCGTAGGTGGGCTAATTTTCCATGGTTTTTCCAAAAAAAATATTTACCAATTTCCATTTTTTTATAAAAATTATTCGCCCAGCTTTTACAATATAAAATTATTTTACATTAAAAATCGCTAACATTATATAGAAAATATATATAGTATCATTATAAATTTTAATAATTTTACAAATACATCAATAAACATTTTATAGTTTGCATATTAGGGACTAGTGAGATTCGCCAATTTTTTAAACTTCAAGATATTTTTCCATCCTTAAAGTTATCCATGAGCAGAAAAACTATGAAAACAAGTCAAACTTTTGTAGGTCAACCTATTCAAGGGCAACCATTTGTAGGTCAACCTCTTCAGGGACAACCCCTGGTAGGTAAACCTCTTCAAGGTTAATTTGTTCAAGGACAGTCATTTCAGGGCCAATTGCAACATGGAAAATTAGGACAAAATACACTTTTCCAGAGTCAGCCATACCCTAGTTATACATTTCAGATACCATCTCAACCCCAATTCGATATGCCTACCCCTAGATATCCTGGAGGTGTGCCAATTCCAACTCCTCAAGCTATCCCAAGTTTTCCTGGATACCCTCCTCCAGGTACTGGAATTGTCCCTCAGGGTTATCAATTCACTCAGAAAGACCCTAATAGGCGGTTACATTTTATACCAACTTTAGATTTACCAGACTTGTCTCAGCTAATGAATGACTTGATTTACTATCTTCCATTTTTTCCAGCCATGCCTACTAATTTTCCTAGTGACGTTCCAAATTTTTAAGGAAAGCCAGGAGATGAACCGTCAAACCATGTTATGACTTATCATCTGTGGTGTGCATCCAAATATTTAATCGATGATTCCATTTAGTTAATACTTTTTCAAACAACTTTAATTGGCTTAGCCGTGAAGTGGTACATTCAGTTACCATGAGGCTCTTTCAATAATTTCAATACCTTCGAAACTATTTTCCTTACTCATTTTGAGTTAAGAGTCCGTTATGATAATGGCACAGAAATTTTGACTCCACTCAAAAAAATTACATCTACGTACATTTCAGATCACATCCACAAATGGCGATGTATACATTGTTTAGTCAAATTTTTCATCCCAGATCAAATTCTGGTTGAATGGTTTATCAAATCATTACTCCCTAATATTACTAAAGATGTAGCTAAAGGAGGCGGTGTAACAAAAGAGTAGGTTATTGCTCAAGCCCAATATCTAGACCTTGTTTATACACAGTCTTGTACTTTGTATAAAAAAATTCTAGATTTACCTCGCCCGGGTCAACTTACTACAACTCCTTCCAGTTCTCGTGCAGCGGATGGTGTAATTCGTACAATTAAAACATCAAATAGTAAAAAGAAACAATGCAATCTACTAATCCAATATTAAATTTACCTGATTCACCTAAAGGAGACTCTTCTCTAGAAACTTCTGTCAAAATCCATGTCATATATTCATCTACTGCCAAAATTAAACCATCCCGAAGTAAAAATAAATGGAAGGGTAAACAAAACAATTCTCCAAAAGAGAAGGCAGAAAAAACCAAACCATTTGACTAGAAAATGAAACCTCGTTATCTCTGTCTTATCTGTGGCGAGGATCACTACACAAAAGAGTGCCTGCATCAGACCGAGGTATCTAAATTTGTCAAAGGTTCGTCCACACCCATTGTTCTTAAAGATCCTTTTCCATCACAAGACAACAAAATAATTTACTATAATAGATATTCTTCCAATTTATCGATGGATATCCTGATGATGTCCTCCCAAGTCATGGTTGCAATGAAATCTCAAGATTATGGATCTAAGAGTCCTGTAACTGGAAACTAAATTGGATCATTCATTCAACCTATGTCTTCAACTCCTATTTCCAAACCATTGCACATCGATATACCTAGCCCTAATTTAGTAATTAAACCGCCTTCCAAAGTTGACTTCAAAAATTGGCTTTCAATCCACATGCAAGAGCCGCTCAAAACTACAACATTTTTTAACATAAGGCTATGTCACCTTCAGCAATGTCGGCCCTCGAAGTGATGTAGTATTTTCTAGCTCAGAGGAAGTTACTATTTTCAACTATTGGAGCGATTGACCCTCAAGACTCTAATCTTATCATCTTTGATCTCAATAAATTTGTACCTAGACTCCCACACCAAATGGTTTTTCAAATACCTATTTTAGTCAAATCTAGGTGAGTTTTTCGCACAAAAATTAACGAGGGATCATCTACATGTATTATGTCTTTGGCTTGTTGGAAAACTGTTGGCTCTCCAAAAATCAATCAATCACCCATGATTTTGAAATAATTTGATGGAAGAGGTTTTCGTCCATTTCGAATACCCTAGGATTTACCCATAGAGGTATAAGGAAAAACTATTATGCTTGAGGTAGAAGTTGTTGATGCCCCTCTTGAATACAACCTTATTTTAGGTCGGAGTTGTTCTTATGATATTACAGCTGTAGTCTCATCAATATTTTGGTTAATCATGTTTCCTCATAAAGGAAATATTTTCAAAATTGATCAGTTGTCTTACTACCCTTCAGATCTTACCTCTACGAATAGCATCCCTTACTTTGGAAAGTCGGTTGTCCCTTATGAAGATGTCGGAGTAGGAATACTTGAGGATTCCACTCTTATGGGAACTTTTTTCATACCTCCTCCTAATGTGCCTCGTACTATTTCAAATATCAACATGATTACATCAAGCACAATACCATTTGATGACCCGTGGATTATTCCCTGAGAATCTGAGTTAGACTACTACAACACTAAAATGCCTTTGAGTCCATATGAATAGGCATATGTAGCAATACAACCACTTTCTGAACTTTCATCAGCCGGTACTGATCAAGTGAATGTGATCAATGATGAGTCTTATTCTCTACCAAGTTTAACCACGACATCTTTTTCTGATCCTTTTCAACACATATTTTCAAGTGATGAAAATATTCGAGAAATTTTTTCATTGGATGAATTACCATGGAACGATCTTCACCGTCGCTCCTCTTTTCTACCAGACCTTGATAGAGTTGAAAATAAATTTTCAACAAAATTTCCGATTGAATATATTAAGGAACCTCAAAATCAAATGCCAATCCTTCATTCGGATTTTGAAACGAATTTACGAAATATTTCAGCAACAATTCCGGTTGACATATCAATCAACCCAGGAATAACTGAAAACATTGATATAGGTGCTTACGAAGAAATTTCAGGACATATTTTCTTGGTCTTATGAAGAAATGTTGGGAATTCATCCTACGATTTTAGTTCACGAAAATAAGACATACCCGGATGCTAAACCTATTAAACAAAGACTATGTCCAATACATCTGTGAAAATTTGTTGCTATTAAAGCTAAGGTTGAAAAGCTACTTTGTGCATGTTTCATTTATCCTATTCCATTTATGGATTGGGTATACAACATAGTTCCAATGACCAAGAAACGGGGAACTATCAGAGTATGTGCCGATTATAGGGATATTGATCAAGCTTGTCCCAAAGATAATTATCCCACCAAATTGTTGATGATTGTGTTGGAAACAAAATATTTTCATTCATGGATGGATTCTATGGTTACAATCAAATAAACATACTCCCTTCCAATAATCCCAAAATAATGTTTATATGTCCATGGGGCACATTTGCATATTGTAAATTACCTTTTGAATTGAATAACGGTAGCGCCACTTTTCAAAGGGCCATGTCTTACGCATTTCATGACATCAAAAATATTGTGCAACCCTACTTGGATGAATTTTTTGCTCATTCTATGTGCATGCAAGATCATCTTACGTATTTACGTGCCATTTTTATGTGATGTAGGCATTACAATATTTGGTAGAATCCACAAAAATGTGTATTTTGTGTACAATCAGGATGATTGTTGGGTTTCTTTGTTTCTAAGGAAGGCATTCTTGTTGACCCTTTGAAGGTTCAGGCTATTGTCAATTTACCTCCTCCTTCTACTCTTCTCCAACTCCATAGATTGCAAAGGAAAGAAAACTTCTTACGTCGTTATTATCATTGGAAAATTGGACAAGAAAATATGACATTATTAAATGCCAGGAAGAAGGATTTACAAGGCTAAGGCACATTAGAGAGTCTGAAAAAATTTAAAAATATCTAAGGTCTAGAGGAAAGTTCCATTAGACATTGGTAGAATGCTCCTTTGTGTGCATTTTTCTTAGATAGGCATGCCTTTGCACGGCTTTCCCTCAAAAGGGACCTGAGAGTGGCAGAAGTCACTTTCTGGGACCACAAGGCACACTTCAGGAAAATGATCCCACAATTGAGGTCGCCCAATAACAATCACCTAAGCCTCCTTGGGACCTCAAGGGATCACTCAATGGAATCAAGTGGCACATAATGGAATCAACCCCATCTCTTGGGTCACCATCCATCAATGTACTAAGAGAGGGAAGGAGAATTTGAATTCATCTATAAAAGGCCACCAAGAGATGAAAAAAATGAGAGCACATTGTTATGTTGGTCAAAGTTTCTTTGAAGCAATACGACAGTGTGTAATCCAGAGCAGACGTAGAGAGGGGATTCGATTGTTGGCCATCCAACAACTTCAATCCTTTGGAGTAGAGAGAGAGACCTTGCACCAAGCAACTAGAAGGTAAAAACATCCTTGCATTGGGTCTTAGAACTCCATAGTTCTATGGGCCCATTGGAAAGTGTGTAAACGTACTATCTTACATTCCTAATAGAAAAAAATGAGAGGGGACATTGATGCCACCGTTAGTATTATTGTTTTGTTTGACTTTATATGAGATTTCATGTTTATATTTAGTTTAGTCTTGTTTCTCTCTACATATGCATACTATATCATTATTTAGTGTGTTTAATGTTTTATAACATGTTCACTAACTTGATAAATATTTTGTTTATCTGCATGTGACCAAATCTTAAGAGGCAGCGACCACTCCTCTTAAGAAAGTGTGGATTGGTACACTTGTGCACCAAAAGCACCATAACAATATTGGCAACTCCACTACCTTTACTTTTCTAGTTAATGTGGTTGTGCCTATTGCAGGGACCTTTCTCTGCTCTAGAGTTTGGCTTGGACAACTCCTCTTCTCCTCTTCTCTGCCCGTTCACCCTCAGTGAAAGGCTGAAGTTCAGAAGCTCCAAAAAAATTGTTGCAGGAAATTCGCACGCGTTTTACAGAAACAAATGCACCTGACTGCGCATTCAACACTAAACTGTGTGATAGATTTTGTGCCTGTGTGAGACATTTGCACGCAGAAACCAAATGTAGAAAATTTCTACTATTTTACTTCATTTCCTATTTGTAAAATGACTAGAAACCTATAGGAAAACTGCCAGCATTGTGTGAGGTGTCCCATAACTATTTCAAACTCACTATTGGCTGCATTTGAGTAGTGCTAGGTGCTATTTTTAAAATTCCAAAGTTTATTTTCACAAAAAAAACCACATAGTTTAAGTAGGGGAGAATTTACTTGCAATCCAAAATAACTTATTTTTGCGAACATAGATACCAAACACATAGGTAATTAGCTAGAGTAAGTGTCCCTAATCCACACATGCTTAGCTAGTTTTTCATTTTTCCTAGTTTAAAGTCATTAATTTTAGTTTAATTTTTTGGCACTAGGAGTTGGGACCAGGAATTAATTATCCTAAGAGAGAAATTAATATCTATTGCCTTTGCACCTTTTGGTGACCCTAGGCAAGCATATGAAATCTCTCTTTTGATAATTTTCCATCTCCCTTTAGTTGATCACTTAGATTAACTAGGAAACATTGTAAGTGGTCCATATCCGCACATGATTTTCTTATAGAAAGGAAGAACCAAACATATATTAATAGGGGATGTGTAAAGGATCACCACATATCCGCATGTTAAAACTATACGATTTTTCACTCTTTCTCACACACTTTCACACCATAAGTGAATTAAATCCACCTTAAGACTAACCTAACTAAACTCATTAACTCTCCCCATAGGGGCCACAAGAGAAATTATAGTTTCGGTTAGGACCAAGGGGTAGGCATCCAATAAGCCTCCTTGGTCAGTTTACATATTGAAACATAGAATTTGACTTTTTAGGGAACTTTAAAATTAGTCTATCCGCCCATGGAAAAGAAAACCCGAGTGCCACAGAGACCCGATTCAGAGGGGGTTAAGCTTAGGCAAAGTGTGTGTGGTATTATTTGGGGCTACCTAACCCATATAATACTCGGTACTAATAGATGATTTACCAAGAATCTTAAGACTCGAACGCTCATGTGGGACGATGGTACATAGTGGAAAAATCTAGGGCATCCTTCCTTATAGGTGATGGTGCAAGCAACACTATATCCTCTACCCATTACCTTGGTCGATTCTTCGGCTGCTAGAAGGTGTCGCCAGTTCTTTTGGGACGTTAGCCCCAGTACCCATCAGAATATATCTTCACAAGGCCCAGTTACTATTGAGAGTGTGAGGACGTATAGGTCTCTAGGATTTTGAGTATCACACGCAAAAACAACCAAAAACATTTTTTGATTGTTTGATCACATAGAGCTAATTTAAAGGGAAATTAACTTTTATTTTCTCTTTTTTTTATGTATGTGGTCACCATTTTTTCTTTGATAGTTCACCTCTCACAGAACTGAAGATTTTTTCCAAAACCATACCTAGTTGACACCATAATGGACCCAACAGGACCTCGTCGCTCTAGACGCCTTTTGGACCTCCCCACATTACTGGGAGGAGTTCTAGGTCTTTCGCCATTTAGGTGTCAAAGACGGAACACTGTAACCATTATCGTTTCATCCTTTATTGGGGCATATTTATTTGGGAAAACCCTCGATGGTCACCCAATGCAACACTAGTGGACACCCCCACAGGGTCACCACATACCACTCTTCCCACAACCCCTAGGGGGCAGAGGAGCACTACCCATTCGGGAAGCCAAGTGAACACACAGCTGGGTACGTCACAAAAAAACCCCATACCTAACCAAAACATTGTGTCTTCATAGTGTGCAATGGCTCTCAACTCGCAGTCACTGTTCTTAGCATCGTTGAACTTGCCTAATCTAACCAAGTTAATGAATGGACCTATTGCACACAACCCGACATGGCCCCCCATACCTAAGAAGCTCCCTACAAACATTCCAAAGTTTGAAGGGAAGCAAGCGGAAGACCCAGGAAATCAAATTGAAGCTTTCCGCCATGGGTGACTGATGGAACAATATCTCATTGACAGATACTGATAGTGAGACTATTTTAGTGCCCCCTAAGCTGTTTCGGGGGAAAATCACCTAGAGGGTTCGTTGGGTTACAACCTCCACGAGAGGAAAGGGGCATGCTATACAGAAGGACTCACACAAACACTTATACATGTTCATGAAAAACTAAATAGAGTGGTCGAGAAAGTTACCGTGGAGTCCTACGGTTCGACAAATCATGGGGGTCCAAACCCCCAGCAACCCTTCTTCCTTCTTAACCTGAAAGACAAGAAGAAACAAGCACGAAGAACTGGTTGTACAGCATATATCTACTCTAAATGTTAGTGAAATCCATATAAAACATCAGATAAACCATAATGAATGCTCAAATAACAATTTTCTCATATATGTAAGTAGACACTAACACGTATATTTCGGGAACAAGATGGTACTTATGTATTATAAATAGCATGTACAGAAATAACGAGTGGAGAGATCACCTGAATCCTCCCACGATTTTCGAGCAGACCGTCGTCCGGATCCGTCCCGCCCTTGCCTCACTAAGATTCCTTCCAAACTAGTGCATACGAGATGACATATAGGGAGATGAGCATCTCAAGGAAACAAGGGTTTCCTGTAATGAACTGGGAAAGTGCAGGAGGCACGAGGAATCAGACTTGGATAGGGAATACCAACATAGTATAATATCAATAATTCTCTCTCTCCCTTAGGCCATGCACATGAGGGGCTTTTATACTCCCTCAAAGTATTTTCAACAGTTGGAAACAGTTGGCCACATGATGGGGTGGTTGAACTACCTAAGTAACCATCAACCCAGCCCGAAAATAGGGAATTTTTATATATATTTTTAATGATTTTAATGGCATACGCGGAAAAGTGCAGTTGGACTCGCGTATACACGCGGAAAAGTCTGGGCATAATCGCGTATGGGGATTTTTACACTATTTTTTAGTAAATTTGTCCAAGTCTGTAGGAATGGGTGCCCAAAGCCATAAAAGCAATCATGAATCATATGAAGGTGAGAAATAATGCTATAACATATGCCCCCTAATATATGAGGTCAGAAGGGGTACATGATGGCCGAAATGTATTATGCACATAGAAAGAACTTCGCAAGGACAAGAGATGACTTCACCAGATTTCAGCCTGCCAAAAACCAATGAAAGAAAACAGAGAGTCAACTCATGTTGAGGCGGGCATACCCATGCTCAGTCAAAAATACATCATATAGAAAGTACTGAATAGATCCAACATGTATACAAGTATAACTGAACTGAAAGTACACAATTAATCATCTGAGCATGGCCCGGAAGTGTAAGTCTGAATCAATGTCCAAGTATCACATATAAAAAACTGATCAAAGATGCTGCAACTGGATTTCTGATCAAATAAGTAACTGAATCTCCAAGTACCAAATCATAAGGGGTGGAACAAACGGTACTATCACGCAACTCGGGAGCCAACATATAGGATGTTGCTGTACTGAACTGCAACATATAAGAGTGGACGGAATCACTGGCAGAAACTGAATGGACTGTCAAAAGTGAACCGAGAAATGCTGATGCAACCTGAGGTCTTCACCGATCACTATGGCACAATTCTACACAATGGGAATAAATGAGGTGAAGTCGAACACTTGAAAGAATCTACGAATCAGGAGGCAATAATGAATCCCCACTGTCGATAGCGAAGAGTCTGCCACTGATGACTGCAAACCCTAAGGTACTGACAAAAAGACTCTAGACCTTATTCCCAGAGCAATGAGTCGGAGTTGATGGGAAAAGATCTGCTGGAAGGAAGGCATTAAGGCATCCCACATCAGTCCAGCGCGAGTGTAACCCACAGGCCAAGATTTTGAAGGAATCGGACGAAGTAGAGTGATGGAACCAAAACCGAAGTACGTTTCCGACATGCACAAGATGAAGCTAGCGCACGGAAGAAACCCTCTGAACCAACCAATAATGAAAGCTGACACAGAGGCGAGAAATCCACCGATAGGGTCAAATGGAAATCAAGGTACTGCAGGAATCCCAAGTGTGATAATGTGTGCTGACGTCGAACACAGGGGAAACCACTCAGTCAAAGACCCATAATGATGATCAAATGCTGAGCACAAGGTCACCTATCAATGATGGAAATAGGCCCAGGGTGTGGCTCTAGGTTTGCTCTCATAGCAATATGTCGTAGTCGATAAGAGACAAACCCGCCAGCAAGAAGTCAATGGGGACCTTCTCAAACCAGCACGAGCAGAAAACCAAAACATCTGATGTGATAGAACAAGATACTGACAAGACCGGGAAGGCCGACTGAATAATGAGCCAAGAGACACCGCAGAATGGCTGACTCTGGTTAAACTTTCCCTTGAACAAAAGCACGACTCATGATGACCATGGCAGTAAAAGTGACACTGTATAAGTCTGTTATGCAGGAGGCAAAACAAACTCTCCATATGATTGGAAGAGATAACCAACCGGGGGAGAACTGACAAGTGAAACATGGTAAAGGTTGAACCTAGGTCAAAAACTAAAACCATCCCAAATGTAGGAAATATATATAAGTATATGTGCTTTGTTCAAGGGCGACAAACTGACTCTGTACTGACATCAAAACAACGAAGATACATCCTGTTCCTGCTCTTTTTGTTATATTTTATTTTTTTGTCTTTTTCATATAATAAGCCTGAAAAATAATAAAAGAATGCTATGGTACAATGGATAGAACGAGTATCAAAGAATCAGATGCACTAGTTCCTGGGATTGGAACAATCCTATGCTCAATGCAAGGTGGCGAAAACTGGTAAGCGATACTCAGAGGAACGTTCCATCCATGGGTAAAAAGGTGTCAAGTCGTGATAGCTAAGTGCATGCAATGGTTAACTTGTACAGAAAGTCAAGGTCAAAATTTGGCTTAAACATCGAGTCCAAATGAAGCCAGCTAAAGGCCAGGATAAACAAGTAGCCAATATGCAATGTAGTAATACAACTTAACGACACCAGGGAGCCTCTAGGGTAAAATCCAGAAAAAATGATAGTGAGGAAGAAGTAGAATGAAGCTTCAACACATAAGACATGGCGGGACTAAAGAGGACTCCCGAGCCTACAAAAAAAGCAGCATGGGCAACAAGTGATAGCGAGGAACTAACTAGGAAGCCCGTGTAAAGGAAGGCTCTACCACCAAGTCATGATTAAATAATCGGCGAGTGAAATGGGTGTAATACTCATGACCTGATGGGATTGACCCTAAGGCAAGTGATCAGTATGGAGGCTAGTATGCAAGATGCAACGGAAAGTGATTTCCCTAACCTATATGCCAGTGAAGATCATATACCTGCCGTGACGAGTCGGTAATCATGGTTCAAAAACCGGGAAAAATCTCAAAATCGTCAAAATGTACCTGAAAACATACCAAACTAGGCACTTCCAAGCATCCGGGTTATGCAGCTTAAGATAGATCGAAAAAATGAGCATAACAAATTTTTACGAAAATTTTCAACTTTTTAGGCATAAATAGACAAATTACCTCATATTTGGTTCATTATTGCATTTTTGATTTGGAAAAAAGTGCTCTGGAGCAAAAAACTTCTTTCGTCAAATCAGGAACAACCGACCGTCGAAATGCACCAAATTTTTAGGTAGGCTCCTCAATCATCCTTTCAAATCATTTTGTCCGTTTAGAAATTAAAATTTAGTGAATTTTACCATTAAAACCCTTGCTAAAAAATGCAGACTTGCGCATACGCGGGTTCATAACAGGAAAGTCGCGTATACACACGACTGTGCAAAGAAAAAGTCGCGTATGCGCAGGTCCGAATCAAAAAATGTGTGGCTAGTGCATGATTTAATGAAATTTGACAGGATGACAATCTCATGGAGGGAGCGTGAACATAGCGCAATTGATCAAGAGGTCATGCAAGATCGAGCAACGCAAAATATCCTTCGGAATTATGGATTGTTCAAATTCTTCAAAATGCCAAATATGAAAAGCAATCCTCGGTTGCTAGAAATGCTCGTCAATTACTGGGAACCAGACCAAGACTGTTTCGTGATAGATCAGATGCCAGTACGCATTGAAGTGGAAGACATATACTTTATTACTAGACTCTCTCGGAGGGGAGAACTAGTAGACTTGCACGAGAAGCCCCTGGGAGGGCTAACCGTGGAAGACTATGTCCACGTGTATTGCGTAGAGGGTTCCAAAAAGGTTGGAACTCAGATTGCAATTAAATATTTATGGGATTTGCACATGAAAATCCTCCTTTTAACCATTGGCAGAGTGGCAGGATCTGCCTCCCTACATCAGGCGTCCAGGACGCAAATGAGCATAGCGGTAGAATGCTTGACTCATGTGTATGATTGGTGCACAGCCCTTTTACTGAACATGAAACAACAGTTGACCTCAATCCGCCAAACAAATACCAAACACTTTGGTTACGGTACAATTTTGACAACATTCTTCTTTGAGAAGATACCAGCATTGAGACCCAGGGTTATCTCTACCATCAGTAGCCCGTGGGACCCAAGAATTGCCCGTTGGGTGGACATGATGAAGAGATTGGGGGGTAGCGAAGTACCCCGGACCACATGGGACGATGAGTTCTTCCGTTGGTGGGGAGAACAAATCATCGCGGTGGACGACTATCCCTATGCCGGGATGGACTTCCATGGAGATCTAGATCTAGTTCTTCCACCAAGCACAGCATGGGGCACAGTCGGTGAGTTTGCAAAAAAAATTTGACTTATATAATTTTTTTGGATTTTTTCAAATATGTATGAAAAAATGAAAATAAACATGTTTTTGATTGGATTCATAATGACTAATAATGTAAACATGATCATGATACAGATGTTGGACCAGTGCGTCCTGAGGGTTTCCCGCACCACAAGCGCCGCAGGGGCGAAGCAGATACAGTGGATTCAGATAGGACTCTCCAGGCTGTGCAGAGGAATTTGGAGGGGTTAACCCGCCAAATACCTATGGCTGCCATGGAAGACCTGCCAGAATCCATCCAGAGACGGGTGGTAGGAGTGCCCCGAGACTGGGTACGACTATTCCGCCGAGTTGCCACCGCGGTCACGTTCTATAGGAACACGACTTCTGGGCAGGGACCTCAGGAGTAGACAGATATTATGTATTAGATGACTGTATATTCTTTTTTGAGACTGAACATGATCGGGCATAAGCCCAAGTTTTATATGACCTTATGGATCCAAATTTTGTAAATTTTTTGAACACTCTGATGATATATATACAATGATTTTTGATGTGATGTGATAAATGTATCAAATGTATGATGTTTTTGATGATTAAATTTTATTGTATGGAATGATTAATATGCCAATCCAATGCTTGATTAGCTAATGAGTCAGCAAACCAATTGTCAGCTCGAGGAATATGAATGAAAGTTAAAAATTGAAATGACCTTTGTAACAAACGTACCCTCAAGAACAATCGTAATAAAAATGGATCTCGTACTCGATAAGTATTGTTCAACTGCGACACCACCAGCTGAGAGTCCAAGAAAACTACCAATGAATCAACACCCAAAGATATTGCCTCCGAGAGTAGATGAACAACTGCAGTGTATTCTGCTATATTATTGGAAGCAGGACCAATGCAGACCCCTCTTGATACTAACAGCTAACCGGATGGATAATGAAGCACCCAAGCCGCGGAAGCTAAGTTCCGGGTGTGTCTACTAGCACCATCGGCGAAACCAAAATGACTCATGACATCCAGCACAACCTGCCAAAGTAGATCAAAAACATCACCAACTCATCAAAGATCGAAAATCAACCAAATATGTACAAAGCAAAAACTAATATATATAAAAGCAACATGCCAGGCCGAACCCTAGGCATAATACTTCTTCAAATAGAGCCCATTTCGGGGCTCCGGCAACTCGTTCCCTTCGAAATCAACCAAGGTATATGCTCCTTTCTTAAGGACTTTTTTAACGATATAGGGGCCATACCACATAGACTTAAACTTTCCTGCCCCCAGGGCATCTTTTTCTTGGGCATAGACCAAAACAAGGTCACCTTCCAAAAAAACCTTGGGTTTGACTGCCTTATCGTACTAAACTTTAACTTGGTTTTTATGCACTTCATTCATCGTGGCGGCATGTCGACGCTGCTCATCGAGATGTTCCAGATGAAGAAGCCGTTCTGCCAGAATAGAAATGTCAGGAAGAAGTTCAACAACTAATTTAAGAGAAGGAATCTCGCATTCGATAGGAAATACGGATTCCACCCCGTGCACTAGCTGAAACGGAGTAAAGCCAGTTGCAGTTTTCACTGACGTCCTGTATGCCCAAAGTGCAGGATATAGCATAATATGCCAGTTGGATCTAGCTTTATCAATTGTCCTTTGAAGAATTGTCTTCAAGGATTTATTCATGGCTTCCACTTGCCCATTAGCTTGAGGATAATATGGAGATGAATGCTCCTGCCGGAAACCCAATTTGAGAGCCAACTCAGCCATCATACTATTATGAAAATGACTGCCATGGTCAGTGAAAATCTCTCTAGGAATACCAAAACGAGCGATAACTCGGTTGAAAAGGAAAAGAGCTGCAGTCTCACCATCATTCCCAAAAGTAGGCATAGCCTCGACCCACTTTGTAAAGTAGTCTACTGCTACAATAATGTACTTGTGACCTTTAGCCGAAGGCAGGTTACAAGTAGTATAATCAATACCCCACTTTGTAAAGGGACCGACAGTAACAACTGGAAAAAGTGGAGCTGGATGAGTGCACATTTTTCGAGTATAAACCTGACATGGATGACACTTTTTGACCGATTCAATACAGTCTTTGAAAATCGAGGGCCAAAAGTATCCAGCACGCAAAATCTTTTGGGCTGTAGCAAGCCTAGATAAATGACCCCCACAAGCTCCACTGTGAGAATCATTGAGCACAGCCTCAGCTTCTTCGAGAGTTAAGCAGCGTCTTAGGATTGAATCAACCCCTAGACGGTATAAAGCATCACGAATAATCAAATAATTCTTGGCCAAGTGACGCAGCTTACGACGCTCATCTTTTGAAAAAGTAGAGGGAAACTTCGCAGTCTAGAGATACACAATGATATCCCCGTACCAAGGATCCTGTGAAGAGATAAGAAACAAGTGTTCATCTGGAAATGACTCATCATAGATCATTTCTTCTTCACAGGGCAACTCGGAGATCAATTCCGCGAAAACTAATGATTTCTTGGATTTGGCAGACATGAACTCAAGATCAAATTCCTGTAAAATCACAATCCATCGATTGTATTTGCCCCCAATCACTCGCCTACTGAGGACAAACTGAAATGGATTGGCAGCTGCCAAAACATAAGTTTTGCGAAGAATAATGTAATGTCGGAGTCGCTGCACAGCATGAACTGCTGCTAAGGCTAATTTTTCTATCGGAGTGTACCGAAGTTCAGGTCCTACCAGTCCTCGACTAAGGTATTAAATAACATGCTCAGCAAGAGCATCATCCTCCTGAACCAGAACCATACCGATGGTAGATTCTGCTGCTGCCAGATACAAAAGGAAATCCCTGCTATAATCAGGTGGACTCAATAAAGGAGCAGAGGTCAATGCTTTCTTCAAAGCATCGAATGAGCGTTGAGCGTAGTCGTCCCAAAGAAAAGGAACTCCCTTCTTCAACAATCTCATAAATCCCTTTGTAACTTTAGCATAATTTACGATAAATCTCCGAAGAAAATTAGACTTTCCTTGTAGACTTTGAAGCTGACGGATAGAGGACGGGGGAGGCAACCGAAGTATTGCCTCAACCTTGAAGGGATCTACCCTAATCCCTTCCCTAGACACAATGAATCCCAATAGCCGACCGGATGTAACCGCGAAAACGCACTTGTTCGGATTCAATCTAATCTTATAGAACCGACATCGTTCAAATATTTTCCGGAGGTGACCAGGATGATCCATCCTCTTTCGAGAATGAGTAGCTAAATCATCTAAGTACGCCTCGATAATCTTTTTGATGTCGTGAAAGGCATATGACATGGCCCGATGAAAGGTAGCCCCAGCATTTTTAAGACCAAAAGGCATCTTCTTGTATGAAAACGTACCCTAGGGACAAATAAAGGCAGTCTTATGTTGATCTTCAGGACGGATAGTAATTTGATTATATCTGGAGAAACCGTCCATGAAGGAGAAAATCTCATTACCGGCACACTCTTCAATGATCTAATCGATAAATGGTGTGGGGTAATTATCTTTAGGACATGCTTTATTTAGGTCTCTGAAATCAATGCACACTCGAATCGTTCCTTGCTTTTTATCTACGGGAACGGGATTTGAAACCCATTCAGTCAAAGGAACAGGGAAAATGAATCCCGCCTTAAGCAGCTTCTCAACTTCAGCTTTGATAGCTGTTGCCTTCCTAGGATTGACCGGACGAAGTTTTTGCCTCACCGGCTTAGCGTTTTCATACGTCTTGATCTCATGCTGGACAATAGATGGATCTATTCCAGGCATTTCCTCATAAGACCAAGCGAATACATCCCTATACTCTTTAAAGAGCTCGGTGTAAATTTGAACCTCTTCACGGGAACATTCAGCTCCGATGAAGACATTCTTAATAATATTGGGATCCCCGGAAATGTTCACCGGGATAGTAGGAGAAATCACAGCCATGTTCCCTTCAGCATAAACCTGTGTTGGTGCTAAAGGGTTCAAGACTGGGTGAACAGGACCAGGAGACGGAGGACTTGGAAAACTAGTTTCAACTTCGCTCAAATCAGGTAAGAAGTAAGACCGATGATGCAAATCATCCCACGGTCTATCTATACCAGTCATGGCTTCCAGGATGGCCTCTTCAGATGGAAGAGTGGTATCAAGACAATCCTGGGCAGAAGAAGAACTAAGTGTCCAAGCCAGAGCCACATCACCATCCAACTCTTCTGGTGAAAGAGGAGTTGGGATGGTTTCTGCAGAGTCAACAATAGACTGATACGCAATCTCAGCTGCAGAAATCGGAAATGCCATTCCACCCACTTGACCTTCTGCTAATGTGGCAGCAGGGGAAGGTAAGGTCCAAGGGTCCGAAAAATAATGAGTTCTAAAGAACTCTCTTCGAAGAGGAACCTTGGAGGATGAAATAGCATTAATATGAACCGTAGGAGGAGGAATATCAAAAGTACCCATCAAGGAAGAATACATTCCAACTCCTAAATTCTCAACAGGCGCCTTAGTATTATCCAACTTAGGAATAGATGAGTCAGTAGACGCATTCGGGTCTACAAGAGGACATTCCAGTTGATCCACTGTAACAATCCTCCCTTCGTGGGGGAAACATATAATCCAAAATAATGAGGATGCAATGGCATCCATCTCATAAATCCAATTTCTCCCCAACAGAAGGTTGTAGTCCAAGCTTGCATCCACTACCTCAACCTCTATATTGACAGTTTTTCCCCCAACACAGATGGGCAAAGTTGGGACAATACCATGGGGTCTGTGAGAATGACCATCGAACGTAGTAAGAACAGTGCTAGATGGAACAGCTTTGGGAGATCCAAGTGTCTTCCAGCATGCGAGAGACATCACGCATGTGGAAGCACCCTCATCAACGACCATTCGAAAGATATTGCACTTCCGATACGACGATTTAATATGAAAGGCCATGTGATGAGGAAGTCTCTTCTTAAAATTAGTCATATCAAAATTAATCAGAAGATAATTTTTCGGATCAATAGCCCCAATGGCAGTGAAAAAAGCACTGCGCTGAGCCGGACAAGACTGGAGTACCTC
Source organism: Pinus albicaulis (assembly GCA_034641835.2). Lineage (NCBI taxonomy): Eukaryota > Viridiplantae > Streptophyta > Pinopsida > Pinales > Pinaceae > Pinus > Pinus albicaulis. The sequence continues at coordinate 391,656,625 of CM076569.1, read as the reverse complement.
TAAAGCTGACATAGCACAAGGACTCTGTGCCAGATCTTCCACAATCGAGTAGTTCTGGGCAGCCCTGGCATTTGGATTAATCGTTGATCGCTTAGAAGATGCTTTGGGAATCCGAGGCATAGACTCAACAGTAGGCTTCGTAATGTGAAGCGGCTCAGTAGCATCAGGAACTTCCTTAGCTTTCGAAGACTCTTCTCCGCCATAATCACGGGATCTCGTAGTGATATCCGCGTGAGCACTCATCATGAAAATTTTCGATGGGATTTCCCCTTCCTGGGTGCCCCCAGAGGAAGCCCCAGGATTTTGGTTCGCGCCAACAACTAATTGCTGCCCTTGGGGAAAAGGGTTTGTTAACACAACCTGGGAACTAGAAGAACCCTGCTGGGCTAACAAGCGCTGCGCATCCTGAATTTTAGGGCAAAGGTGTGTGAGATGGTCTCCAGTACACAACTTGCATGGAAACTTCACTTTCTTTTTCTCCTTTGGACCCTCACCAACATGCTCGTTGGTTTTATTTACATTACCCTTCCCGTTCTTGCCCTTCTTCTTGTTATTTCATCCCTTCTTCTTCCCTACAGATTGTTGATTTTCTTTGGGATCAGAAGCTTGGACAGCATTTATGGACAAAGACTGGGAAGGCGATGACTCAGCAGGCACATCATGACTAGAAGGAGCAGATTGCAAAGACAACTGCTGCAGTTGAGTAAGTAGGCTAGCTGCACCACTATTGATCGATCCGACAATCCCATCACCATGAGGACCGGGCTTAGTTTTTGATAAATCTAATTTGGAGCGAGGAGCATTGGGCATATATTTATAAAGGACCCCAGACTGAGAATAGATCAGTTCCAGCTGCTGGGCCCTAAAAATGGCCTGCTCCTCTGAAAATACCCCAGATAGGGATACATCTTTTGAAATGTCTGACTGCAGAGATTTCAGAAACCATTCGAGAAGGAATTCTCCTGGAATATGAGCTTTAATAAGCCTCTTCCTTCTCCTCCATTCCTGAATGTGATCAGAAATGTGAGTTGCTTCGTCCTGCTTAAAATTAGCCAGGAGTTCCGTCCCAGCCTCATATTGGACAGGCAACTGAAAATGGTTTAGAAATGTGACAGCCAGTTCTCCAAATGTAGCAAAACTGCCCCTAGTTAACTCGATATACCATTTGGCAGCATTTCCAGTTAGGGTGCGTTGAAATAATCTCAACCTAATCGAATCATCGATCAGGGAGTTCAAAGAACACCATAAGTGGAAAGTGGTGATGTGGTCAGCCGGATCCTCTCCATTCTTACCTTCAAACTTTGGAATATCTGAAGGAAATTTGGTCGGGACCGGAGGCCATCCCGGACTATAACGAATCGGATCATTAGTCAACTTCGACAGATCTGGCAAGTTTAACGTTGCCAGAAAAGGTAAGCGAGGCGGAGCCTGAGGATTCCATCCTTGATGGGATGGGTTCCCTACATTCTGAAAAGAATACCCTGGATTTGATGAGGCACCAGGTTGCCAAAAAGGACTCGTAGAAAAAGGAGAAGAACCTCCTCCCCACGCCGAGTTACCAAAGCCCAGACCAGTTCCCCCCGCTGAAGTATTAAATGAAGAGGAGAGCCCCTGATAGGGGTTCCAGGCATTAGAAAGAGGAGAAAAGGTCTGATAAGCACTCGACGAAGGGAAAGAAGTATTCCCTTGATGACCTGCGTAAAACTGATTCCTTGCCCCCGCTGTAGTGAACACAGGGTTCCATCCTGTAAAAGTAGTCGAACTTTGCCCCCCAGACCAAGGGTTGAAACTCTAGGTCAGAGAAGTAAATGGAAAGGACCCTAGAGAAGGATTCGAACTAGGAATGTGTCTAGTTCCGAAGGGGAACCCTTGGAAAGAAGCTGATCCACTAGCCATGGAAGACATGGGTGTAGATCCAGCTGCAGCAGCGGAAAAGGAAAAAGAGGGATTCCCACTAGAGGGCATCCCTGAACAGAAGGGACCAGAATGAGAAGCATGTGCTTGGGTGAAACCAGAGCCAAACATAGCAGCACTAGAAGCAATCGAAGATAAATCAATAGTGCCCCCTCCTTCAACAGAAGCAGGAGTCTGAATGCCTGCAGCACTCACGGCAGAAGCCGCGTTCCCAGTCGTGGCCATCAAAAGGTATGAATGATACGGAAGATCTTCCGGTCTCTCAGACTCAGGTGCGATGTACTGAACAACGAACGGATAATCAGGAGGAAGAGGAGATGGACCTAACGAAGGAGGTTCAGGAACTTCTTCAATTTTAAAATCTTCTTCCTGATGAAATAAAACTCACGAGGTGAGCGGAACGCTCCTCTCGGAACCGACACCAGAATCAGCTATGAAACCTTCAGACCTCTGTGGAGGATCTCTCTCCACTGAATCAGACGCCACAGGGTGGTAACCACCTGCTAAATCACTCCTACGTCTTCTTGAAGAAGGCTCTTGACTCTCGGGAGATAACCCCCAGATTCTCCTCGATCGACGAGGCGCTTGATCAGCCACTTTTATAGATTTTATTTTAGACTCAAAAAAGTGAAAATCTAGGCAAGCTAGGAGCAAAGAGCACTCACTAAAAGAAAAATCCCTGAGATACAATCAAGCAAACAGCCTCCAAGTATTTCCACTCCGGGTGATGAGGACCGGACACCAAAATATAGGAAAGCGAAATACAGGACCTCCCGAAAGCAATCTGGGATGATTAGGGCCCAGAAAAACTAGCGAAGGTATCAGAAACAGTTACGCCAACCTCCTAACAACAGCCTTTGCCAGCTCAGGCACCCAAGCTTCGCAAAAGCACCCCCCAGAAGTACTGCTGAAAGTGATGCGACGTCTGCCTCAGGTACCACGGGTATTACCCCCCGCAGTCACCTGTGTGGAACCTAGGAGTGGCAACTATGGGCACCAATCCGTGTCAGAAGCCGAGCGGAACGGTCTTGAGGTCAGATTCAGCTAATCGGAGAGGGGGTATCCCTCTTCTCAGCCTTCACTTCTCCTCGCGCTTGACTCTCTGGAGGAGAGCTTTCCCGGTCCACCTAACAGAGTTGGATTTCTCTCAATTAATCAACTTCTATGTTTTGTTTGAGCGGCCTTGGAGAGTTAACTCTCCACTCACCTAATCCAAGGCCCTACAACCTAGCTAGTTGGTGTATGACACTTAGAAAACTTTCTAGTTGATTTTAAATTATATCGCTTATTTTAATGGGCTGTTATGTTAAGTCACAAGGATGCGGAAATGAAACTTATGGTGTTTTGACGCAGAAAGAAATTAATAAAAACCAAACTACGTGCAAAATGCAGTTATTGTCTTTCGATGAAAAGCAACTTCTACACGGGTTCTACGAGATTAACAATTATACTTTTCCTTTTCAGATAGCAAAATCACACTCACAAAAAATATGAAAGTGACTAAATGATTAAATGCATCTAATGCAAATCACTACAAGCATGCAAATCCTAAGATGCAAAATCTCCTAAAGCAGAGTGAAATTTTCCCAAAAGTCCTTCAGTTTTAACTCTTCTTGGTTGTCCAGAAAGCTAGTTCCCGAAATCAAGAACTCTTAATATGAAGACACCAAAGATGCTTAAAAACAAGAAGAAGAAATAAATGACAACTCCCTTCCAATTATTAAGCCAAAATCCAAAGGCAAGAAACTTCAACCAAGCTTCAAAAGACACAAAGAAATGAAAACAAAAATGAAAAAACAAAAGCAAACAACAAAGAAAAATGTTTTTTGAGCTTTTGTGTTTTATAAAAGAGTTCGAAAAGACCAAGTAAAAATATAAAATTCCAAGCCAATCAATACTGAATTTCAAGCAAATACTTCCAAAAATGCTGCAAATCTTATAAGGCTAACTAGTAGCAAGATCAATACAAGCAAAAGAAGACAAGAAAACTCAGCCACTCAGCCTAAAATAATAGTGCAATCCTGTCGCAAGCAAAAAACTCCAAAGAACCAAAAAGACTCTTCAAAAGTTGCAACAAGACCTAGCCAACTGAACTCAAGAAAACCAATCAAGAAATGAGCAAAAATTGTAGTGCAAATCAAACACAAAGATAGGAAAGAGTAAATGAGCAGGAGCTCTCTGTTCTGATAAAGCAGAACAGCCAAGAATGCCCAGAAAGCGATCTTGGTACTCAAACCAGAAGTGCCAGCACCACAAACAACACTTTGCCAAAAAGACTAGTTTTCAATCAAACGAAAGAGAGAAAATACCAAAGGCCACCTTCTTCACAATCCAGAGAGTACAAATACACTGTAGGAACAGGTCTCCACAGCCAGAAAGGACTAAAAAGTCAAGAAATCCAAAAAATTCAAAATATGCCTAGGTATACGCTACTTCACAGTTCAGCAACAAGCATGCATACGCGACTGTGCTAAAGGAAACACGCGTATACATGACTTCCTTTAGACAAACTTGCGTGTATACGCGACTGTGTGCATAAAAAAGCGCGTATATAAAGGTAAATAGTGAAAAAACAAAAAGGATCAAGCCTGGATAAGAAACCAGGACTTCAGACTGACTGAAAAAAGTAAACTGGACTGCAAATGAAAGTTAAAACTGTCGGCAACCTATCAAACAGCTGAAACCACCCAACAGGGGAGTCACAAGAATGTGATCCCCAGCGGAGTCGCCAGTTCTGTTTCGAGGAAAATCACCCTAGAGGTTCGTTGGGTTACAACCTCCACAGAGCAGGGGCATGCTACTTAAGAAGGACTCACACAACCATACATGTTCATGAAAAACTAAATAGAGTAGATCGAGGAAGTTACCCGTAGGTCCTATGGTTGAAGCAGATCCCACGGGGTCCAAACCCCCAGCAACCGTCCTTCCTTCTTAACCTGAAAGAAAAGAAGAAACAAGCACGAACAACTGGTTGTACAACATATATATACTCTAAATGTTAGTGAAATCCATATAAAACATTAGATAAACCATAATGAATGCTCAAATAACAATTTTCTCATATATGTAAGCAGACACTAACACGTATATTTCGGGAACAAGATGGTACTTCTGTATTATAAATAGCATGTACAGAAATAACGAGTGGAGAGATCACCTGAATCCTCCCACGATCTTCGAGCAGACCGTCGTCCGGATCCGTCCCGCCCTTGCCTCACTAAGATTCCTTCCAAACTGGTGCATACGAGATGACATATAGGGAGATGAGCATCTCAAGGACACAAGGGTTTCCTGTAATGAACTGGGAAAGTGCAGGAGGCACGGGGAATCAGACTTGGATAGGGAATACCAACAGAGTATAATATCAATAATTCTCTCTCTCCCTTAGGCCATGCACATGAGGGGCTTTTATACTCCCTCAAAGTAGTTTCAATAGTTGGAAACAGTTGGCCACGTGCTGGGGTGGTTGAACTACCTGAGTAACCATCAACCCAGCCCGAAAATAGGGAATTTTTATATATTTTTTAATGATTTTAATGGCATACACGGAAAAGTGCAGTTGGACTCGCGTATACACGCGAAAAATTCTAGGCATAATCGCGTATGGGGATTTTTACACTATTTTTTAGTGAATTTGTCCAAGTCTGTAGGAATGGGTGCCCAAAACCATAAAAGAAATCATGAATCATATGAAGGTGAGAAATGATGCTATAACACTAACTGGACCAGCTACGAAATGTCATGTGGAACAACCTTTTCTACACATTGAACCTTTAGCACCCTCACTACCGCATTCCTAACATATTTTCAGTTACCCATCCATCATGATTCTGGGATGGAATTATTGACGCACTTTAGACTGACACCAGTCGTTCATATCTTGGACCATCTCCACGAATGGCGGGGACATCGTAGTTTGTGCAAATCCAAACTCGAAGATCGAGTTCTGTTGGACTTGTTCCTGAAAACTCTCGCTTCATAGATCTCAAAGGATGTGGAAACCCAAAATCCCACATCCAAATAGGACCCCATCAATAATGCCTAGCATCATGAGCTAATTTATACATAGTCGAGATATATTTACAATATCATGCGTAACGCCCTATTCCTAGAAACTTACAAAGAATTTCCAGGTGCGTCGAACTCTGTAGACGGTTTGATTGGGCTATTGACCCAAAATCACCTAAGCACCAGTGTTTAGTTCCTCAATTACACATATTATTCTAACCAAGACATCCCGCAACCCAGCTACCAGAGTCATCATGCACCTTTGCAAAGCATGACCAATAGGGCACAGTCGTACCACCATCAGCAAGGAGGTCCATATCCTCTGGCTCAGGGGACCCAATACATAGCTAGAAATGCTGACAGAAGAGCTCCCCCCAACAGCCATTCACAAACCAGGGACAAGGACCACAATATGCCCAGTCCCCAGCACAAAACCCACCCATGCAGAATAATGTAGAGGTAAAATTTGTGCAACCTTCCCAAGAAAAATTGCACCAATCGTACAATTAGGATAATCCTAGCTTTCCTCCTAACGCGGTAAGGAAAAAAGGAAAAAACAAACCAAAGGGAAATCCCGGATAGGGGGGCAACAATCAACAATGCCCTCCGTGATCTTAGGCTAGAGGCAACTCCAACCGAAATCAAAACCAAGATCCAGACAACTCCCAAGGGCAGAACAAGAGGGTGAATCTTTGGACCAACTACTCTTGTGAAATTTGTGGTGAATGCGACCATTACACTCACCACTGTCTTGATCTCCCTGAGCTGAAGAAGCTTCAAGGTAACCATGGACAAGGAGGATCCTCACTGTAGACATCCGTCATGCAAGAGCCTTTTCACCAACAAGGGACAGTTAGCACCCAATAGCAGCAAATAAATCCCAATGATTTTGAAAAAAACATCCATGAAATCTACATGACTGGCAAAGAAATGTTTTTTTAGAAACAGAACCAAAATTATGATACCCCATCAAACACCAATTCATCGGGGACTAGCACGAGTGCACCAACAACACCTTTGACCATATCAAAGATACATATTGAACCTTTGCCAAAGATGGCTAAGGGACCAACTGGGCAAGCAGGAAACCATTCCAAAGCATCCCATAACTATAGCATTGTGGAAGATTTAGCCCAATCTCCTGCCGCCATGTCAGCTTTGGAGGTATTACAATCATTCCCAAAGAAAAGGAAAGCCTTACTTTTCGCACTAGGCACCATCGACCCTGCCGATTCATGCCTAATGTCTTTCAATTTATATAAAGCCACCCCTAGGCTTCCTTCGATGGTTGCCTTCTAGATACCGGTGTCAGTTCAAAACATCACCATTCACCGATGTATCATTAATGAGGGTGCATCTACATGCATCATGTCAAAGAAATTCTGGCAGAAGTTAGGATCTCCCGAACTAAAGCCATTAGACATCACACTCATAGCATACGATGGGCACCCATCAACTCCCGTCAGTCTCTACCAAAATGTCCTAGTCTGCGTAGGCGGCAAGACAATCCTTATAGACATTGAAATCTTGGATGCTCAACTAGATTACAATATACTCCTTGGCAAAATTTATATGTATGTTATGTCAGCAGTAGCCTCCTCCGTCTTTCGAACTATGATGTTCCCCCATGAGGATCGCATCATTACTATCGACCAATTGACATACCATGACAAGCGATCCCTAAAAAATAATGATGTGATGCTACCCTATGTAGACACATCTGTTGAGATGCTTACATGGTACCAAGAATATGGCCCCGGCCAGTTCAAACCATCGTCCATACTTGGGTCATTCCTTGGAGATCCCCCTGTTATACCAAAGTCATCATCTGATGTCACATAGGATCTGGTGTGAATGATGTCCACATCAAGCTCCGAAGCCAGCCAAGAGACGGAGACGAGTAGTAACGACACCGAGTCCATGGCCACGGCATCCTCTCTAGCCTACGCCACCTCCCAAACTCCTTTCCTCTATCCATCAACTAGTTTTGTGTCACAACAAGTCTTAGCCACTGTGGTGTTACCAAATGTATCATTTGCAATTCTAGTTTGGTACCTGGTCCCACCTACCACGATAGGAGCCACGCACATCACCTCTACAGGCTTAATCCCCCTTAGTCCTAAGCCCCATCTATAAAGGATTCTATTGTAAAAATCCCTTCGAAGGAAATTCCCATCGCAAAACCAATGGTGATGACCAAGAACACCAGTAAAAAAAGGGAAGAAGGTAGAGAATCCCACCATGCAAAGGGAATTACAACCTTGCACCATATGCGACATAGTAAGCCACGCCACCCATATATGTCTGGAACTGGATGAATTAAAACCGCTCCTTAGCTTTGCGGTAAATATCGAGGCAAAAATTTCCCCTAAAAAGGAACCAGACACCAAAAATCAAGGCAATACATTGTGTACCAATCACGCATGTGCTATCTGCAGCCATTATGGGTGCTACACCCATCATTTCCCCAAAACTCCATGATACAAGGACGCCTTACACGCCATCGAGAAATACTATCAAGAGGATCCCTCCATCCAATCAACTGGAGATGAACCTCACATCATTTTATACTTACGAGAGGAATGACAGTCACCTGAAAAAATCACAGCCATTCCCCCTCCCCCTATCGAGCGTTGTGCACTCTGTAACGAATGTGATCATTTCATCACTGAGTTTCTATCCTTAGAATTTTTTTAGCGATGGTATCCAGTCCATGTAGTATGCCGCATTGACCTTCTAGCCACCCAGTATTTATGCCAAATATGCGGTGGAAATCACCCATTATTCCATTGTCACTATATCCATAGATTCGGTGTGGTGCTAACTATTTTGTTCTCAACCATAGTTCGCCTCTCCCTAGAAAATAGCTCTGATCCATGGATAGCTCGATGACTCAAGAGGATGTGATGAGTAGATACATCCTCTTCCTGTTAGTTGAAAATTGGCCAGTCAGGGAACCCTTAGTCACCCCCAACCACCCTCGATGGAGAAGACCAACATGTGCGTTATGTAACATGTGAGATCATGTGGTCTCCATTTGCCCTGAATTAGAACCACTACCTCGCTGGTACCCGGTCACGTCATCACATGAACAGGATGGGAACCCCCATGTTAGGATGTTCTACCTAGTGTGTCAGGAAATCACCATGAGCAGCGATGTACCTATATCTCGCAAGTACACCCTCTAATTGACATGATACATCTATTAGAGACGAAATGTCAAGATCTCATCAATCAAGAACCTAACAACCACTATGGAAGGTAGATCACTTGCAAGCAGTCTACTCCATACCCATTTCAGCTTATTGGGCAAGTTAGGAAGGTGCACCAACCAAGAATGGCCCATTTTCAACCTAATATAACATGTGGGCTATGCGATATAATTTGCCACCAAGTCAACCAGTGCAAAAAACTGAAGCACCTCGCAAATAGTTTTTGCATAGTCTCTTCCCTCCCACAGAGAAATCTCTCTAACCAAGAGAAAACCACGCACTTCTATTGACGTATTTTCTCACACTTTCATCATACAATAAAATGTGATCATCTCCCAAAGCTTAGAGTGACAAAAGTGGCGTTATTTCTACACTCCCCAAGAGATTTAGACATAACCAAGCCACAAAATTAGAAATGGCAGCAGAGGACCCTCTCCTCTACGTTTGATCCCTTCCGAGTGTCCACCTCTGGGGCGAAGAGTAGTGTTGATTCCCACATAATCTACTCAGTTGGCACAGTGGTACCGTGCACCATTTGCACCATCCATACCCACGAACCATAGGTGCACCCACTAATGGAAACATTCAAGTACCTCTATACAAGGCACTACTTACATCTCCCAAAAAGTGCCCAGCCTAATGAGGAATCTAGCCTTACACTCACGCAAGCTCCAATGATGGAATTCCTCCCCCACCAAATTCCGACGACACAATAAATCATATACAGTTCATATCATCATGTATCGGAACCATGACTCAGGTGGTCTTCTCATTTGTCATAGGTGGAGTCAGCTGCAACTACGAGAGTAGTTGTACCAACGACAATGCAAACCAAATCTACATGAACTCTGTCAATTGCGCCTGGTTCCACCACATCGACGATGGAATCCTTTTTGTGTCTCTCAACTAGCTCCGTTTGGAATAGACCTCTTCTACACAGCCTTATGCAAAGTAAATCCCTATTAGGAACCCTATTTTATTTAGAAGAGGACATCCCTGAGTCCATGATGGAGTCATATTATCCATGGGATGCAATGCATCACCACTCGCTTTTTCTCCCAAGAAAAGCATTAAGTCCTAACAAGATAGGGGAACAAGAGATTTATGCGATTGAATCAAAATATTTCCTCCCATTAGGGAAGGTTGATTGGTTCAAGAACCCCATCTCGGTGCTCGAAGCATTCGAGAAAGGAAACATGTCAAACAGCTCACTTACTGTCAAGGTGAATATATCTCAAAATCCTAGAAAGGTCGAAGAAATATCACTAGGGGCAGCATGTTAACCAGAAGAGATAACCTCTTATACCCAATTTCTACAAGAGTTTCAAGATATTTTTGCATGAGACTACTTAGAGATGCCTGGGCTTAGTCTCACTATAGTAGAGCACCATATTGACACCTGGCCTGACTTACCACCAATACGACAGAAACAACATCAACTGCACCCATCCAAGGCAGAAGCAATAAAACGAGAAATCGACAAGCTTCACAAATACGGGTTTATCTACCCCATTTCTTACACATCTTGGGTTTCCAACCCTCTTCCCATCATGAAAAAATAGGGCACCATACGTGTTTGCACCAATTTCCGTGATTTGAACAAAGCGTGTCCCAAGGACAATTACCCTACCCCGTTCATCGAACAAGTCATCGATGATTGTGTAGGTCACGACGCCATATCCTTCATGGATGGATTTTCTAGGTACAAGGAAAATTCAAATCTTCCACACCTACCGATACAAAACCGCGTTCACTACCCCTTGGGGAAAATTCACAAACAAGGTAATGCCATTTTGCCATAAAAACACAAGTATGCCCTCTCTCATATTATTTTTCATTTATCACATGCCTTTCAATAATATTTGAATGAAGAATATTCTTTCACTTGGGGTATTTCGTTGCAGGTATTATGCAAACCATCCATCGCTCCATCCACTGAAAGTACCAGAGCAGGTATCATTCTACACTCAGCATGATAAAGTCCTAGAAAAACTCTGCATGTCCTGACATCATTTCTCCTTAAGAAATTAACCCTAGGTTCCAATCACCCAACTATGTTTATCATTTACCCACCTTGCACATGATAAACATCCTTGTTGGTCAATAGAGCCTCCCCTCCATGGCGCCCATCACTAAAAGTAGACCATATATCATAAAAATCATGATGCCATGGCCATACCACTTCAGTTTGGGAAGCACTTCGTGCCCTTTCAACCACCATGCATCAAGTCAAATTTTATGATATCAAAATAAAACCCCTTTCCTGAACTACCAAGTTTTGCAAGCAGATTGAAAGCACACCACCACGCCTCGCATTTGGCCTACCATACCTCCATCATCATAGCCCATCTGCAATATTTCCATCTGCTTCATCACCCCCCACACAAGAGACCAACCAATGGGGTCCCCACCCTCAGTAAAAACACCCTCCTCACATCATTACTGAGTGAGCACTTTCATGTGTTGGGGCACCCATCTTTGTGTTTTGTACAATCCAAATCCATTTGTTTCATTCTTTTGGTAAGTGTAAAAAGACCGCAAACGGTGAACAACGTCCCTCACTCATCCATCCATTTTTCTCCCATGGCAGCAGTCCCTGGTCACCCTTGGTTAGAGTATCACACTTTTTGCGCATAAGCCACCATGACATTCATAACCAACATATACCCACCCTGGACATCCTACCGACTCAAGGGATTTCCCCATCAAAGATAGTTATGACTGTCGCCAAGTTTATTTTTGTACTTCAACCTTGGGCCATTGAATCCCCATCATCAGTTTTCAGTCATCCCTCGCCATCATGCATATGTTAAACCTATCACATCCAAGATCATGATCCCTTGAATCAGTGACTATCTCGTTCGTTTGAGGCTTCCTTTTTTTCGACGTCAACTTCTATTTTCCAAAAAGGAATCAGTACCTTGGATTGCCCCTCACCACAATAGGAACGTCCTCAGGTGGCACTGTGAGAATCATCATTTCCCACATTCATCAATCCTCCTGACATTCGACTACAACACAAGCCTTCATGTCAAGATGGTATCGTACCTTACAACCATTGCACTTTGCTCAAATTCATCGAAGACCCGTACCATTATAAGCATCTCTTTCAGAAATACTTACACGAGAAGGTCCCAGTCGTACACCCATGCATACAATGAGCATTTATATGCCATACCAAGCTTACGCATGTGGGTACCACATTCCACCTATTTTCAAAGAAAAAACACCCCTGAGGACGTCAACAATTGTCGTTATCAACCAAACCAACAGATCACTACCATACTAGTGACACAGACATAATTTGTATCTGTCAGATAGATTTGTTTATCTAGCCAAAACATCACAAGCATGGGACATGCCTGCCTTGTAGAAAAATTGTATTTATTGTATCATAATATTTCTTGCAGGGTTCCCACAAGACATGGTCACTCTTCGACCCATTTTAAGGCGTTTCCAACTATTTTCTACATGTAGGTCTCTCTCTCTCTCTCTCCACATAGTACACAGAAAAGAAACTATAATGTATTTCGGCTATACAGTTCTTCCTAGACCTCACACATTAGGGGGGAATTGTTATCATTGGAAAATCGGACAAGCAAAGATGACATTATTAAATGTTAGGCAGAAGGATTTACAGGGCTGAGGCATGATTAGAGAATCTGGAATTTTTTTAAAATCTCTAAGGTCCAGAGGAAAAATCAAACTGCGCACTCAAGAAACTAGCAGAATGCGCCTTTCTGTGCATTTTTCTTCGATAGGCACACCTTTGTGCGGCTTTCCCTCAAAAATTCGCACGGACCTGAGAGTGGTGGAAGTCACTTTCTAGGACCACAAGGCACACTCTAGGAAAATGATCCCACACTTGAGGTCGCCCAAGGACAGCCGCCTAAGCCTCCTTGGGACCTCAAGGGAGCACACAATGGAATCAACCTCCTCTCTTGGGTCACCATCCATCAATGTACCAAGAGAGGGAATGAGAATTTGAATTCATCTATAAAAGGCCACCAAGCAATGAACAAAATGAGAGCACATTTTTATGCTGGCCAAATTTTCTTTGAAGCAATCCAGTAGTGTGTAATCCAGAGCAGAAGTAGAGAGCGGATTCGATTGTTGGCCATCCAACAACTTTAATCCTTTGGAGTAGAGAGAGAGACCTTGCACCAAGCAGCTAGAAGGTAAAAATTTCCTTGAATCGGGTCTTAGAACTCCATAGTTCTAAGGGCCCCTTTGAAAGTGTGTAAATGTACTATCTTTCATTCATAATAGCAAACAATAAGAGGGGACATTGATACCACTGTTAGTATTATTTTTTTGTTTTAATCTATATGAGCTTTCGTGTTTATGTTTATTTTAGTCTTGTTTCTCTCTACATATTCATATTATATCATTATTTAGTGTGTTTAATTTTTTATAGCATGTTTTGTTTATCTACCTGTGATCAAAGCTTAAGAGGCAGCGACCACTCCTCTTAAGCAAGTGTGGATTGGTACACTTGTGCACCAAAACCACCAACACGATTGCTATATCCCTAACTATGCGGATTTAATTAAAGGATTCACTTGGTTATTAAAACAATATGTTAATTTTATTTGGGACAAGCTTGTCGATAAAGATTTCGATGCACTTAAACATGTGTTGACCCATGCACCGTTGTTTCATCCACCTGATTATCACCAAGATTAATTTTTATATTAAGTTATGTTTGATTCCACCATTGGAATGGTCTTAGTTGAAGAGGATGAATCTGACAATGAACATGTGATTTATTACTTAATTCAAAACCTTACACGGACTGAGATCAAGTAAACGCATCTGGAGAAATTGGCCTTGGAAATTTTTCAAGTTGTCCAAAGATTCCACCACTACATATTGTTATGCAAAAAAACCGTGATATCTGACTGCAACCCTATGATGTACATTTTGACTAAAAAACTGCTAGGGGGTAGATACTCGAAGTTTATATTTATCCTAAAAGAGTTAGATTTGGAATTTGAAAAATCCAAATCTACGAAATCACTAATCTTTGCTGAACTTATGTGTGACTTTCCGTACACTGAATATGAAACTGTGGCAGAAGATCATCTTCCCAATGAATCTATGTTTCTTATTAGCACATTGGATCCTTGGTATGGATATATCATTATATATCTTCAAACCCAAACTTTTAGGCCTAAAATTTCACGCTCTAATCGACGTAGGTTTCGATACCAGTCTCAATAATATAATATTGTTAGTGACACTCTTTACCGTCATGGTGTCGATTTTGTCTTTCGACATTGTTTAACTCATGAAGAATCCGAAAGGGTTTTAAATGAATACCATTCTGGATCATGTGGTGGTCATATGTCTGCATTTTCCACAACCCAAAATATATTATGTGCTGGCTATTTCTGGTTGTCACTCTTCAAAGATTGTATCCTTGTGGTTATAAAATTTCACAATTGTCAAATTTTTGATCGAAAGATGTGAGTACCTCCTGCTCCTCTTCACCCAATCATAGTTGTCGATCCATTTGAAAAATGGGGCATCGATTTCGTTACATGTAACCCTCACTTGGACGGGGGGCATGGTATATTATTCTCGTTGTAGATTATTTTACCAAATGGGTCAAGGTGATGCATACATTTAAGGCTGACAACGAAACTCCAACTATTTTCATATTCAATCATGTGATTGCTAGGTTTGGTGTCCCTCAAGACATCGTTACGGATCATGGTAGCTAGCCACTTTCGAAACATGATGATGACTGAAATTGCCGCTCAACTCGGCCTATGCCATAATAATTCCACACCTTATTACCCACAGGCTAATGGTCAGGTTGAGGATGTAACAAAGTTTTGACCAATATGTTTAAACGGATTGTAGGAAGTCATAAATTGAATTGGAACACCATGCTTTTCTTAGCATTGTGGGCATATCGTACCTCTACAAAAACATCTACACGATTTACTCATTTTCAACTCGTTTATTGTTTGGAAGCTGTTTTACCCATTGAATGTGAAATTTAGTCACTAAAACTAGCCATTGAGTTATTACTAACTACCTCTGAAGAGGAAGAGCACTTCTTATACTTAGCACAATTATATGAGACTTGTCACATCGCTACATTAGCTGTTGAAGCTCATAAAAAATGTGTTAAGGCAAATATGATGAAAGCATTAACCCTCATGTTTATTCATAAGGTGATCTAGCTTTAGTATGAGATCAAGCTCATGATAAGCTAGGCGCTGGTAAATTTTAACCAATGTTGCATGGCACTTACATCTTTAAGTGTGTGCTTGAAAAAGGGGCCTATGAATTAGTTGATTATGATGGTATCTCTTTAGATAAGCCCAGAAATGGTATTTATCTGAAGAGATATTATGCATGATTTATCTTGTGGAGATCTTCATTGTAAATTAGTTACATTTTTAGGAAAAGTCTGCCTTAGATTAGTTATTTTGTTTTGCGAGTTTCTACAACTTTTTATGCTTATCTTGATTACTATCGATATTGCAGATGTCAACATTCCCTCAAACTGACATTTCCTTTGTTTACAGCGCCTGTCGTAGTACACATAACCTATCTTTTAGTGCTTGCGTTATCTATTGACCCACTGATGAGTTAGTTTCTATTCATGGGGTTTGACTCGGTTAAACAACAAACAATATTGCAGAATATAGCGCAGTCATTGAGCTATTATCTGATTCCCTTACATTTGTAATTCAGAATTTGATTGTTTGGTTATATTCGAAACTCATTGTATTACATTTAAATGGTGTTTATGAAATCAGAAATCCACTATTGTTAAGAATATTTTTAAGGGTATGTCTCTTGGAAATATAGTTTTCTTACATTGAATATCAACAAATTTTAAGAAATTTAAACACATTAGTTGATGCATTGGATAATCAAGTTTTAAATAGAAATTTGCAACATTGAATGTAAATGAAAAGAGTATTCAATCCATATTGAGCAAGATACTCAGAGACCAAAAGTATTAATCATCATTAGGTCAAAATAGTTGTTTATCATAGTTTGTCAAAAAAATACACATCATCTGTGATCATAGGTCTCAAATACCTTATGATATAATATATTGATAAAAAAAAAAATATGTTGTCCAAAACGACCATCACCTATCCATGGTGATGATCATGATAACAGAGTATAACACACACAACATGGTGCAAGTATCATCTGAATGGACCAAGAACCTCAGTCACATGCCAGTTTCTGGGATATATATGGTCAACCTCTCCAGATTATGTTCCAACTCTGTGAGGGCCTCGATTGTGTCGGTCTGCAGTGGAACTATTGCTACAGGTTGTGCTCCTTGTCTATCAAATCAACGAATTACCGATGGTCGTACTGGGCCTACATCTGCGTTAATTTTTTTTTATTATCAATATTGGATGATAAAAAATTAAATAAAAATTATAAAACATAAAAACTCAAAATGAGACTTTTTACCTAACGCATCCCACTCTGCTCCAAGTGGGAGTGTTGTATCAGGGTCAACCCTGAAATCAAACCCTTCATAGGGGAAGTCTTTAATCATGAAAATATGGCTTCTCAGCCATATGAAAAACTATGATGTATATCACACAATAGGACCATCATCGCTGCCATGGCAAGCCATCAACGAAACCCATCGCAACATGTGAGGATATTTCGGTCTCATAGGATACACTAACTATTTTTGTGGTATAAGGAGTGGAATCCTCTCTAAATAAAAAGATATAATAATGCCACCATAGTCGAAATTATTCACCTTCCCATTCTTTGCTCGAGTAAGTTGTCGTTTCATATTGAAAACTACTCCTTTGCACCAGTTGAATATTATTCCCTCGGAACACTCAAAAACCGTTTGCATCTGTGATTTGGTGGACAAGTGAGGAGTTGCACTGCCACATAATCTACTAACTATGAAAGCAATAATCTTAAGATCAAATCGTTCGATATTTTTTATATCGATTCGACCATCTTTCAATTGTGAATCCTCAGTGCAATATTATACCATATAGGAAGCAGTGGGTTGTCCTCCTAGCCGTGTGTTAAATAAAGAAATATAGCTTCCCCTATGGGGAAAACCAATGAGGAAATAAATATTCTCTACATTAATGATGAGCATATGATCTTCAATGATAAAACATTGTTCCTAGATATCCCAGGCATTTACCAACTAGGTCATCAACTCTACTTGGGCTTTCATTCCTTGTATGGACCAGAATTTGTATATTCCACAATTATTTAAAGGCTGAAGCATTATTGGGCTATCAATTGCCTCATTATCATGTGTTTCATGCTCATGTTCTATCCACTCAAGCATGGTTGTTTCAGTTTTCCTGCAAACAATCATTAAAAAGCATTAGGAATCTTTTGGAAGAACTTAGAGAAATTTTGATGGAAAGAAAACCATTTTTGAAAAACCCCACAATGCTTGTGCGGGTTTCTTTGTAGACAGTTCTTTTTTGTGCACGATCTGTACATAAAAAATACGACAGAATGATAATTTTTTGTGTTAAAAATTATTGGGGTGCGCAGGACCGATAAGGAAAACATGTGCACCCCCGAGGGCGATTTCTAAAAACGTATTTTCTCCAAAAAAATAATCTCAAAGCCTAAAATGAAAAATAAAATAGATAGAATGCAAGATAATGGAGTGATTAAATACCTGGAACTGACGGTTTGTAAAATGGTCCACTGGTTCGCCTGATATCAGCTTTAGAATTTCTATGGTAAAAACCCTTTTTTACTTCTCTGGAAATCAAATGGTGAAAATAACTATTTCTTTCCAATTTTTATAGGTTTTTATGAATAAAATAATATTATTTTATTTATTTTGATCTTTAGAAGTTCAAATTTTCAATATTTTTACCATAAGTGAGAACAGATAATTGTAATTTTTTAGTTTTATGTGCAGAGAATGGGCTATTTAAAAAAAAAATCATTTTGATGATAAAGTAAACTTTTATCACCTTTTCTGACTCTATAAAAACACGAAAAAGTGAAACCATGGAGTTCTCTTTTAAGCCCTTTTCAGACTCTCTCAACATGAAAATATTATCGAGCACTTGACTATTCAAACTCATTAAAATAAATGAACAGACTGTTACTCAGTATACATTTACCCCTTTTCCGAACTGAACTAGACTAATTATGAAAAAGGTATACGTTGACTAAGCATGGTCAATAGATTTCTCTCCTACATTATTTAATCCTCTTCAGGTTTGAGAGACTAAATTTACTATGAAGAGCACTATGGAGTTTACTTATGTTTTTCTTCTAACTCCCTAAATATGAAAAACATCAAGTCAATCTTATGTTGGACTCATTAAAATTAAACAGTACAGGACCTATCGATCACAACGGGACCAAACCACTCATTACTAGGGTTCATTAAAATTACTAAGAAGGACTCATCTGAAGGATGAGCTTACACAATAAGAAAATGTTATCCTCCTTAATATTGACAAAAATAAAGAAGTACTTTCTAGTAATGGTGGGGGGTGAGAAAAAGAATCCATATTTTATACTTGTTTTAGAAGCAGCATGTCACTCTTGAACACAACAATTTGTCACACTCATATCTGGGTTGGGTAATCCTTTTGTCTTAAAATTAATCGAACCTCATTGAAATTCTTCAGCTGGTTTTGGGAATTATATTTAAGTCAAATGCTGCCAAGTCATTTACAGTATCGTTATGTGTTCAAGAGAAAGTTCAAATTCAATTCAGTTTTTCATTGCAAATATTTGTCTCCATTCGCGTTGACCATCCCTGACTTAATCCCTGCAAAATATTTCTTCAAAACTTGACATAATGGTTTCGTGTTGTAGGACCTCCTGTGAGAGATCACTTCCTATCAAATCCAATGCATTATCTAGGAAGTTGATCTAGAAATCATATCAGTACCTTGAAATCTACACGCCTTAATGGTAGGTTTCTCGCTTTCGATGACAAGTTTTCATTATTGGCATTCGATTGAACGACTCTATAAGTGTTCAACTAAAAATAATTCATTCACTTATAGATTGTATTGAGGTAATTTTAGAGCCATTTTCATTATTGGTGGTTTCTCTCACACTCGTTAACGGTTTTTATCATTGACCGATAATCAAGTGGTTTCTACCATGTTCGACTTCGAAAAAACCAATTACATGGTTAGAATCGTACTAGTTCAATAAATGGAAATTAAGACCCTAGATCTAGTTTCAACCATCCAAGTTGCGAGGATTTATGTATTCATGTTTCAGTAGACCGATTCATAACAGATGGTTGCATCCATACTGTGTCTACTATTGATGTAATTCTAGGTCACTTTTCTACTAGCACATAAAGTTAGTTTTTCTCTGAGTATGGGAATGCCTACCTCAATGATGATTATATATTTGAATTGAATTTCTCTTACAGTTTTGCAATCAATGTCTCTGATCCAATCCTTGGTATGATAAAGCACTTCAATCTTTTGAAATATTTTCTCAGACTTCACACTTTAGGGGGCAATCTATTACATGTCATTTTGTCACCATGACATTTGACGGTCAATATTGATCTATCACCATCCATAATCATGCTTCCTTAGAATTCAAAAAATTATATTCCTTGACCAAGTCTTGGAAATTGGGAAAATAGCTCTTAAAATACTCTTAAATATGGCCTGGGAACTTTTTGCGGTCACTTCCTGTGCATGTGTGAATATTACTAATCTTACTTGTATACTTCTATGCTTTATTTCCCATTAAAACCTGTGCACCCCATTTAAAATAAATTAAAGGCGAAAATTAACTTCTAGAAGCATATTTGGGCGCATATTCTTCCAACTAAAAGCCTCTGAGTCGTTCCAATTCGAGCTAAATCTCCAATCATGGAACTTATCCCCCTGGATCAAGGAACCCTAATCCCCTCATTTGTGGACCACACTCCTCTATTGGTGGATCTGAAACCTCCTCAATCTCTCCTATAAATTGAGATGAAACTTCAGGGCTAGGGGGTTCACTTATGATAATATTATGTTGGTCATTCTAGAGTGGAAAGCTTGTTAAACCAAGGAGAAATTTTGGAAAGGCATACGGGAGGAATTTGTATGAAATCAAGGCTTGGTTGTAATATTTCTCTTTATATTCCTGAATAATACATTTGGATACTTTTTTTTATTGTGTTGTTTTCAAATTCATTAAAAAAATTACAATTCTTAATCTCCTTGATCATTAAGTTCAACTAATATTTGGATTATTACATACTGCATATGCTTTTGATTCTTTGCATGTTTGTGATTGCAGGTTTCTTCTCAGTAGTGAAGGCCTTCTTCAGGACAAAAGGCAAGGTCTTCAACAAACATATCGTTGAAAGGTAAGAGCATTATCCTCTCTTTTCTAGTTTTGATAATATGAATGCTAATAGCTTATGGAAAGAGATATTCTTATGTCTATTTGTTTCTATTTATCCATTGAGATACTAGGGAGATCGCTCTTGTCTACAAGAGGGATTTATTCAGGTAACAATTTTGTTGGGAAATAACTGATGGAAAGTAGAGCGAGATGCTACTAGAGAAGCAGAAAGGGGAACATTGGGTTTATCAAAAGGACTATAAGCTTTTTGAGGCAATACCACAACTAGATCAAAGAGTGGATTCTCAAGAAAGGTCGTAAACTATGCAGACAGTTCAGGGCTTTCCAACTCAAAATCTTCCAATATTGTTCAAGGAGAATCGCAGGCAATGGTTGAGATGAAATGGGTTGTACACTTATGAAAATCCTAAGTTCGGTACCTTGAGCTTCAACGGTCCAACTAGAAACCAAGGGAACTCAAGAGGAGGGTCTTGAGATCATTTCGAGGAGGGACAAGGTGAATCTAACAATTCATTCATGATGACCTTTCAAGACAAGATCAAGGAAGGAAGAGGTGAAGTTATTAAAATTCATAATTTACAAGTGACGATGAGGCTGGAGAACTGCACAGGTAGGATGTTATCGTGGGTAGATATTTTAAGAATTAAACAAAAAAATAAATCAAAAATGAGTGTACTAGGAATAAAGGTTTACCACGTATCCGTGAACTGTAGAATACCTCCTGGTGAACCAAGAAGTATGGGCAAAAAATATCCCCGAATTTTGTGTTCATTATATCATGTTTACAAGGCGGACAACTCAGCTACCTATGGCAGGCTTGCAACCTAATGGTGTCTCCAAAAATATACACAATGGTACATGGGAGTCAAGTCCGTAGTAGTGTTGTCTAATTTGTAACCATTCGATGAGAGTGCCCTAAATATACTTATCATACATCAATATATTTCCATTTTTGGGACATGATATCACCCCCAGATTGTAACTCATACAGTTAGCGACAGATCCTACGTTTGATGACACCAAAACACGTCTCTAGCCTAGACCTCTAAATGTTCTCATTAGTTCCAAATGATCCTTAAGGTAAATTGGGTAGATTGATCTTGAGTTAAGTTTTAGTCTTTTCGGCCCAAGATCGATGTCACTTGAATCCTACAATTCAGGCTAAATGCAAAAAGAAAATCTTTCGATTTCAATGAAGTCTACACTATTGAGGGAAGAGATGCAAACAAAAGTGCAATTAGTGCAAAAAACAACGATGCCCCCCAAACTAGTTCAAAACTAAGAAATGAAAATTTTTCAAATCAAACTCACTTTCCCCAAAATGCAACTTATTGAAAAAATGAAAACATTTCTCTTTCCACTAAGATGCAAAGAGTGGTTTTTTTTTTACTTTTTACTTTGAAATGAAATCAAAAGTAAAATTAACGAAACAAATGAAGAAATGAAAAAAAAACACTTTTCACTTTTCTTTCAATTGAACGGAAATTGAAATCGCTTCAAAAATACATTAATGAAATAATTTTAGTCTTTTTTAAAAGACAGGCCAAATCAAAGAACTAAAACAAAAATCACTTTCAGTTTTCTTTTTAATTTCAAAAAAGACACACTCTTCTAAACTCGTAAATCAAACAAATTGCAATCTTATGTTTGATGCTAAATTGAAGGTGAGATCAGAATGCAGTGATGACAAGTGCATATGAAAAAAAAATTCAAACCAAGTCATAAGAAATGCGGAAAAAGGTGTTTGAAATGGTTTAAAAATGATTCTAAATCAGAGACTATAAATTCCTTGATGACAAGCACAAGTGACCAATGGAAGGTAATTTCTAGTTAACCTAGAAAATCCTCCAATTTCACAAGAAAGTCAAAGAAACAAGAACAATAATTCAAACAAGACAAAAAATTCAAACACACAGGTAGGAGTTCATTGAGACTCAATAGACATTCTTCAGGGCCCATGACACACTGGAAAAACAAGGGAAAACCCCAACTTTTCCTAGGTTCGAGATCAACGCTTCTGTGATGAGCAGAAGGGTGATGAAATATGGATTGGCGCGACTATGCTATATAGAGTAGCACCAATAGCTATACTGTGAAGACAAAAAATGTGTTGGGTGCTAAATACAAGGAAAAACAAAAAATAGTTTCACACCAAAACCTAACTTGACACAGTGAAATGGTTATCAAACCCTATGCAAAGTAACAGAGACCTAAGAAAACTTAGATTTCAGTGATCGTTCATATTGATCAGAGATAAGTCTATGAAAGGAAGGCTAAGAGACTAATGTTGAGATTCAACAAGATGATGAGCTTAGTGAAAAGAGTCGCCTTCACTAAGTGGGCCCACAAGCTATTTTTGGCACAAGTCTATTTTTAGATTATGTCTATTTTTAGACATGATGATCATATTTCAGAAGTGGCGGGATGCTATTTGTGGATGGTTGATCAAATTGAAAAAATAGATGAAATTCTATTTTTAGAATATTGGGCGCAGTCTATTTATAGATCGCCGATCTAAAAATAGATGCATGTCGATTATTATTAGCTCTTAATAATAATCAAACACTAAACAACAATTTATTCTCTTGGAGCACTTCAGTTCAGTGCACAGATGTGGCACATTAGTGGACTGAGGGAATTACGCAATTCCGAAGGGTTTATTGGAGCTAATGCATGGAGGAATCAGTTAGAACTCAAGTGGCAGAGTTATGACATAGTTGGAATAAGTAGTTATGGAGTTGTATTTAGTTTAACTCATTTAGACTTTGTTGAGCTAGTTGTATCTAGTCTAACTGATTGATACACTAGTGAGAGTGGAGTGAATTAATTATTTAATTAATTCACAAATAATAACTCATTAATCAACTGAAAAATACAACAGTTAACTACAGTGCATGGCAGTTTCAGTGGAGACCTAGTGGAGAGGTAGGTGAAAGGGCAAGATAGACTATCTGTTGTGACTATAGTGATGCATTGATTGCATCACACACACATTGGAGTTTCCAATGAAGATTGTGCAGTCAAGAAAAGGGTAATTCGAATTCATTCAGAGCTATTCTTCAGCAAGGATTGCGCAGTGGAGGTAGGCTAGCAGGAGGCAAAGATCGGTGCATGGATTTGCAAGATTGGTCCTGATTTGTGTATGACGATTGTACTGTAGTGAGAGCTTGTGATAAGCTTTGTATTATTTGTATGAGATTTTCATATGAACTCCATGTTACATAATATATAGTTGGGGTTTTCAGCTTCAGGCTTTCCCGGTTAAAAACTATGTTATGTGCGATTGATTATTTTTGTTTATGCTTCACATGTGTGTGCAATTAATTTTTCCGCAAAAGATTAACAAATGGAATAGATTCAGTATCTTGCATAAAGTTAAATAGTGTGAGATCAGGTGGATCTAGGACATATGCATGCTTAGTGCATATAATTTCTATTTGGTATCAGAGCATTTTTTATTGAAGATTGCAATTTTGAAGAGAGTTTGTGCTGGTGGACAATTCGAATTTTCTACAGAAGATTCTTGGTGCAGAAATCGAGTATACATTGAAATTTATTGCAATGGGTTGAGATTGGAGTATGCCCTTAATGGGAGATCGAATTACATAGCCTGGAAGGATAGGATGGAGGCGGTGCTAGAGGATAATGGTCTGAAGGAGTTCATCGATAGCGATGTTCCTAAGACGGGATCTAGCGATGCTGCATTACTTGATGCATGGCGAAAGAAGACAGCAAAGACAAGAAGGATTTTGTTGGAAGGTGTGAAGGACCATATTGTGTCCAGCCTTCATGGGAAATCCACTCCATTCTTAATGTGGAAGGCTTTGACAGACTTGTTCCAAAGCAGAAGTGACCAGAGGAAGTTGGTGCTTAAAGACAAGCTCAGAAAAATAAAAATGGAGAAAGGCGACAGTATTCCAAAATACCTCATGAAGTTTGTCCACTACAAGGATGAACTGGGAAGTGTGGGGATTATTGTTGATGAAGAATACTTGGTGAGCTTGGCTCTCCTTGGGCTTCCGAAGAGTTGGCATAGCTACGAAGACTTTGTCAATGGATGGGAGAAACTGCTGGGATGGGAGCAACTTTGGTCGGATCTTGTGCAGAAGGAGATAAGGTGGGGTACCAGGGATGGATCTTCATCGAAGAATGAATATGAAGAGAATTGTGCTTTGGCTGCCAAAGCAAGGAAAGGGAAGGGGAGAAATATTCTTCAAAATCCGGTGCTAAAGGCAAGAAGCAGGATTTGTCCAAAGTGAAGTGTTTTCACTGTCACGAGCATGGACATTTCGCCACTAACTATCCACAGAAGAAGAAGAAAAAGCAGGTTGTTGGATCTACAGCTGGAGAGGCCTTAGCCTTGCAATTTGAGCTTGATTTCTCCTTGATCGCTTGCTTGGTTTCAAGCTGCATGGGATCGGTGTGGTATCTTGATAGTGGTGCGTCTTTCCATATGACAGGAGACAAAGAGTTGTTTAGTGACTTGGAGGAGAAGGACCTCCAGATGCATATAGAGATGGGCAACAATGATTGGTACAGTGCGACTGGCATTGGGACCATTACCTTTGAGAGGGAGCCTGGTAATCCATTCTTGTTGAAGAATGTCATGCATGTTCCAGGTCTAAAGAAGAACTTGGTCTCAGTCACAATGCTGGAAGACAGAGGTTGTGATGTTGTTTTCAGTGAGGGAAAAGCCTTCCTTCGACATAAAACAATGGGTCAAACCAAGAATATAGGGGTTCGCATTAAGAATCTCTACAAGCTGGAGGTAGATGGTTACGTTGCAATGGTGGGCAAAGAAGAAGAAGTGGTGAGCCGAGATGACGGTGAATTATGGCACAGGAGATTAGGCCATCTTCACCATGGCGCTTTGAAGATTTTGCAGCAAATTTCTACTGGACTTCCCAAGGGTACTCTTGCGCAGTCATATCATTGCAAGGGATGTACTATGGGTAAGTTTGTGAAGACCACCTTTCATGAGAAGGAGAACCGTGCTTCAGTGATCCTGGAGATAATTCACACAGACGTGTGTGGACCATTCTCGGTTGCTTCAACAACAAAACACAGGTATTATGTGATATTTTTTGAGGACTATTCTCGTAGATGTTGGATCTTCTTCATGTAGAAGAAGAGTGAAACGTTATCAAATTTCTATGAGTTCAAGGCATTGGTGGAGAAGGAGTCGGGGAAGCAAGTGAAAGCTCTACGAAGCGATAATGGTGGTGAATACATCTTTGACGAATTCAAAGACTTCTGTAGCAAAGAAGGAATTCGAAGAGAACTTATAGCACCTCATAACCCAGAGCAAAATGGGGTCGTGGAGAGAAAGAATAGAACAATCGTGGGTGCTGCACGAGTGATGTTTCATGATCAGGGCCTACCGATGCACTTGTGGGCAGAAGCATGCAACACTGTGGTTTATGTGAAAAATTGTTGTCCTCATAGAGTAATTGGCATGAATACACCCGAAGAAGCTTTTAATAGTAAGAAGCCTGATATTTCTCATTTGAATATTTTTGGCTCACCTATTTACATTCATGTGAAAAGGGACGCCAAGGAGAAGCTGCAGCTGACTACAGAAGTTGGGATATTTGTGGGGTACACAGAAACACCCCGTAATTATCATGTGTATTTTCCAGACAGTCGGATGACTGTTGTGTGACGGGATATAAAATTCAATGAGGTGAAAGCCATGAAGTTGTCTCTTGAGAGGGAGCTACACTTGCATGCGGAGGAGGAACTTCTTGTTTCCAAAGATGAGCCTCTGGATGTGGATCAGCCACAGGAGGAGATTCATGGAGTGGAGGAGTCCACTCATGCAAAACCAAACATCAAACAAGGCAGAAAGCGTACCACAGAAGCTGAGAGACTGAAGCTTGATGCGGCACAGAATGTAGGAGTTCCTACATCACAGCGCAAACAGAGACAGTCACCTGACCAATTTACTAGATACATGGCTCTTATGAGCAAGTGTATCGTGACAAAGCCATCTTCTTTCGAAGAAGAAATGAAGGAGCCCACATGGTTAGATGCCATGGTGGAGGAATATGACTCCATTGTCATAAACAGTAGTTGGGAGATTTTTCCAAGGCCAGTGGGAAAATTAGTTGTAGGATCAAGATGGATCTACAAGGTAAAGCAAGCTGCTGATGGGAGCGTCGAGAAGTATAAGGCAAGATTTTTTTCCCGGGGCTTCTCACAGATTGAGGGGATTGACTATGAAGAAACCTTTGCACCTGTCGCACGATATTCTTCCATACGGACCATCCTTTCTCTCGGTGCGGTGGGTTGGCACATTCATCAGATAGATGTGAAGACTACGTTCCTGAATGGGATCATTGAGGAAGAGGTGTACATTGAGCAGCCTGAAGGATTTGAGATCTTCAGCAGCGAGTCGCATGTGTGCAGGCTCAAAAGAGCGTTGTATGGGCTGAAACAAGCACCCCATGCTTGGTACACTCGGATCAACAGCTATTTCACTGGACTTGGCTTCACCAAGAGTGAGGCGGATGCAAACCTGTACCAGATTGTGGTTGAGGGTAAGCTTTTAATCATTGTACTTTATGTTGATGATTTAATACTAACAGGTGATGAGCAGTTGATACACTCATGCAAGGAAGATCTTGCAAAGGAGTTTGAGATGAAGGATTTGGGCCTCCTTCATTATTTCCTTGGATTGGAAATATGGCAGTGAGAAGGTGAATTGTTTGTGTCTCAAGGCAAGTATGCCCAGGAGATACCGGAGAAGTTTCACATGCAAGGCTGCAAGCCTATTGACACTCCTCTTCTAGGAAATTGGAAGAAAGAGGATGCTACATCAACAGAGGTAGTGGATGCCACTGTTTATCGACAGTTGGTGGGTTCGCTCATGTATTTAGTCAATACAAGACCAAACATATGATATTCGGTGAACTAGCTTTCACAAGCGATGGTTAAGCTTACCAAGCTCTTTTGGAAGACAGGCAAGCATGTCCTGAGATATCTTAGGGGAACATCTGAGTATGGTTTATGGTACAGATAGATGGATGAGGTGAAGTTGCATGGCTTCACGGATGCAGATTGGGCAGGAAGCCAAACAGACAGAAAGAGCACATCAAGGGGTATTTTCAGTATCGGATCTACGGCAGTTTCTTAGTACAGAAGGAAACAAAGATCTATGGCACTCAAGTCAGCGGAAGAATAATACATGGTAGCAAGTCAAGCTGCATGTGAGGCTATCTAGATGAGGAAGATCTTGGTTGGTTTTTTCGGTTCACATTTAGATCCCACGGTGATACGTTGTGATAATCAGAGTTGCATTAAACTCTCGGTTAATCATGTGTTTCATGATCGATCTAAACATATTGATATCCAGTATCATCATATCATAGATTGTGTGTAGTGGAAGATCATGTTGCTTCAGTACATTCCTACAGAGGATCAAGATGCAGATATTCTGACGAAGGTGCTCACTAGGAGAAAATTCGAATACCATAGAGGCAGGATCGGGGTGAAGGATAATCCCTATCTTGTTGAGAGGGAGTGTTGAGATTCAACAATATGATGAGCTTAGTGAAAAGAGTCGCCTTCACTAAGTGGGCCCGCAGGCTATTTTTGGCGCAAGTCTATTTTTAGACATGATGATCATATTTAAGAAGTTGCAGGATGCTATTTGTGGATGGTTGATCAAGTTGGAAAAATAGATGAAATTCTATTTTTAGAATATTGGGCGAAGTCTATTTATAGATCATTGATCTAAAAATAGATGCATGTCGATTATTATTAGCTCTTAATAATAATCAGACACTAAACAACAACTTATTCTCTTGGAGCACTTCAATTCAGTGCACAGATGTGGCACATCAGTGGACTGAGGGAATTACGCAATTCCCAAGGGTTTATTGGAGCTAATGAATGGAGGACTCAGTTAGAACTCAAGTGGCAGAGTTATGACACAGTTGGAAGAAGTAGTTATGGAGTTGTATTTAGTTTAACTCAATTAGACTCAGTTGAGCTAGTTGTATCTAGTCTAACTGATTGATACACTAGTGAGAGTGGAGTGAATTAATTAGTTAATTAATTCACAAATAATAACTCATTAATCAACTGAACAATACAATAGTTAACTACATTGCATGGCAGTTTTAGTGGAGACCCAGTGGAGAGGTAGGTGAAAGGGAAATATAGACTATCTATTGTGACTATAGTGATGCATTGATTGCATCACACACACACTAGAGTTTCCAATGAGGATTTCGCAGTCAAGACAAGGTTAATTCGAATTCATTCAGAGCTATTCTTCAGCAGGTATTACGCAGTGGAGGCAAGCTAGCGGGAGGTAAAGATCAGTGCATGGATTTGCAAGATTGGTCCTGATTAGTGTATGATGATTGTACTGTACTAAGAGCTTTTGATAAGCTTTGTATGCTTTGTATTAGATTGTCATATGATCTCCATGTTACATAATATATATTTTGGGTTTTCATCTTCAGGCTTTCCTGGTTAAAAATTGTGTTACGTGTGATTGATTATTTTTGTTTATGCTTCACATGTGTGTGCAATTAATTTTTCCTCAAAATATTAACAAGTGGAATAGATTCAGTATCTTGCATAAATTTAAATAGTGTGAGATCAGGTGGATCTAGGGCATATGCATGCTTAGTGCATATAATTTCTACAACTAAATCTCCCCAACGAAGTTTCCAATTCTGTTGTGAAGATAAATCCTCTCTATGGACAAAGGCAATCTCTCTAGCCCTAGAGTTTGTCTAGCAACTTGAGATACATTCTAATGCAAAACTTTCTTATCTAATATTCAAAATGTGACAAGAAAGGAGATAGAGGTACCTTTTCCTGATGTTATGTTTGAACTCGTTTATGGTGGCCTTGATCCACGAACATTTTAGGGTCGCTCCTTACTACTGGCTATCATTCAGAATCCATCACTATCCTTAAGGAATTTTCTTATGTAAATAAAACAAATTGCAATCTTATGTTTGATGCTAAATTGAAGGTGAGATTAGAATGCAGTGATTACGAGTGCATGTGAAAAACAACTTCAAACCAAGTCAGAAGCAATGCGGAAAAAGGTGTTTGAAATGTTGAAAAATGATTCTAAATCAGAGAATATCAATTCCTTGATGACAAGCACAAGTGACCAATGGAAGTTAATTCCTAGTTAACCTAGAAAATCCTCCAATTTCATAAGCAAGTCAAAGAAACAAAAACAATCGTTCAAACAAGAACAAAAATTCAAATACACAGGCAGGAGGTCATTGAGACTCAATAGATATTCTTCAGGGCCTAAGACACTGCAAAAATAAGGGAAAACCCAAACTTTTCCTAGGTTCGAGATCAACGCTTCTATGATGATCAGAAGGGTGTTGAAATATGGATCGAAGTGACTATGCTATATAGAGCAGCACCGAAAGTTGTACTGTGAAGACAGAAAATGTGTTGGGCGCTAAAAACAAGGGAAAACAAAAAATAGTTTCACACCAAAACCTAACTTGACATAATGAAATGACTATCAAACCCTATGCAAAGTAACAGAGACCTAAGAAAACTTAGATTTCAGTGATCATTCATATTGATCAGAGATAAGCCTAGGAAAGGAAGGCTAAGAGACTAAATCTCCCCAATGTAGTTTCCAATTATGTTGTGAAGATAAATCCCCTCTGTGGACAGAGGCGATCTCTCTAGCCCTAGAGTTGGTCTAGCAACTTGAGATACGTTCTAATGTAAAACTTTCTTATCTAATATTCAAAATGTGACAAGAAAGGAGATAGAGGTACCTTTTCCTGATGCTATGTTTGAACTCATTGATGGTGGCCTTTATCCACGATCCTTTTAGGATCGCTCCTTACTACTAGCTATCATTCAGAATCCATCACTATCCTTGAGGAATTTTCAGTGTCCCTGTCTCTCAAGACTTACCACAATCCAATATTGGATCACTAGGCCCTAAACAGAGACACCACCCTCAGGATTTACCATGTGAACCATCAAAACCGATCAAGGGATTCCTAAGACTTTGGGAATTTTCCTTGAGACCACCTCCACCCCAGATTCCAAAATCCATCCAGTAATTCCAAAGCTCAAAACCAATATCAAAATCCCAACACACCATGGCATCCTAAAAAGGAAAGGCAAGGCTTAAAACCACTGTCATAACCCGAAAAAAACATGCCACCAATAACAATAGAACAAAATACTTACATGCATAAGTCATGCATGTCCAAACCAGCTAGGAAATCAGACATGCAATGTGTTACCTGCAAATTTTACTATTAAATCTGCTAGATCTTGCTCTTCCTTTCTTTAAATTTTCTTTCTTTTCCTTTCCTTGTCCTTCCTTTGCTTTCTTTCCTCCTTCCTGGCTCAATTCTAATTTTATCCAAGAAAAATCTAAGTATCCAAGAGTTGGAGTGAGATAGAATAATGAGAGAGTGTCAAAATCGAATTGAAAAAATGGTACCAACTAATCCTCAAAAGCATTTTTATCAATGAAGCCTCTATTTTCTTCATTTTCCATTATTTTTCTTCATTTTCCTCATCATATGCAACCTATGACCTTTCACCTCCCTTTTCTCCTAATTTCCATTATTTTCATAAATAAATGTGCCAAAAATACTTTTTGCCTCTTTAATGCCTTAGCCATTTCCTTTTCCAATTTTCCTTTAGCCATATATACATATCCAGTGAAAGGAATCAGAGCTTAAGACATTTTAAAGTGTGTCACAAAATTAATTTTATCATGAGGTCTCGGTTCTATCCCACTGGAAACTAGCTTTCTAAAACTCTTAATGATCTAGAATAATAAAAGATTTCACAATGTCGTTGACTACTGATATCTGAATGGAAAAGAAGAATTGCAAGGGAAACTCAAAGCAATATGTTGTAAACACAGAATCTATTAATTTTAAGTTTTAGAGGAAATTCATGGAGAGAGGGGGAAACTCAAAATAAAATGTTGTAAACACATAATCTATTACTTTAAAGTTTCAGAGAGAGTTTGTGAAGAGAGGGGAAACACGAAATAATATGTTGTAAACACATAATCTATTACTTTAAAGTTTCATAGAGAATTTGTGAAGGGAGAAGATATGGAGTGAAGGAGTGCTTATTAAGGATATTTAACTCACTCTTACAAACGTAAATCAGAGTCCAGCTGCTTCTTTACTTCACTTCATTCAAGGAAGAAACCACATAAAATGGCACAAGAAACACGAATCACAATCAACAGTTGCAAGAAACTTGCTACTTCTTTCATTCTCCTATCAAAAAAATAAGTACAAAATGGATTCCCTAAGAGGTCCAGAACTCAGAACCCTCTTCTTTCTTACTCCTTGGTTTAAATACATACAAAAACATTTTGTAACTGCTAGAACTTCTCGTAACTACTCAAAAATTCCTAAAACTGTGTAAACTACCTATTACATTGCAATTAAAGACTTCATTACAATATCAATCTTTTAACAAGAAATACAAATAAAATTAGAAGCATCAATCTATTTTTTGGATTGAATTGGTTGTTGATGTGTCTCCTTCTGTTTCGTTTGTGATTTCCCAACATTTTGCATAAATGCATCTTCACCCGACTCTGCCCCTTCTACACGTGCCTACTGCATTCCATCTTCTCTTTTCCTTTACTCTGCGTCGGGTCACATACCCGAGTCTTTCTACCTGCGTTCATCCCTTTTTCCATTATCAAGGCACAACCACTTTTAATACTTCCACATGTAGCATCTGGTCTCTTTCCACCCGAGTCTACTCCTGCATTTAACTTTTCTTCATAAACCACCACAAGACTTGGACTTGAAATATATTCTATTCACCTCTGAAAAATGCATCGTGTCCGCCTTTCCATCACATTTCGACCTTCGGCATTCACAACTTATTTCTTAGCGCCTTCCCTCCTGAAATTGTGACGTACGATGCGTGATAAAAGTATGGATGACGTGGCAAGAAGAGGTGGGGCCAATCGCAAATTGCAATCGACAAAATGAAACTTTACTGCATTTTTCACTTTATTAAGTTCCAACTTCTGTGATCGCTTATAAACCTTATCGCATGCGATGCGCGATATGTGTCATCGCAACTTAAATCACTTTTTGTGCGACGACTTATCAATAAACACAAAAATTGCCAATGTGTGATATGTGCCCTCGCAACTTAAATAACTTGCCCTACGAAGGCTTATCAATAAACACAAAAGTTTTTGATGTGCGATATGCACCAACCGTCTTATGTGATTTGATCCATCCATCGCTCACTATCATTTCTGTGACTTGATCCTCGCCATTGATTTTCTCCCTTTACGCTTCTTCCAAAACTCTTAAGTTTTTAAGGAAAAATCCAATTCTCTGCCTTCGGGAAATCTATACGATTTCTTCGATAATGAACACAGTTTCATTCGACAGGCTCGCATATGTTCCTTTAATGAATAAACGATCTTGATTACTAACTTGTCTTTCTCCACGGTGGAACCCTTCTGAGCTTATTCAGTATTCTTTAGTGCTAATCTCTCCTGAGCTTGTGAATAAGCCTGACTCGACCTTGACCTATGTAATTTTCTTCTTTGTTTCTCCACTGGCTTAGATTACACCTCCAATGTTGTTGCTTCCTCGATTTTGGTTCTAGTGCACATGTGATGATGAATCCTTGTTGAGCTTGTGGTTATCCTTTTGAGCATATTACAGGTCTTCTTGAAATTTTAACAATTGTTCTTCAATAACCTTGAATTTATCAGAACCTCTCTTGACTTTTAGCCAAGTCAAATTAGGCTACAACACCCACTATGATATATTTTCCCAACATTCAGCTTAGAATAACTGTCCCTTAACTGTGGTCTTATTTTTTCCTCTATTAAATTTAATTACATGAACTTTTAGCCTAGGTCTGTTACAAGACCCAAACATAAGAAAGGTTTGGGGCTAAGAGATCCTTCAACTTTAGCTATAGTTTTAGGATCCAAGATATGGTGTCATTGGCTCCAAAGAGGTAAATACCTTTGGAAATGTATCTAGAAGAGAAAATATGCAAAGCACATTCCTATTGGGTAGCTCATAATACTTCCCTTCTCCTAAGAAGGCTCCTCCATTTGTAATCTAGAAAAAAAGGAATGTGTTTGATACACCAACACTCCTTCTCAGAAATTTATGATGGAAATAGAGCCATGTTTTGGGAGGACTCATGGAAATAGCTCCCAAAATTCCAAGTCCAAAATAACTTAAGGTATTGCACCTCAAAGTGAATTCCTAAGGCCTACACAAAGTTAAATACTATTGGGATGCCTCCAACTCGAATAAAACATGGAGACAATGGCTAATGGAACTCCAAGCCCAAGAAGGAAACTTGGTCAAACTTTTGACAAAATATTCAGAAAATAATCATACTGAGATACAACTTAGTCGATAAACTAAAATGGGGTTGTGGAACAATCAATTCCTTTTACATCCATGAGGCCTATATCCTAGAAGTAGGTTTCAAAATATTTCCAAAATATTTCATCTGGAATTACATCTGGCAGAGCAGTCCATGGCCAAAAGTTCCATATTCCTATGGATATTAGTTCAAGGGAAACCTTAACAGAGGACAACATTTAGAAATGAGAGCATATGTGCCCCCGCTTCTATTCTTTGTGCCTTCAGGAATATGAAAATGTGGAGCACCTCTCCAATAGTTTCCCCTATTCCAATAATTTATGGAGCAATCTAAAATCTAGCATGAAGAGATCAAACCATGATCTATCTAGTATCCCTAACAACATTAACAATTAGAGGGCTCAAGATTTTAATAATCCTATCTTGAAAAATATAGGGACTCTCCTTATAGGGATACTCCTTAGGGCTATTGGGAAAGAGAGGAATAATTTCGCATATTCAAGAATCGCTCCCTCCCTTACAACTGTCTTTGGATCACAGATCAGAAGAATCTAAATGAATCAATTTTTTTCTAGCCCTGGTCATATCAAGACTACCAAGCCTCAAGAAAGGATTCCCTACTACTTCATAGCTAGTTCCCTAATGTAGGAGTCACGATTTCACCCTATCTTCACACTGCTACAATGCTTATTTCCTCCTCCTAGAGCCTTCTCCCCACTAAGTCTCTAAAGCTCAATTTTGATAGTGCTTCAAAAGGTAACCTAGGTGAGGCAGATGATGGATGTATATTTATGGATTATTTGTTATCCCCTATCTATATTTATTCAGGATTTATGGGATATAACATTAACAACACAATAGAATTGAAAGCCTTGGAAGAGGGACTATTGATTACAACAAACTTATGGTGGAGAGAGGTTCTCAACTTGCTATAAACATGATCCATAAGATCTTACATGGCTCCTAGATCATCAAAAAATCTCGAAATTGGAGACTTGAAGGAATACTTATGATCTGTAAATTGTCATGGATATTCCACTAGGCACTTCATCACAACAAATCTAATATATTATATTTAAAATATCAAATTCTACACTATTATAGTTTTATTAGATTTATGGATTTGTAGATTTACTATTAATAGTGCATGCATGCAAATTAAAATTATGTAGAAAATAGAGAACGAAAAAATAAAATCTCACACACATTTGACACAAGATATGTTTTGGCAAACCCTTTCAAGAGAAAAAATTAGCTAGAATGTGAGGCCTTGATTCTCTCTTTCTTTGAATCGAAATATGGTTGTGAGTATGAATAAGTTTGGCTTGTGGCCCGTGGGTTTCTACAATGTAGAAATCCTCTCTATGTGCTATACCTGCTATCCCTCTTGGATATTTTTGCTCAGCTGTGGAACAAACGCACTTGAAATAATGGAGTCGCTTTTCCTCCTAGTGCCGTAGTTATAACACAATCTGATATCCTACTAGTTGTTAGGTTTGACTACCTCAACTCTTAGTTGCAATATAGACTTTTCTAGAGTCTTCTACATCATGATCATATGGCTAGCCCATTTTTCATTATGGAATATTTTTTGCATATGGAATTTTATTGACATGTTCTTGCACCATTCAAAATGTCTCTATGTGTAGAATAGGGAAAAATGGTTCCACACTAAAGAAATAAAATTTTACCCCTGAAAACATCTTTTGATGCCTCAAAGTTCACCTGGAATATATTAGACCCTGTTTTGCCAAAATGGGTTCATTAGAGTAAATTTCAGCCTAAAAGTGGCATCCTAAGGAAAAATAATAAAATAATAGTTAAAATAATAAAATAAGAGTAATGAATTTTCGAGGGAAAATAAGAAAAATAATTTTTTTTTAATTGTATTTTTGTCCTATCTCCTTATAGGTTACTCAAAATTCAAGTGTAGACATGCAATGGATGTGAAATTTAATTATACATCCAACATCTTGAAAATGACACCAAGAAAAAATCTAATTTAATTTTCACTTGAATTAAATTAGAATAAAATTGTAATTCCACATCACATTTAACTTGTATGAGTTAACTAAGTTAGGTTTACTTAGTTGGTTCAGTTAATTTGAGTTGAGCGTCTAACTTAATTCATGTAGAGTGGTTCCTACTTTTTAGGAGCCCTTGTTGATTTTATTTTGAGTTGTAATTAATTAATTTAGTTTATCTGAGGTAGTTCAAATTGTTGGAGGAACTAGTGAGAGATCTAGTAGTGAGTTATGCACTATATGATCAATTAGTTAACTGATAAATCAACCATAAATAACTCATGCCTGTGTGAAATGAGAGTTACCCAATTGGGATTGGAGTTTAAGGGAAGTGTCCTAGCAGTTGTATAATCATCCAAATTATACAAGTGGTGCATGCAGTCAAAGGAAGGCCATAGATGGATTGCACAATATTGGATGGAGATTTCCCTAATTAATAGGGGCCAATTACCAAAGGAAACAAAAAAAGGAAATAGGGATCTGGGAAGGCAAAAAATTGGCTAAGTATTTTCCTAGGCTTGTCTAGGAAGCAGTGAGACAGATAGAGATAACGTAGAGGTTTCTCAGTCTTGAGAGAAAAATTGTAATATTCTCATATTTTATGACTAATGCCATATACAGATAGCAGGGTTTTTAGTTGTGGATTTCCCTAGGAAATAATTGTGTAATGTGTTTATTTAATTATTTCTCTTATATGCTTCGTGATTTCATGATCATTTAAATTGGTTTCCGCAATTGGTAGAGTAGATTCAATTCTATTGTTTTAGAAAATAACAATTATCAGTTTGAATCTACAAGGAATTTCTACATGGTATTAGAGCTAAAACCACTATAGAAAAGAATAATATGATTTTGTATTTGCAGGAGGAACAAGTTTTGCAGATCTCTTCTCTAGAGCTAGCAACAGGTTCAAGATGGAATTCTATGGTTTGAGGCTTGAGTATTCCCTTGAGGGTAGCTCGAATTACATTTCCTGGAGAGACTAGATGGAAGCAGTATTGGAAGACAACGGATTGAAGGAGTTCATTGATAAGGAAATTTCAAAACCAGCTCCAGCTGATGCATAGGATCTAGCAGAGTATAATAAGTGCGTAGAAAACTCAAAAAGGATTCTACAGGAATGAGTTTGAGATCATTTTGTCTCGAATCTCCATGGAAAGTAAAATCCATATGCAATGTGGAAGGCCTTGAAAAACTTGTTTCAGAATAACAGTGACCACAGGAAGCTGGCACTAAAGGAAAAGCTAAGGAAAATCAAGATGGAGAAGGGTGAAACAATACCAAAGTACTTTACCAAGTTTACCCAATGCCAAGATGAGATTGGAAGTGTTAGTTTTACATTTGTTGAAGATGATATGGTGAGTCTAGCACTTCTATGCCTTCCCAAGAGCTGACACAGCTACCAGGATTCAGTAAATGGGAGGGAGAGGCTACCAGAGTGGGAGCGGTTGTGGTCTGACTTGGTGCAAGAAGAGATTCGACGGAACACTAGAGATGGATCCTTATCCAAGCATAACGATGAGGAGAATTGTGCCTTGGATGGAAAGGTAAAGAAAGGGAAAAGGAATTCATCCCATTCCAAATCATATTTTGGTTAGGAAGTAAAGAAGAAGGACTTATCAAATATTAAATGTTTTCATTGTCAAGAGCTGGGACATTATGCCATTAAGTTTCCGCACAAGAAGGATGACAAGAAGCCCTCAGGAGTAGCAGCAGGTGAAGCTCTATATTCAGATTTTGAGTTGGATTTTACCCTTATTGCATGCATGGTGTCATTTGTGATGGGTAGTGCATGTTACCTGGATAGTGGAGCCTAATTCCATATGATAAAAAACAAAGAATTATTCAATGACTTGGAGGAGAAGGGACTCCATATGAACATCGAGATGGGAGAATATGGAAGGTATAAAGTGACCAACATAGGTAGTGTTACTTTTCATAGGGCATTTGGTTCTCCTCTCACATTGAAAGATGACATGTATGTTTCGGGTTTTAAGAATAAATTAGTTTAAGTTTCTATGTTGGAATATTGTGGCTACGATGTGATTTTTAGTAAAGGAAAGGCATTCCTTCATCACATAGCCATGGGACAAGTGAAGAAGATCAAGGTTTGGATAAAGGACCTCTACAAATTATATGTAAAATATTGTGTTTCTTTGAGCATGAAAGAAGAGAAGGTGCAGAGCCGAGACGATTGGGCCATCTACACCATGGAGATTTAAAGATCATGCAATAGATTTCTACAAGAATTCCCAAGGGTGCACTAGTGCAGTGTGATACAACAAAGGGTATATGTTGGGGAAGTACACCAAATCCACCTTTCATGATAAATACATTTGAGAAAAAATGATCGTTGAAAGAGTTCACTCAGATGTGTGTGGATTGTTCTTGACAACCTCCACAACCAAGAATAGGTATTCTATGATTTTTGTAGATGATTTGTCATGTAAGTGTTGGATATTCTTCATGCAGAATAAATACAGTACGTTCTAAAAAAAAATTCAGTTCAAATCACTTTTTGAGAAATACACACGTAGGAAAGTGAAGGCTCTCAAGAGCGAAAATGATGGGGAATATGGATTCAAATGAGTTCAATAAGTGTTTTTCATCATAAGGAAATCAATGGGAGTTAATAGAACCCCATAACCCACAATAGAATGGCATTATAGAAAGAAAGAAAAAAATTATTGTGGGAGTTGCATGGGCGATGTTACATGGTCAAGGCCTACTGTTGCATCTATGGGATGAAGCATGCAATGCAATGGTATATATGCATAACATGAGTCCTCATCGGATTATCGATATGAGTACATCATAGGCATATTTTTTAGGTAAGAAACCATATGTGGTGCACTTCAGAATATTTGGTTCATTAGTTTATTGTCATGTTTCCAAGGATGCACAGAAAAAGCTAGAACCAATAGTTGAGTTGGGCATATTTGTGGGGTACACTGATACACCTCACAACTATTGGGTGTACCTTCCATCTCACAGGATGAAAGTGGTTTGTAGAGATGTGAACCTAGATGAAGATAAGGCCATGAAAATTTCCCTTAAGAGGGAGCTTCAGTTGCATGAAGATGAGGAGATTTTAGCTCCAAAAGAAGAACCTCAAGTTGTGGAGCAACCAAAAGGAGAGGAGAAGAGAGTGGAAGTACCCACTCATGAAAATATATTTAGAGATGGAAGGAAGCACACCAGAGAGGATGGCAGGTTGATGCATGATGTTAGAGATATTGTGGGAGCACCCACATCACAACGCAAACAGAGGAGGTCACCAGATAGGTACACTGGCTACATGGCTCTTATGAGCGAGAGTGTAGAGACTGAGCCATCCTCATTCGAGGAAGCAGTGTAGCAGCCAGTATGGGTTGATGCCATTATAGAGGAGTACGATTCCATTATCAAGAACAATTGATGGGAATTTGTCCCAAGACCAAAGGACAAGTCAGTTGTAGGATCCAAAAGGATCTATAAGGTGAAGCAAGCAACAGATGGGAGTGTAGAGAAACACAAGGCTCGATTTGTGGCCAAGAGGTTCTCTGAGGTGGAGGGAATAGATTAAGGTGATATCTTTGCTCCAGTAGCAAGGTACTCTTCAATAAGATCTATTCTAGCACTTTCAACATAGATTGGATG
Organism: Pinus albicaulis; assembly: GCA_034641835.2. NCBI lineage: Eukaryota > Viridiplantae > Streptophyta > Pinopsida > Pinales > Pinaceae > Pinus > Pinus albicaulis. The sequence continues at coordinate 391,617,130 of CM076569.1, read as the reverse complement.
GAAGATACATCAGATGGATGTAAATACAACTTTCCTCAATGAAATGATTGAGGAAGAGGTGTACATATAGTATCCAAAAGGATTTAAGATCTTCAATAGAGAGTCACATGTGTGTAGACTCAAGTGAGCGATGTATGGATTGAAACAAGAACCTCGTTCTTGGTACACCAGGATCGACAACTATTCACTAGGTTGGGCTTCACCAAAAGTGAAGAAGATGAAAACCTTTACCAAATTGTGGTTGAAGATAAATTATTGATTATAGTATTATATGCAAATAATTTAATTCTAACAGGTGATTAGAAGCTGATAAATTCTTGCAAAGAAGATTTGGAAAAAAAAAATCGAGATGAAATACATGGGGCTCTTGCATTATTTCCTTGGTTTGGAAATTTGGAAAAGAGATGGGGAATTGTTTGTCTCTCAGGGAAATTATGCCAATGAGATACTGAAGAAGTTTCACATGGAGAGAAAAAATCCCATGGAGACTCCTCTAGCAGGAAATTGGAGGAAGGAAGATGGTACTTTAGGCGAAGTGGTAGAAGCTACCATTTACAGGAAGCTTGTGGGTTCACTTATGTACTTGGTGAACAAACGACTGAAAATGTGTTATGAATTTAACCAACTTAGTCAAGCAATGGTTAAGCCAACCAAACTCTATTGGAAGGAAACCAAACATGTGTTGAGATACCTCAAAGGTGCCACTTAGTTTGGTCTTTGGTATAGATGAACAAAGGGAGTGAAGTTGCAAGGCTTCACATATGCAGATTGAGCAGAAATACCAAGAGATGGGAAGAGAACATTAGGAAGAATCTTTAGTATTGGGTCAACAACAATTTCCTGGTACAACATTAAGCAGAGATCAATTGCACTTAGTTCAAGAGAATCATAGTACATGGCTTCTAGTCAAGAATCTTGCGAGGATATCTAGATGAGGAAGATTACTGTTGGGTTGTTTGGTCAATAGATGGATCCTACAATGATTTACTATGAAAACCATAGTTGTATCAAACTCTCGGTGAATCCATTTTTTCATGATAGGTCAAAGCATATTGAAATACGATACCACCATCTCAGAGATTTTGTGTAAAGTCGGATCATGATGCTAGAGTACATTCCTATAGAGGAATAGGACATGAACATCTTAACAAAGGAACTATCAAGAGGAAAATTTTGAGTTCCATAGAGGCAGGATCAGGGTAATAGATAATCCCTTTCTTGCTGAGAGGGAGTGTTGAAAATGGCACCAAGAAATATTTTAATTTAATTCTACCTTGAATTAAATTAGACAAAAATTATAATTCCACATCACATAACAACTTGTACCAGTTAAATTAGTTAGTTTTACTTAGTTGGTTCAGTTAATTCGAGTTGAGAGTCTAACTTGAGTAATGTAGAGTGGTTCCTACTTTTTAGGATCCTCGTTAAGTTTATTATGATTTGTAATTAATCAATTCATTTTATTTGAGTTAAAATTAGTTTAACTAGTTCCAACTGTTGGAGGAACTAGTGAGAGGTCTTGTAGTGAGTTATGCACTCTATGATCAATCAGTTAACTAATAATCAACCATAAATAACTCATGCATGTTTGAACTAAGAGTTACCCAGTTGATATTGGAGTTCAAGGGAAGGGTACTATCAATTGTATAATCATCCAAATTGTATAGGTGATGCATGTAGTCAGAGGAAGACCCTAGATGGATTGCATAGTATTGGATGGGGACTTCCATAATTAATAAGGGCTAATTACCCAAGGAAATAGCACAACGAAATATGGATCTGGGAAGACAAAAAATTAGCTAAGTATTGACTTAGGATTGTCTAGGAAGCAGTGAGACAAATAGAGATAGTACAGAGGTTTCTCAAGATTGAGAAAATCATTGTAATCTTCTCACATTTTCTAACTAATGCAATATACAGATATCCAGGTTTTTAGTTGTGGTTTTCCCCAGGAAATAATTGTGTAATGTGTTGATTGAATTCTTTCTCTTATATGCTTTGTGATTTCACGATCGTTCAAATTGGTTTCCGCAATTAGTAGAGTATATTCAAGTCTATTGTTTTAGAAAATTACAATTAGAAGTTGAATCTACAAGGAATTTCTACATAATGAGTACCCATCATGTATACTTTTGAGAAGGCCCACATTGATAAAAATTGAAGATACATTAAAGTGTGTTCAACATGTTTTTTTATTGTATCTTCAATTTTTATCAATGTGAATCTTCTCAAAAGTATGCATGATGGGTACTCGTTGGATGCAGAATTTAATTTTGCATTCAATGAGTGTCTACTCTTGAAATTTGAGTAAACCTATAAAGATATATGCCAAAAATACACTTAAAAAGTAGTTTTTCTTCTTATCCCTCCAAAATATTTAAATGTGCCTCTTTTAAAATTTAAAGGATTTTTATTGGTTTACATATTATGACATGGAAATTACGTGAAAATTTCAAGGGCACTTTTAGGCTAAAAATTCCTCTAATGCCACTGGAAAAATGGTCTCGTGAGTTTATTCCTCCAGTTTTTCCACTCTGAAAGCATTGAGATGGATGAAAAACAATATAATGATCCAATATGGATCAACTCATATGAGTAGCATCACTCCTTCCTTTCATTCCAATGATCATCCCTACTCACATCTAAATAACTTGTAATAAAATTGCAGATAAGTTAGCCAATCAAGGATGTATCTCACCAGCTTCACAAATATCCTCCGCATACTAATCCTTTGAAGACTCTCCTCTAAAAAAATAATGTTTGATCATAGCTAAGCAAGACAAATCTCCATAGTCAATCTCTTTCTATCTTATTCCTTCATACTCTTTGTTTGTATCTCTTAGTTTGTAATTAACCTATATGACCCAGTTTTTATTTTTTAATTTTTAATTACTTTAAAAAATAAAAACAATTTCAATAACTCAAAATTATGATTTTAATATAAATTTTATAAGCCAAATTCTAAAATATAAATAAAATAAAATAAAAAAGAGAAAAAAAATAGTAAAACCGTGTTGTTAAACACATTTCAATAAAAATGAAAAAATAAAGATTCTAACGTATTGTGTTAGAAACCCATATGTAATTCTTTAGAAAGACCTTTAAGATTTCGTATGGAAATAGCAAACGTGCAAGTGGATTCTCTCCACTAGTGAAATGTGTAACTACTTTATTGATGTCTCTATTCTCAAAGAACTTCCACGTCGGTGGGACAAGATGTTTTTGTATTCTAATTAAAAAGATTAATTAAGAGGATTATTTATGGATATTTGTGGGCCTAATATATAGGAAAATTTTGAATATAATTTAAAATATATATACACTTAATATTATTTATTTTTGTGGCTCTAGGGATAGCATTAATAAGTTAATTTCAAATTTTAGGAGTCGGTCTCCGTCGAAATCTATAAAAGAAATTTATGAAGAAAATGAAAACAAAGGGTCCATCTATATTACGGTTATTACTTGTCTGTATGTTCTCTTGAATAGGAACATTTTCATCATGGGGAAATGCTGCCCGCGCTCTGAAACAGCCAAAGGTAAACAGAAGATACAGCAGGAACATGTGCCAAAGAAATGAGGAAGAAGAACTAACCAGGAGCATTTGGAAAATCTTGTAGTTAACTACATTTTAGGCAATTCCTCTCCAGCCCGTAATCAAATTCGTGGTTGGGAAAGAGATCTTCAGACGGACCCTGAAGACAACGAAGCTGAAGTTGAAATTCTCGATTTCATACAGGACCCTGGCAATACTCGAGGGCGCCTTACCTTATTTAACCAAACCATCCATACTTATTGGTTAGTGAAATGTCTTCTGGCAAAAGCAATACAAAGTGTTCATCCTCCAGAGTTCAAAGTCCAGCCAAAGACAGAACTGTATCTCAAAGATCTATTGGAGAATATTGAAAGTCATCTGTAGCATATTAAAATTACCCAATATCAAGCAACCGACCGCATTCAGAGAATGGATGACAGGATGGGACGTATGGAGAAGCTGCTCCAGCAGATGCAACAGGTTGACATGCCTGGGTCTCATGCCAAGGACCCAGCCCCAGTTTCCTCTTCAGATGGCTAGTTTTTATAGTATTCTGCTTTATGGTTTTTTTGGAAGTATGTGAACTTATTCTATGTTATATGCTTGAACATATTGCAATAGTAGGACAGTTAGCTAATGCGATTTATAGAAGGAAGAGACAATTTCAATTTTGGCAAGCTTTCAATGCACTCAGATGGCCAACAGACCTGGTTTCCTACGGGCAGGTTGAGGCCATAGTATGAATATTATATTGTAGCCTGTCTTTCAATTATAAATAGAAAATAGAAAGGTCCCACCCAATTTACAAAAAAAAAATATTATTTATTTTTGTTTAAATAAGCGAAAGGCTTCTTATTTTAATTTTAGGTGGATCAGAGTCTTTTGACTTTTTTATTTTTTTAATTGACTACCTATATTGATTTTCAAGGGAATATGCTCAGCATATGCTTCTTATGAATGCTTATCAATGTTTGTAGTTTCTTAGAGAGCCTCTTCTGTTGCATTGAATTTAATAAATTAAAAAAAATTGATGTCCGAAAATTGTGCTTCTATCGCCACCAAATTTATCGGGGTTTGAGATATTTATCTGGACTGGCTATTCTCATAACATATCTCTCGCTGTGTGTTTCGGTTAAACGTTGTGGTGGAGTCCAAGGGCATTCTGGTTGTGATTCAAACTCATCCATGAGGAGCAAGATTCGTGCCCATGAATCCCTGCCCACCAATTTCCTAAAGATTTTCCATTGAGACCATTGATTAGAAAGCCTTATCTTATGTCGATATCTTTGTGAGATAACTATATATAGATGAAGTTTCCAGAAAGCTTCGAGCCCAACTTCAGTTTAAACATAAGGATTAAGAGTATTCCAATAAAAATATTAATCAAAACAACATAATATTTTCATGTTTACTCATAAAAGGAGCCCAACTTCAGTTTAAACATAAGGATTAAGAGTATTACACTGAATTCATTAATCAAAGCAACATAATCTTTTCATGTTTACTTTAAAAAAAGAGTTTAGATGTTAAACGCTTTGTTGATTAATTATTGCTCAAGTGAGAGTTAACTTCAAATTATCAATCGAGTGTGGTTCACAAAGTGCTAAGCCCAAAAAAATCTTGCTCCTAAATACAATGTAGTAACACTTTCGATCCTATATTCATTTAATTATTTTACTTTAAAAAAATATAAATTTTTGGTATATATTTATGAAAGGTAAATACAAATGAAGAATTCTGCTATGTCGATCACATTAATATCCATAATATAGTTGTACTAGTATATATGTTGGTAGCTTAGATATCTCTTCTATCCATAATATAGTTGTGCTAGTATATATGTTGGTAGCTTAGATATCTCTTCTATTAGTATATGGGTTGGTAGCTTTGTGGGACCAGTGGTATGACAACCACTAGTCCATACAACACCATAGTATCTTTTCCCTATATTTTATATTCATATCGTATGGAAAAGTTAAATATTCTATCGCATGAGTTGACATAATCCCATACGTATGAGAGATTGGAACATTATGGAAATGCCAAGAAACATGATAAACCGAGTTTATTTAAACCCTGTAAAATCGGTTTACATATTCAACTAAATAAAGGAGGTCACTTCGAGATCCCATAATGATCTACTAAATTCCAAATTACACATCTTTCTCTCTCGTGGACGTTTTGACTTTGAAAGTCAATGTTATGGTATACAGCACGCAATTCGAACGGATTTGACTATGTGCTAAAATTAAATATTTATTAAGAGAATCTTTTGTTTTGTTTTTTATTTTAAGTGTGAGAACATGACACCTCGCCAGCTAAAAAACAATCTGATTCACGCGTCCATCGCAAAGTCACGGCAACTACAACGATTGTTGAATTTGCATAGAAGGGTGGACAATGTAACCGGCATAAAAGACAACCTAGGGTCACACCACATTAATGCTCAGGTTAGGATCAAGGCAGACTGTCACTGAAAATGAAAGTCCAGAGAAAGATGAGGGAGATGAGAAGTAAAGTAATGCTCAGGTTAGGATCAAGGCAGACTGTCACTGAAAATGAAAGTCCAGAGAAAGATGAGGGAGATGAGAAGTAAAGTAAAGCTCAGGTTAGGATCAAAGCAGACTGTGACTGAAAATGAAAGTCCAGAGAAAGATGAGGGAGATGAGAAGTAAAGTAATGCTCAGGTTAGGATTAAAGCAGAGTGTGACTGAAAATGAAAGTCCAGAGAAAGATGAGGGAGATGAGAAGTAAAGTTAATGGTAAAGGATATAGTGATATGTGGTTTAATGGTAAGTTTGATTGGGTGAAATTAATGAGACTGTGGTTAAAATATTATTGAGTATATGGTTATTGAATATATTCTTGGTGTTATAAGGCAGCGACCAGGGGAGATCGAGAGTTGATTCTGGATCTCCTTTAAATTAGTCCAAAGAGTTACCTATTTTTAAACCAATTTTTAAAGGGGAGAGTTGATTATGGATCTCCCCTAAATTAGTCCAAAGAGTTACCAATTCTTAAAGGGAAGCCGACAATGTAGATGAGTTACCAATTCTTAAAGGGAAGCCGACAATGTAGATGGTGGGGAATTTTTAGTAATCAATTTTGAGGGTTTTGTTTTTTGGTGGGTTATAAAATCTTTGAAACCAAATATAAATGTGCACAATTATTACTATTATTATTATTTTGGCATTATTATGGTTTTTTTTTTTTTTAATTGGAAGAGATCAACAGATTTCTTATTTAAAATATAATATTGAAAATGGCAGTAATTTTTCAGTCAATTAAGTATGTAAATTGTTTTTAAAAAATTGAGCAATTTTAGATCAATTAAAATCAAAGACTAAACACAAAAAGTTACTTACTGCCAAAGGGGGAAATCTATATTTCCAAAGATGATAAAAATTCTTCTACAATTAAGAAGAGAAAATCTAATTATTAACACAAAAACCAAGTCAATGTACATAAAAATTTTTGAGAGTAAATAATTGATACCATAAGAAAAAAGGAAGCAACAACTTATGAACAATTAGAGATAGTTACTGAATAGATTGCAACAACACCATAGGTAAAAAATCTATCTTTTAATATCTAAAAACAATTAAGTTTGGTAAGTTCACAATGTAGTCATAGTCTTTGCTACTAAAAAGATAAGTAGAGTTCCTAAAAGAAAAAACAACTAATATTTTAACATTAAAAAATGAAAAAATAAAAATAAAAATAAAACATTTCTAATGACCTTCTTGTCATGTTAAAAGGATTCCTCTCATCTAACCATAAACAAGTCATTCAATAAACATTGAAAAACCTCAAATTTTACCATTTTCCCCACTCCATCCAAAACAACATAGTTACTTTGCAAATCATGATAATTAGTCCAATCAATCCATTTTTCCATGTTAAGCAGCAAGTACAAGGATTACAAATAATGAAAATTAATCCATTTTGTCACGCTACACACATTATAAGGGTGTTTAGAGACCAAATATAAACTAAGTTCATAAAGTAAAAAATAAATTTCAAACCACAAAAAAAAAAGAGAAAATATAGATCTTTAATTTAAAATTTTAGTTTTTAGAAATAACAAATATACAAAGTCATACATTTTTTTATTTTAATAACCATATATTGAATTTAGTTTTTAGAAATAACAAATATACATGGTCATACATTTTTTTTTATCTTAATAACAATATATTGAATTGTAAAGTATTTTTACTTCCTTTAATTTAATAAAAATGTTAATATCTCCTCAACCTAATAAATAAATTATATTATTAATTATATAATTTAATATTTAGCTTATACTAATTTTAATTTTTTATTATCTTGTTAAAATTAAATTATTAATTATATAATTTAATATTTAACTACTTTATACTATTTTGTTAAAATTAAATTATTAATTATATAATTTAATATTTAACTCATATTAGTTTTAACTTTTTATTATTTTGTTAAATATTAGTCATGAAAATTATTATGATGATGATGATGGTTATGGTCACTTAAGACCAATTTAAATTTGATTCTTCAAAATCTTATTTCTATAATCCAATAAAATTCTCAAATAAAATTAATGTCTTTTAATGTAATTATATTATAAATGTAAATTTCAAATATTTGTTTAAAAAAAATAAATTACCAATTCAATTTTATATTAATATAATAATACACAATTCTTTATCTGATATGAAATTTTATATTTTTTATTAAAACATATTTTAATTAAAAATATTTATATTAATTATTAAAAAAATTATATTATTAAAATTATCCAATTATTTATATATATATATATATATATATATATATATATATATATAATTTTAATCAATAAAAACATTAAAAATTACACACAATTACTAAAAACATATACTATAATTAATATATATAAAATATATAACATATTTAATATATTATAATTAATAACTATATATCACATAAAATATATGATATATGAAATCAAATACAACTCATTAACTATTATAAATATAAACAACGATTCTCTCCAATTACGCATTCAATTTTTTTATGAAACCCCTCCACAACCCATGACATCTCATAAATAATATATTTAATAGTTATAGTTAATAAGTATAAATCACATAAAATATATAGTATAAGGAAACCAAATACAACCCACCAACTATAATAAGTATAAGCAAAGATTTTCTCCAATTACAAACTCCATTTTTGGTGAATCCTTCCAAGCCAATGGCATCTCATTATTTATAGTTTTAATAATTCTTTCAAATTTTCACATCAAAGATTTTCTCCAATTACAAACTCCATTTTTGTTGAATCCTTCCAAGCCAATGGGCCAATGGCATCTCATTATTTATAGTTTTAATATTTTTTTCAAACTTTCACATCATCATAAGTTTCCATATAAAACCCACTAACTATTATAAGTATAAGCAAAGATTATATCCAATTACAAACTCCATCTTTGGTGAATCATATATGAAACCAAATACAACCCCTCACTTAACTTTATAAGTATAAAGAAAGATTCTCTCCAATAACAAACTACATCTTTAGCAAGTCCTTCCACGCCCAAAGGAATGACATCTCATTATTTATGATTTTAATTTCTTTTTCAAACTTTCACATCAAATAATCAATTTTCATATTTGACCTTTTGAAACTATATCTCAATGGGCCATGACTGTCCATTCCAAAAAATAGTGTTGTTAGTTTAATGATAATCTAGACAAAGTAACAAAGTTAGTCAAAAAAGTTAAAGTGATATATAAAAATATTTTAGTATTATTATTTTCAATGATGCGTGACCTTAATTTGAATACCAAGTAAAATTTTCATAATCTCTAACAACTTTTTATTATTATTAAATTTTAATCAAATTCAAAATATTTTATTAAAATAATTGCATTTTAATAAAAAAATTAGGATATGCATGGAATATGAACTTTCCACTACTTTGTTTCTTAAACTATTTTTTTCTTATTTTAAATTAAAAAAAGATATGCACGTATTATGAACTTTCAAATACTTTGTTCCTTAAACCAACTTTTTAATTATTTAAAATTTTTAATTATCAAAAAGTGTTATGCAAATAATATACATCTAGGGATGGCTTTTTCTATATTCCATCTGGTTATATATTATTTTCAATTAATTTGTTTGATAATTTAATTTTCAATTTTTATATTTTTATATAAATATAAATTGGTTACAATTTAATTGGGAATAACCATGTTTTAGTTTAATTAATTGAGTCTTTGTTGTTAAAGCATTTTTGCTATTAAAAAATTTTAGATTAATTTTCTTTATGAGTGGAATCAACATTAAATAATTCCCTTAAGTAAATCTTCCAAATATAAATATTCTATAAATAAAATGATATATAAATAATGAAATTCAAGATTCAAATCCACAACATAAAAAAAAAAACAATCAATATATTTAATAAAACTTTATTTATAATATATATATATATATGTTCTATAAAAAAAACATATAATTTATTATTAAAAATAATAAAATAAAATATTATAAATGAAAATATTTTTAAAATATATATATTTATAAATAACATTTTTAATATATTAATTTATATAAATTAATACACTTCATTTATAAATATATAATTAAATATAAGATTAAGATTCGAATCCTCACAAAAAAAAATAAAAAAAAATCAATCAATATATTTCGTAAAATTTCATTTATTAAATATTTATATATGTTCAAAAAAAAAAAAACATAAATAATCATATATATATATATATATATATATATATATATATATATATAACATTTTTAATAAATTAATTTACATAAATTAATATACTACATTTATAAATATGAGAATCAATTAACCTTTTATATATATATATATATATTCAAACAAAACAATATTTTATAAAAATTTGTAATTAAAAAAAATATATATATAGAAATTATGTCTTTCACAAATTGATTTATCTTGTTCATTACTATGGCATTAAGTGGATGCTACTTAAGTTTCTATTACTTTCATGTGGAGCTAGTCGTATAAGTACTTTAAAAAATAATCTAGAAAGTCCAAAACTTTAATTGGGCATTGGTGCATAGGTTATTCTTATATGGATTGCACATGCCCAAATATTCCCACATTATGAGGAAGTCAAATAGTTGACTTTGTTCATCTCCCTCAAATTGCAGGAATATTTTAGAATTTGTAATCAAGTTAATTTCAGGGAAGTTTTGTAACCTTAGATAGCTATCATGGTATGTTAAATATTGAGCATGGGAAAAGTAGGAGTTTCGTTCTGATTATATTGAGTATTATTTCATAACATAGCAAAGCATTGAGAGTGAGATGTTGAAACATAACTTCCGCGAGCGACCAAGTGAAGAGGAGGTAGTGAGGGATCACCCTGTGAGACCCCATATAGCCAAGTGGGTTCCCATAAAGAGGAGGTAGAGGGGGATGATTTCCCAATTGCCATTCTTGATCTCGACCCTAAATCCCTCAAAGGCCTTGCCGCTTTTCGGGGCGTTGCAAGACTGGTCGATATTCTTCCTCATGCTCATGAAATAAGACTGGATGATGGCACTGGTAATTTCGAGTTCCATAAATTTCCAATTTTTGTTAAAACCCTCTTTGGAAAATCTCCGCGTCTCAGGATTTTTGAATGGGAGGACATATATTCACTTATAGACAAAATTTACAAGTTGATGGATGTTCAAGAGGGGAGTTTGAGAATCCTTTACGAGGGGAGGAAAATAAATTTTGAAAATACTCTAAAGGATTATGGTATCAAGAAGGATGCATCTATTTCCTTTATTGCAGGACTGTTAGGAGGTGCCAAAGGAAAAGATGCATCCTCTGCCTCAAAACCCCTCTCATTTAAAGACACTCACAATTCAGGCTCTAGTTCACAATCCTTGAAGGCTCTTGCTAGTCAAGCCTTTTTAATTGAGCATTCACTGGAAGCTCTAGAGCTACAAATGGAGGGGCTTTTTACCACGCTAAAGATTCATTTTTATGCTAGCATGTGGTCATCTGTCGTTTTAATGGATTCTAGCCCACAACTTCCACCCTAAGGGAGTGGGTTTTCCATAGTTGGACACAAAACTTAGATCTGTTATTTTGTTCCAAAGGTTATTATGTAGTCGTCTTCAAAGATATTGCAAACCAACAGAGGGTTTTTGACCAGGGTCCCTGGTTTTGGGTAGTGTATGACTCTCTATTCAGCCATGGTTCCCAGAGTTCAGCCCTTTAACCATAAATACTTTGGCTACTCTAGTATGGGTAAGACTCCCAAACTTACCCCTCCAGTGGATTCGGCCAGAGTCTCTACAAGCTATTGGAAATGCTCTTGGACACTTTGTCAAAATAGAAAGTGACAAAATACTAATGGGTTCATCTCGTTTGTTCGCATTTGTGTTGAACTAGATGTAAGTGTAGGTATCCTAGATAAAATCATTCTAAAATGGGATGGCAAGGAACTTCATTAGCCTATGGACTACGAAAATACAACTTTTAGATGCAGATCCTGTCGACAACCCGAGCATCTAAAAAGTGCATTCCCTAAAGGGGTGTTAGGATCCCCGGAGCCACAAAAACCCAACAGAGGATGGCGTGATCACAAGGCAGCGTCAAACGTTAACAACATGACAAGTAATAAGAAGGACAACCTTCAACATAAGACATCTCTTGTTTCTTCAACCTCGCAAGATCCTGGACAACCCAAGGTAGATATGCCTGCGCCCTTAGTGGAAAAGAATCCTTCAGATATAGAGAAGGAAAGTTCATCAACATTAGTTATGGTTAAAACTGGCAGACATAAATGACAACATGAATCTGATCATTCATACAACTGTAGGATGGGTAGATGTTCGTAAGAGAAAAGGGAAAAAAGAAAAACCCCTAAACACCTCTGGTGTTTGATATCATAAAGGATTTTTTCACATATGTTTACAGGGTGAAAAGATGCTTAATATGCTTAGTATGTCATACCTCGTTGGAGGCATGACCTCCCAGGTTAGTTCTTTTGGTTTGTGTTAAACTATATGGAAATAATAACATTGTAATACTTTTCTCTTTTAATAGAAATCACTAGCAGAAATTTACAAAAAAATAAAGATATTGAAACATAACAAAAGAAAAAGATTAAAAAATCATGTAACAATGATATTTTCCATAACATCTTTATAGTGTCAATGTGGAAAATTTTAGGGGTTTTTTCCAAAAAAAAAAAAAAATCATCAATTTCCATTTTTTCTAAAAATAATTAAAATACAAAATTATTTTACCTTAAAAAAAGCCAACATTATATAGAGACTATATATAAAATCATTATACATTTGAATAATTTTATAAATATATCAATAAACATTTTATAGTTTGTATATTAAAAATTAGTGAGATTCGCCAATATTTTTAAACTTCAAAATAATTTTCCATCTTTAAAATTTTCCACTATACTCATTTCCTTATAACCATAGTGTCTACGACATCTTACTAATGAAAATTAACTATCACCATTTGAACATAACATTCAGTAACACTGTGAACAGAAATTTCTATTGTGATGGCATTTCTTTTCAATTTAATAATCCAAACTGGAATTTACCCTGGACTTCTTTCCCAGCACTGGAAACATTTTTGGGGGCCCCATATTGCTGGAATAACTGGCCATCAGAACGCTGTTTTACTGGCATGGATTCTAATCCATATCATGCCAACATTACGTTGGGAAATAACTGGCCATCAGAACGCTGTTTTACTGGCATGGATTCTAATCCATATCATGCCAACATTATGTTGGGAAATAACTGGCCATCAGAACGCTGTTTTACTGGCATGGATTCTAATCCATATCATGCCAACATTATGTTGGGAATTAATATTTAAGTCTAGGCCAATATCCGTTAAGAAACATAATTTTAGAATAGTAAGTTTTATCTATGATGGAACCCTGAGAATTTTCATTTTATTTTTATGATCCAAAATCTTACAAAATTTCAAAATATTCTTGTATCTTTTCATACAAGATGATCCAAAATTTCACTCCAATCCAAAATATTTTCTATCCATTCAAAAATTTTCTCTGCAAAATTGGTTAAATTTTGAAATTTGTGTTGAAAATAGATCAAAAAGTGAAAATTATTTATTGATAAGTAGATTTAAGCAGGTTCAATAGCCATGATGATGTCCAAGTACCAACACTGTCCATAAAATTGCCATGAAGTTACCATAAAAACACCCCGAATAAATTTGTGAACCTAACCTGAAAATCCTTTGATGAGATTTCTCTGATCCTGACAGTAGTTGGATCGAAGGAACTGGGGAGTGCGAAAGAGGGATTAGGCAAAAAAAACCTGAAAATCCTTTGATGAGATTCCTCTGATCCTGACAGTTGTTGGATCGAAGGAACTGGGGAGTGGGAAAGAAGGGTTAGGAAAAAAACACCCGAAAATCCTTTGATGAGATTCCTCTGATCCTGACAGTTGTTGGATCGAAGGAACTGGGGAGTGGGAAAGAAGGGTTAGGCCAAAAGAATAAAAAACGATTTGGTAATCCTTATACTGCAAGACTGCATGTTAATCATGTACAAAAAAATACATGTTTTTCGGTGTAATTTTAGAGATTAATCCTGTGAAAGTTTTTATGGTTGAGGATTGTGTCCAACTTTGAATTGATCCAAAACTTTGAAATTTTATTCAGCTTCGGCTCCATGAAAACTTAACCTGATTTGCTAGAAGTTTTGGATTTTTTTTTAATTAATTGTGATATTTATGAGAATAGACTAGTTTATTGAGGGATATAATTTCTTATAGAAAATAATGGAAATTTTGGTAAGATTTTTGACAAAATTTTATTGATATTTTTGGAAATCCAGAGCGGAGCTGTCAAGATTTAAGATTTTGGGTATATGAATTTTTGATAGAGCTGAATCTATTTTCAACATAAGAAAAATCTGGCAGAATCCATTTCCAGTATAAAAAATATCATTCAAGCACTTTAGCAGCTATTTTTTTTTTTTTTTTAAATCCACCAATTACAGTAAGAAATTTGTCATCTGGAGAAACCTTTGAGAATTTTTTTTATGAACTAGAACTAATTGACATCTTGGAAACCTGGAATTAATAGCAGCTTTGATATAAAATAATGCTGTCAATTTGGATGTTTACTAAGGAGTTGTTTAGGGAGGCTGAGGAATTGCCAGGACCCCCAAAATTGGCCTGAATCCAGGTGAAAATAAAATTTAAGAAATTTTGCAGTAGCAGTGTTTGAATCATGTATTTAATAGTGGAAATGGGTTCAGCACCATAAAAACCTGAAAGACACCCAAAATATTGAATTTTGATAGCTATAACCTGGATTTACAAAATCCCTAGATTTTCTTAAAATCTTACCAGAATTTTCATGATTTTCAAGGCAAAAAACAATCTAATTAAACTACTACGTTTACCAAAACCAATAAATTTTTGTTCAAATGTAATGAAAATGAGTCTTAGTTAAATTTCCCCAAATTACATCCCTCTCATTTTGATGTAATGACAAACCTTTAACTCTCGAAGATTCTTCGATCCACGTTCAAAACATTCCATCATCACAGTACAATCACAAAAATAATAGGCGATTCCGGCTGCAGAGGAGATTAATGAAGTCCAGTCAGATTTATTTACTATTATCTTTCAAACAGCAAGCAGACCCTCAAGGTGCCCTGCACCCACTCTCGGAACAAAGACCTCTGTTTAAATTTACAACAGATTCTTTATATAAGAATAAAAAGAGAAAGAAAATCTTTACAGTAGTAGCTGGCCAGTCCTGGCCACATGAGAGATCAATGAGCTCTAATTACATTTAATTACAACTAGCATTCAACAGAACTCAGGTCCTGCGAGTGCCTTAGGCTGACCCTCAGAGTAAAGAGCCTTACCAATAAAACAATAAAAACTGTGCATAATTTACAACAAATGTGCATAATTTACAACGGAATAAGCTAATTTTGTACTAAAAGGATTTCAAAGAATAAGCTAATTTTGTACTAAAAGGATTTCTTTGAAGCCAGAAATTTCAGAAAGATTCGGCAGAAATTTCTGGTATGAGCCATCATACTCCACAGTCCAGAGTCTGAGTATGGTGGGAAGGGCTTTTGTCCAATTCCAAATCAATATTGATCGTCGAGATCAAAAATTTGGAAGGATGAAAACTCTCACTTCTTGTACTGCCGAATCCTCATAACGGAAATTAACTAAGATTACTCTAATCCTTTACAAAACACTTTACAAACCCCTTTGGACATTTGCTGAATTTCATGGCCTCAGTGCCCGCAATAAATCCATCGCAGAGGCAGTGGATGTGGCCTTTCCAGGGCAGCAAATATCGCGGGAAGAGACCGCCATGGCGTAATGAATTATTTCGGCCAAAGTTGTTCCAATCTTTTTCAGGGCATCGAGTATTGAGGCAGCCATGGCAGCAAAGATCTGCCTTTTTATGTTCCCTCTCTTTGGTGGAAGCCTGCCAGTGCCAGTGGCTACATAATAATAATCTCCCGAATGTGTACTCTTCATTTTCAAGAATCACGGTTTGATTGCCAAATTCTGCAGGTTCCACTTGCAGATTGCAGGAAATGTTAGGAAAGCATAGCAGTGATGAAGCAGCAGAGAAGCAGAGCAAGATGCAAATGACTGCAGTTCGGTGCCCTCCATTTATAAAAAAGACACAAATTCAAAGTTTTATTTTTTCCTGTTTATTATTGTTAGTTGAGAAAATATGAAAGGGCTTTATTTAACCAAGCTACAAATTAGTTTAGTTTGGATGGTAGTTTTTTTTGGGAATTTGGTGAAAAAAATTCAAAAAATTAGATAGTTAGAGTATTTGAATTATGACGGAAATAAATTCAGCAGAATCAGGAACTTTTAGACACTCAAAATCTTAAAGTTTAACATTTATAAACCAGATTTTCAAAAATTTTAGCCAAATTTTATTATAATCTTGCGCAAATTTTTATAATTTTCCAAACTAATTTATAAGTTTTTTTTACTTACACTCGTGCACAAATTTTTATTATTTTCCAAACTAATTTATAATTTTTTTTTAAGACTTCCACGATATGGAAATGCAAGTTGTGCAGGAAGCAACTCAGTGCCTTCTGGACATCTTCCTGTTTATTTGATTTGGAATGGAGGAAATAATTCCACAAGCTTCTTTATGGACGGCAGGTTAGGTTAGACAGCTTGTAGTGATTATAACATCTGGGTAGAACAAATGTGGTCAGATCATAGGTGCACTCGATGTAACAATAAAGTACGTGGCAATATTCCTTGTTATTTTCCAACCACTGAGTGTGAGTGGACACACGCGTATTTCATAGTTCCTAGTCATTTTGATAAATCATGTAATTATAAATTTAGTGATCCACCATATGTGAACCATTTTAAAATAAAGTAACTAGTCTAATTATATAAATTGAATGGTTGGTAAATGTTGATAAGTATCAAAATTGAATGGTTGGTAAATGTTGATAAGCATCAAAACACACGATTGTATTATATATTTTAAATTGTTAAAATTTTAAAAATCATAAAAATCAATTAAACTATATATATATTTTTAAAAAATTGTTATTATTATTAATGATAAAAAAATGTAACAATATTCTTAATCGTGGATATTTTTAATTTGTCAATAAACTTTGTTACAATATCATAGCTTATTAATTCCATACGCCAAAAAACCCATAACTCATTTTATATGATTTTTGGTCATATGTCATTTTTTAATTAATGAATTTAATTAAAAGAATAAAAATACATAACTATTTTGGAAATAAATTTGGGCTTTTGATTTGTGTATACTACTAAGAATATTTTAAAATAGTCTCTAGAAATTAAATTCCTTTCATTCACCTAATGAAAGCTCTATTCCAAAATAACATGTCTATCGACATAATTAGCAAAGATTTAAAATCTTTTACAACTAATTGTAATATATATGTTAAAGAAATGGAATGAAGAGGTCTATGTCATTGGTTTTAGCATATCTAAAATAAGTTATTGGAGCATATTATATTGTCTTGGAAATTACATGAGAATCTATACTAATTGCAAGTTTTCTCACAAAGTAAAGTTGATAAAGTTAGGTTGAGATTGGAATTAATAATAATGTAATTTACAAATTTAATTAACATAATATATTTTATTAATAAAATATTTGCAAAATTTATTTTACTTGATACTAGATATGGTTACAACTTTTTTCTTTTATGCTAACAATATTGTTCTTTGGGAAAATAGTTATTAGGATCTTGGCAAGCAACTGAGAATCTTCCAAGATTGTTGTGAAATAATAACTTGTTATTGATTTGAAAGAGTGTCTAACTAAGGAAAATAGCTGCATAGGCTTAAAGATCTCTTTAAGCCCTTTGTAATGATCTATTGCACGCCTCCTAACTCCTCTCAATTGAGGAGAGATTAATTTTTCTAAGTTAAAACCACTTGTTTTATACCTTGTTAAGTCGGGCTACTTAAGAACACGTTGACCCTCTCCCAAACAAACATGTTGATAAAATGTATGATTGAACTAGAATAAATAAGAGCCATGCCTCCTCCATTTTGGAAAGCAACTCCACCAAGTAGAAGAGAAGATGAACTCGGATCTGTGGAGAAGAAGAGTGAAGGTTCATATCTCATGAACCTAGGTGTATTTTGAAGGAGCTAAATTGGTATTTTTGGTTCTATTTTTGGATAATTGTTATTGAGGTTTTTTGGATCACATCTTGAAGTAGAGTTCAACTTATCATTAAAGAAAACTTCAGATCCTTTTCTTGTGGCTCAGATTTCGGTCCCTTGACAACTGATATTTTTGCCTCCTTATAGTTGTAAATTCGTATTGTTAAATACAACAAACCTCGACCATGTGGTAGCAACACACCTGGTCTTCCAGTGGACAATTTTAGAACTGAGGCAAGTGTAAATTTCAGCCATGTAGTAGACCAGAATTCGGCCCCTTTATGTAAATTTTGGCCTTGTGGAAAAGAAGACTCTAAGGCCCACGAAACTCAGGCACGAGGAAAGAATTTTTGCCACCCTCTTGTGGCCTCTGGTATCACAGTTTGAGACAAGAGTTTCAGCCTCCTATGACAGAGGAAAAAAGAAGGTTTAAAACCCATGTTTTGAGTAGACTTTGGTGAACTTCATAATAGATTTTGGATCTCTTTTTTCAGCATACTTCGGATCCTCTCTTGGAGAAGAATTTGACCATCTCTTAGATCAAACTTGAGGGCTCATTGAAATAGTCTTTGAGGAGTGCCTTGGAGCAATCAATTGAAGCCATATTGAAGTAGACTTGTAGCCACCGGGGTAGCTTTCAGAAGATGTCATTAGAGGAGTTCTTGAAGAGATTTGGAGCAGCATTTTGGAGCATTCTTGAAGCCTTTTGGAGTAGACTCAAAGCACACTCTGAAATAGACTTGGAGTAGCCCTCTTGAGAATTCTTGAAGATTTTTGAAGCAACTTTTGGAGCATTATTAAAGCCTTGTTTGGAGCATATTTTTGCAATAAATTTGAACCATACTTTGAAGAACCTTTTAGAATATCTTGGAGACCATTTGTAACAGCCTTGAAGAAGATCTTGAAGACTTTTTTGAACAACAATGGAAGTGTATTTAGAACAAACTTTGGATAAGTTAGAGCCTAGGAGGATTGCAGTCCTCATTTTGACCAAGTTGGTGCTTGAATGTTTTGAGAGGATTGAAGTCTCGATTTTGACGAGGTTGGTGCCTAGATTTGTTTTTGAGGATTGGAGTCATCATTCCAAGTTGGAGCCTTTAAGAAGTTAGATATTGTGTTGTATAGGTTGGAGCCTAAATTTTTGTAAAATAGGATTGAAGTCCTCACTATCTTCATTCTTAGAGCATAATTGAGGGCTCATTGAAGTAGTCTTTGAGGAGTGCCTTGGAGCAGTCACTTGAAACCATATTGAATTATACTTGTAGCCACCTCATAGCGGTCTTTAGAAGATATCTTTGGAGGAGTTATTGAAGAGTTTTGGAGCATTCCTAAAGCCTTTTGAAGCAAACCTTGGAGCAGACTCAAGGCACACTTTAGAGTAGACTTGGGGCAACCCTCTTGAGCATTATTGAAGATTTTTGAATTAGCTTTTGGAGTATTATTGAAGCCTTGTTTGGAGTAGATTCTTTGGAACAGATTTGAACCAAAATTTGAAGAACCTTTTGTAATATCTTAGAGACCATTCGTAGCAGCCTTGAAAAATATCTTGAAGACTTTATTGAGTAGCATTGGAAGTGTATTTCGAATAGACTTTGGATATGTGTTGGGTGTCCAAAATCTCATTCTTTTTCACTCTCTTTTCTCACTTTCCTTTAGTATTTTACCATATTCCGCAACTCCATCATCCTACATTAAGGCCATTTTCATAAACATATATGGGTTTATACTTGTTATTTTTCAAAGCATTTATTTTAGTATTTTGAGTGAATTTATGGTTAAATATTAGAAAAATAACATGTATTCACTTATATATAAAATTTGGATGAGCTTTTGATGCGTGTAGGCATATTTGAAGATTCCAACAAAGTCAGATTTGGAATCTAAGTCTCAAAGTCGATTTTTCTCTTCAAACTCTTGAATATTTGAGGAAGATTTGGAATCATTTATCAAACATATTTCATGGAGAAGAATAATGGAAGTTCTCATAAGTGTCTCTTATCAAATCTATGAGAGGTTTGTAAGATGATATGAAGAGATGTTACTTGCTAGATGTCAACACATGGTTTTAACCTCATGAGCTATTTGTAAATATAGGAGAGATATGCGGATCTACATTTATTAATTAGTTATGTTAGTTTTTGTATAAATAGGAGCACCTTCTCCATTCAAAGGTGTGTTAAGTTTTGGAATGCAAAGGATTGACTATGCTTATACTTGATGTTGACGTTATGAATACTATTGAAGTTCACTTTAATTAATACAATCATTTGATATGGTTATGCCTTCATGATGAGATATGGTGCTTGATCAATAGTTTCTTGAACTTTCCACCTCTATTTCACTTTAGAATGGCCACCTGATGAGTATGAGTGTATT
The DNA here is from genome assembly GCA_034641835.2 of Pinus albicaulis. NCBI lineage: Eukaryota > Viridiplantae > Streptophyta > Pinopsida > Pinales > Pinaceae > Pinus > Pinus albicaulis. The sequence goes on along the minus strand of CM076569.1, from coordinate 391,596,525 downwards.
TAATGTTTCATTTTTGCAAGATATATTAGTTTCTTTTATGCTCATTTTCTGCAATGTTTATTTCAAGTCTTTTGATTATATGATTTGCTACTCATTCCATTTATGTTCTTTTACAGATCAAGCACATTAATTTCATTCACATAACTTATTTCATAGCATAATTTTCTTGCACACGCATTCTTAGGAAAATCATGGCTTTAATTTATGAATGAACTCTAAGCCTTGAACACACACTAGATTTATGAATTGCTTCATAGTATTCAATGATTTCATAGTTACATGGCATCATTTTCATAGATTAAATTTACAAGATTGTAGGTAGTTGAAGATTTGTCATATATTTGCTCTGTTTCTGTCATTAACTCAAATCTCAAATGTTTTCAACATTTGTTATTTTAGAAGTTACATTTAAACATTGTTTTTCAGTTAGGATGTATTTGCTTTAATGTCTTTCATTGCATTGGTGTTATTTACCATCCAGAACATTGTCTTGCTTTTACCACATGTATTTTTCTTTTCTTTACCACCAACACCATTTCATTGCTTCAATCAGAATTATGTGTGTGTCCTTTGACTAGATTTCATCTCATAGATTTTCCTTGCATTTGCAATCTTTAAAATTCAATTGCTTTTTATATTAAAATTTATTTTTCACTTCATCACACTCTTTTAATTAATTTTCATAGGTTTTCCATTCATTTATTTCCAGTAAAATTATTCTTTTAGAATTAAAATTGAAAGATGTTTTCCTAAGATATATTGTGCAATTGTACTTCACATGTATATGAACCTGGATTGATAATTTAATCCTAAGTAATTTAACTCACAATTAAATTACCTAACATTTTTGGCATCATTGTCGAAGAAGTATACATAGGCATTAGATTTCAATTCAATATGTAATTTATTTTACAAAACTTTATTTAAGAGGAGTGGTAAGACAAGAGGTAAGAACCTGCGCATCCCGATTGTGGGGTTATTCCTAACCAGAGCTCTTGCAATTGCATCTCATTTTAGTTGAATTCATCTTTAGATACATAGTTAAAATTCATGTTAAAAATCATTTAAGATTCATGAATTTCAACCAATTTTGGTACTATAAGAGTTTTCGATACTAATCCATTTGTGGACAGGAGATCTAGAATTATGATCAAGCATTTCTGTGACAAAAATGACTACATTGAAGATTAGTTTCCAAAAGTGACTAGGCCAGAACATTCCTCCATTCTTCAACAAATCCTAAAACCAAATATAAATTCATAGTTGATTTCTCATATCCTGGTGTACATTAAGGTATATTTTTCAAAGTTGGACATGAGCACACTAGAGATCCTGATATGTAAGTGGCTTTACTGGAAATTATCCTACACTTGACAAAATATTTTCTTTTTCAAAATATAGTAGGATAAAATAAGAAATAAAACCAAGCTTGACGATGTTTTGAGTTTTTGTTTTTGAAGTTTGATTTCATTTATTTATTGGAAATTTTCATTTGGTGGTGCAGTAAGAGCCACCTCATTCACTAACCATTGACAGGAAGATTCACAAAAAAAGAGAAGTTTGTGAAGAAGGAGAACAAGTAGAGTTTCGACGGCTAAAACTTAGAGGTCTAAGATCAATTCTTCTTACTTTATTTTTCTAATTTCAGATTTAAAATGAATAAATAATTGTGATATTCCTGAGTACGATTCTTTCTTGTGCCTTATTGTGACCTAGAATATCAACAAGAAAAAATTGATAAGTTAGGTTTGAAATTTCACAATAAAATTCATTAATATGAAAAGAAATGACTAGGAATTAGTCTAAATTTACTATTCATTTAAAAAAAATGCTTCAAATTTCGATCTCCAACTTATTTGTGTCTCAAAATTTACTAAAATAATTTATTTTTCTTTATTAAAAAAAAAAAAAAAAACTAACTATATTTTTCTAAAAAAATATATATTTAAAATAGAGTTTTCATTTTTAAATAAAAATTATGAGAATATATATATATAAACAATTAAAAAAATTAACTAAAAAAACAACAACAACAACAACAAAAAAACCAAAAAATATAAAACAATAAAAACAAATAACAAAATGCTTTGATTAACTAAAATGTTTTGGTGATTCATAACAACCTAATGCAAATATTACAGTGGTTTTTGGTTAAATTTTGAGGTGGAGGTTGCGGGTCAGTCCTCTGTTGTTCAAATTTTTATATTATTTTATTTTAAAAATATATATATATTTTTAAATATAAAAATAAAATCTTCATTTCACATAATATGTGTATTGTATAATGTTAATATATATTTATGCAAGAACGAAATGAAATATATATTCAAACAAAAACACAAAATATACAACGAAAACTAAACTTCAATTCTTTAATAGAAAAATGCTGAAACTATTTACATGCAAAATGTAAATAAACTAGCTTGGGCGATGGTAGCTTATCTTTGAGAAGATATGTATCGGCTACATGCCTCTGAACTGTGTTACAATAAACCTTGAAGGCCTATTTATTATTGAGAAACAAGGGAAAACCCTAAAAAGCTAAAAACCTAACCCTAGGAGATGAAACACCAAAAGTCTGTGGGCCTCGTTGGTGTTAGTTGGTACATCAACTTCCTGGGTTCGTAACTTTGGCATACAATCTCCTTTTGATGCTTAAAATACCTCGTTAGAAAGATATATCTGAAGACTAAAAATTTCAACTACAAACCCATGAAATAATATAATGATTTACCTGTTTTTAAAATAAAATAAAAATGTCGTTTAGGGCCTTAAAACGGCTTCAGAAGTTCAGGACCTGAAAAACTGCCAAAAATAGTAATTTATGCTACAATTAAGGAAACATAAAGAAACAATGTTTGGGGTCCAAGTGGAATAGGCGAGTGGCTGCCAATATCCACATTGATCAAGTGTAGTGGTAAGATGTTGAATTTGTATTTAATAGCTCAAGAGTTCAAGGGAAAAACGAGGCTACCACATGACAACCCATGTGGCTACAATTTTGGGAAAAATGAGGTTGCAACATGGTAGCCCGTGGTTGGTCCATATGCTAGCCATCCATTGACCTACTCATCAGCACAGTAAAAAACCAACTCAACTAACACGTGATCACCCAACCACTTCCACATCACTACCTAGTGAGTTGCCACATGATCATTTGGTTAGCAACCCAGTCAATGACCTGCTCAACTTGCCATTCCACCTCCCTCTTCCTTGCCAACGTGCATATGCCACATGACACTCCTTTGTGTTTCCATGTGAAATTTCTGGTGTTATGAAACCAACTTCAACAATAGAAGAAAAGAGAGATCAATGCCTTAGAAATCAGTCACTTCGAGGGGAAAACCTCCTTTACATTACATAAAAGAACAATTCTTGGATGATTCAAATGAAAAAACCTCCTTTCTATATATAGGAGTCCATGGGGTCACAATATAATCCTATTCGACCTAAAAATAATAATGTAAGGGCACAATAATAAAAATAGTGGGGTTTTATGGGGTACAATAATAACAATATGGGGACTACAGGGGTACAACAATAAAAATAAGGGGGGATAAACTAACAACAATAAGGGACTACACAAGTAATATAGGGACCTAACATGCACCTCTCATTCAAAAAGGTGTTTTCCTCAACGCTTTAGTAGCTCTAAATGCTTCTGTATAAACTTCTCATCCGCCCATGTGGAATCTTCAGTGGCTAAGTTCTTCCACTTGATGAGATACTTTGAAATTGATTGATTTTGTAGCTGTCGAGTTCTTGTTTCCATGATTGCTTTAGGTTCCAATATGATTTTTCCTTCCTCATCAAGTTTTGGAAATAGTTTTTGAACTGGAATTTTGTCACCTATAACCTTCTTTAAGCATGAAACATGGAAAAATGGGTACACTTGAGAAGAAGCAGGAAGCTCCAATTTGTATACCATAGTACCAATATTTTGCAACACCTTGTAAGGACCATAGTACTTTGGCGATAATTTATTATCCTTCTTAACTTGCTTGAGGGACATTTGTTTGTATGGTTGTAGCCGTAAAAATACCCAGTCTCCTACATCAAAACTTCTCTCGCTGCGATGTTGATCTGCCTGTTGTTTCATTCGATTTTGTGCCAAATTTAGGTTATCCTTTAAGAGTTGGAAAAATTTTCGTTGATGCTCAATGTGATATTCCACTGCTTGAACCTTAGAATTTTCTCTTAAATATGATGTGATGGACGCTGGACACTAGTAAAAAATGGCTAATTAATTACTAAAAAAATGACCAAAATTTGCATATAAACGACCATTTTTCAGTCGGTGACTAGTAGTAGCTAATTTACAGTATCTTATAACACGACCAAATTGTAGTCGTTTTTAGCTTAGTCATTAATTGGTTGTCTCAATTTTATCATCTAGTAGTACATTTAGTCATAAATTCGGTTATTAATTTCTTCATTGATTTAGTCATTAATTGCCACAATTAATGACTAAATATACGAAAAAATATATTACTATATGATCACCCAAGAAAACCAATCAATGACCAAATACACAAAAAAAATTATTACTATATGATCACCCAAGAAAACCAATTAATGACCAAAGAAATATGACCAAAATGTTGGTCGTGTTATAAGATATTGTAAATTAGCTACTAATAGTCATATATATGCAAATTTTAGTCATCGTTTGAAACCAATTAATGACCAAAGAAATATGACTAAATTTTGGTCGTGTTATAAGATATTGTAAATTAGCTACTAATAGTCATATATATGTAAAATTTAGTCGTCATTTGTAATCACAAATTTATAATTTGCAGTAGTCATTTATCTTTTTTTTGTAGTTTCATATTCATTATATAAGTGACTAATTTAGTAGTTTATATTCATTTCATTTACTTTTATTAATAATAATTATAAATGACTAATTTAGTCATATATTCATTTTATTTGTGTTCATCATTAATCAATATAAAATACTAATTTAGTAGAGTTAGACTGATTTTATGTGTTCATTATTAATCAACATAAATTAATTAGTATGATTTTGCAAAAAATGTCATACAATGTGCATGTTCATCTAATATGAAAACACAAAGTTTCATATGTTAATTACAATACTAAACAATATAAGGTGCAACTATAAATCATTTCAACCACATAAATTATATTATATGAAATGTTAAAGTATTACAATATGAGTTTTCAACTTAATATTTGTTGGACTATAATTTATACATGAAATGATGTTTCATCACTTCAAAACATTATCATTGTGTTGCCAAGGCATTGTAGGTGAATTCCCCAACTTTGAAGGCTTGACCGTTAGTCTCTATATGTGTGTCTTATATGAGATATTGGCTATAAGGGTATCACTAGACCAATTATCTTCTCTCTCTCTTTTTGCATTTGTCGCTCCAGTGTTATTGCTCTCCTCTTTCTTTAATTCTTGCTTCTTACCATTAATACCCAGTTATTTTTTTTAAAACAAAAGAAGATATAATGCAAAGTGTAAGACATGAAAGACAATGAACAATACAATATAAAATAAAGTTGACTATAAAGAGTTTATACGACATATACCTCAACATCAACAATGTCAAATCCATTTTTCCCCATACAAGCAAGAAAATCGAACAAGTTTTCTTCAGTTGGGCGATAGTGGCCATTATAATGTGGCCAAATAACCGGTATAAACAAAGAAAATAAAATGTCACTATATAAAAGAACACCTTAATAACTTAGTATTCAACCTTAAGGGAAAGCTTAGGCACAATCATGTCAACTAAGTTACATGCTAAAAATCTCAAGTTGTAGATAACTTGTGAAAACAAATAATGAGGTGTAATGTTTAGTCCTTGTCGTTTTATTTGGAACACCATTTAATTTTATAATGCATGAACTCGATTAAGTATATAAACAACATGAAAGAAAAATTTTATGATAGTGATGAAAATATTTTAACACAAAATAGCTATAGGGATTCCAATCTATATCGTGTAATACTAATTTCATATTCAAGCTTTGGTTGTTGTTTAACTCGACATGATACCAAGTATTTTCAATTTAATAGTTAAAAGACAAAACAAAATAAAAATAAATGTTCAAAATGAAATCAAACAATAAAGAGAGGATATCATAGGATGGACATTACAATTATAAAAGATTTGTTTACATATCCACCGATGTATTTTTTGGCATTATTAAAACATTTTCTTTCCCAAAATAACCATGAAGTGAAAGAATCACAACATTAAAAACCATAGGAATCCATTATAGAAACATTTCCAAATTCAATGGCTCAGGTGCCTGAAGGATCACTAACAACAAATGAATCATATCCAAGACATGCTTTGCATTGTCTCCCCATCCTTTTTCCAATCCCATTTCCTATAACATGCCCACAAAAGAGTCAGGTAACAATCAATCGAATTCATTGACATCTATTTTTATCTTCTATATCTAAATTTGAATCTGATTTACTTCAGGAACATATTAATTCATATTTAAAGCCCTCCTGGAATATGAGAAGGCGACAATAAAGTAGGACATCAAAAAAATCGACCTCAATTAGGTCCTCAAAAAATTTCTACAATATCAATATTTTTATTGCTATGATACCTTGGGTAGAAAAAATAACATATCTGAAAAAGAAAAATCCATATATTACTTATGTTCAAACTCTGTATATGGTGTATTCTTAGGCAGATTTTTAAGATGTTCCTCTGCCTTTACCAAAGAAAATTGTAGCTTGGTTAAACTTTGTATCGTTTCATTCAACCTCAATTTCTACAAGATAAATGTCACACATTATTCTTTCCCATTTCTCAACATTCTAGATATGATAAATTTAAAGTCACATAAAACCAAGAGAAAACCCTTTTCTAACAAAAAAAAACAAACAAATAGTGCCTCTAATAAAACTTCATTCGAATATCAACAAATGAAAAGATAGTGGACCAGTTTTTCTACTTGACTTTTGTTTTTGTTATGAAAGTGCTCGAGCTTCAGGAAATAATAAATGTGAGGGAAGTTGTAAATGTGAAAAAAATTTGTTGACCTTTGTATAATTCTTCAAAATGATTTAAATTAGCCACTATTGGTCGATTATCACTTGTTACATCTCAAACATTATTGACCCAAAGGTGTATCCCACTGAAGTTGAAGCGAACCAAATCAATAACCAACATTACATAGATTTATCTCTTGTTCTCTTGGAAAAATGCATAGCTATTCATAGTTTCAATCCCCACAACATCATCTATTGCATTTAATGACTTTAAGGTAAGCTACAAACCAAAAAACAGTGCCAAATTCTAATTATAAATACAATTAACCCTTGAGCATATCAGAGGTTTGGGGATGTGGTTGAAAAAACAAAATAGATAACTATTTAAAGCATAAAATAGAAGAGGAAGGGCCTAGGAGATGTGGAGCATGTCAACCTTGTTCCGCCATGGAAGAATACTAGAACTAGTGACTAGTAACTAGAAAAAATATTAGCTTAAGAGATTCTTATAAATTACTCAGATAGAATAAGGTCATGGGTTGAGTTAGCAGGAGCTCAAAGCCCAGAAAATGCCCAAGTCTGGGTTAACTGGTGTTTCCATGTCCCTCCAGTAACTCCCTCTCTACCAAATAGTCTGCAGAGCATGGCTACCACATAGGCAGGACCACCACCACACTTCTCCAAATTGAAAAAAAAGATTGTAAACTTGACAATCCTTTAAAATTAAACCCTATGTCACTGGAATAGGAAGAGTTCCAGTGTTGGTTGATAGAGAGTGAGTTGGATGTGATGACAAGCCTAAAGATAAATCTAGTTTCCAATATGTGGCATCTTTGAAGAAGCTAAAAAGGGAAGTGGTTGCTTATATTGTATTTAAATAAATAATGAAAAATAAAATAAAACATTAAAAATAAAAAAATAAAAATATTGATATTCATGAGAAGAATGTTTCAAGTTTGAAATGATCCTTAAGGAGAAAGATAAAAATGGTTTAGGAGTTGAGAAACAGAAAGAGGGGGATGTTGGAATGAAGAAGAGATCAATGAAGGATGAAAACACCAAGTTTTTCACCATTATGAAAATTGAAAACCATAGGAAAGTAATAAAATACAATCTTAAAAATGAAAAATGTATAAAGTAGATCATAGAAGAACTTTTTGGAGTTATAAATGTCTTACTTCCAAGAAATATACAAAGAAACAGATAGGTCAAATATTTCTTAAACCATATAAATGAAAACCCACTTTCATAGCCTTACATCTAAGGAAGATGGTAAAAAATGATGAAGAAGTCTTAGAGGAGGAGTGGAAAGCAATATTAACATATTTTAACAAAGATAAGAGTCTCGGTTCAAATGGTCAGACGGTAGGGATTTTTATAGGTTTTTATGAACTATTGGAATAAGCTTGGGTGATAGAAGAGGTCAAAATTTCTAGAAAGGTTTTAGAATATTTTTAACTCAATATTCCCCCAAAATCATAAAAAAACATTAGTTAGGAAAACTATGAGATTGCAAGGGATGCAATAAAAAAGCATTAGTTAGGAAAACTATGAGTTTGCAGCAAGCATGGAAATAAATGTGCAGAAATATTCAATATTCTTCGATGGTTTGGAGCAATTTATAGAGCAGAGTTGATTAAGATATTTTCTATCAATATTGTTACAATTCAATTTGGGAATCACCCCCAAAACCCAGATTAGTACAAATTAAGGTCTATCATACTGTAAATCAGTTGATACTTGCCTTAAAATAAGTCATCCCATTGTTGGTTTTCAGCCATGAAAGTTTCACTGCTTGAAGTCCAGTTGAAGTGTTCCATTGAGCCATCAACGCACCCTTGGACTGTAGTAAGTGCTTTGTAGAGCATTTAATCCCATGCAATGTTGCATTGCAGAGCATCTAGGCCCACTTGACAGTGCGTTGGTCGACTGGGAGCGAATTTTTCATAAGATTCCAAGAATATTCCCACATTCTAGTGGCTTCTAGAAGTTGTTCCAGCTATCACACTATCTGATAACTTTGAATATGAACAAGGAAAATTCTTCATCCATTTATTGAAAATCCATTCAATGACCAATTAATTCCAAGCTACCATCATTTCTTATAAATTGAGCATTGATCATAGTGCACAGGAGAGCAAGAATTTGAATTTGTAGAGTTATGCTGGTAAGATCACAACTCTTTGAGGTATTGTTTGCATGTAATGTTATGTTGTTGGAGTGATGTTGCTGATGTGATGAGGATAGGACTGAAGCTGGAGCAAGTTCACATTGAATCGATCCAACTGGTTGTAACTTCTCCTTCTACTTGATAATAAAGATATTTGTTCCTTTCCTAATACATGTGTTCATGTTGTTATATGTGTATTTTAAAATGCAATTGATTTAGTTTGATTAAGATGAATAGATCATATGCCTTTATGTTGTTTTCTGTCTTCTGTTAGCCATTGCAGGTACCAATCAAGTGAGTTTAGTTCGATTGAGAGCGATGGAAGTGACAAAAGGGAGAGGAAGAATAGCACAGGATCAAAAGTAGGTGTTCTTCTCTTATCTATTTATATTAAGGAGAAGGTCAAATGTATTTCATCTGTTGTTCTAAGTGCAACCACCACACTTAGAGAAACTTATATATCCGTATGTTTGATTTCCATAAAACAAAGATTCTAAACTTTTGAGAGAGGTTCAAATACCTTGGATTTTTTCTATAATGGCAAGCCTAATGGGTATGGAATTGGATTTGGTTGTTAAAACACAATAGAATAAAAAATAATCAATTAGTGTAACAACTGGTTGTCCCACGGTTGACCTTAGAGAACCTTGATTTGGTCATTATCCTAGTTTTTTCGCATTCCTTGGCATTTATTCCAAAAGGAGTCCTTGAGGAAATTGAGAAACTATGTTTTAAATACTCATGGTCAAGGAGGAAGGAAATTGAAGGCCTTCCTTTGGTAGAGGTTGGTATATTATAGCAAGGCCAAAGGAGGAGTGTATTTGGGGTTTAATATACATCCATTTGTTTAGTAAATAATTTGAAGCTAAAAGTTTGTGGAATGTCATGTTTAAAGAAGGCTTGTGGAGTAAAATTATAGAATAAAAAGGTACGAAGTTGGGCTTTATGATCAAATAAATTAGAAGTCAACGAAGAAGCATAAAAAATGTTTCAATCCATTAGATATAATTCATTAAGGGTTTTTATGTGACAAATAAACATTTGCTTGGAGTGTTAGAAATGGTGAATATGATAACTTTTGTATAGACCTTGTATTGGGTTATGGTGAAAGGTTCAGACCAGTGTTGCAGGAACTATCCCCCCTCCACCATGGCTTAGAGGAAAAAATCCCAAACTGTGTGGATCCATGCTCGAACCACAGGAAAACCCCAAAACTGAAAAATAAAACCGTACTTCCCTTGAATAAATAAAATTCTTGGACCTATGGGAACCATGATATCCATAGGCAAAACTGCAATTCCAGCATGGTTCTAGGATGCTTGCTGCATGGTTCCAAATGGCACACACATGATTACACAAGGAGGATTTTTTTTTTTTTTTGCTAACTTGTGTTTCAGTGGGGCCTAAAGTGAGTTAAGGGTGAGTTTAGGGAAAGGGAGGATGAGGTTAAAAGGCATATTCCCCCTCTTTTTTCCTCATTCTTACATTTTTGGATTGATCTTGGAGAATATAGGAGATAACAAGCTTTTGAGATAAGATTTGTGAGAGGTTGGAGGAGAGACGAAATGAGAGCTTGGTGGAGTGAAGGAGGGGGAGCTTGGAGGAGTGAAGAAGGGCTTTCATCTACCTCAAACTGTCAACTTCTCAAGAGCTAAGAGGTAAGTGCAAACCCCAATTAAGTCCCTCATTGTCTTATCATTCTTTCTTGTATTTTTTTCTCCTCCTCTCCTACTCTTTCCCATTCTTTATTCATGTTAATTTTATTATAGGTTGTCCATTTGAAATGGAATTATTTTGGCCATATCATTCCATTTTTGGTTTTCATGGTGTTGGTGGGGGTAGGCATATAAGGGAAATAATGGAAGAAGAGGATAATTTTCACACTCATACTGACCCAATATATGATAAGGAGGAAGGTTTTGAAGGGGAAGGGGGTGAAGAGGGAATTGAAATTCAAGGGAGAAACATTGTAATAATACCCTTGTGGAAATTTATGACAAAACATGGGGCGGGGGGGGGGGGGTGGGGTGAGGGGGACATGATGGAACCTTCAATTTTACATGCCCTCATGATTTTCATGGAGGAAAACATTATAGCAGTTCATATACCCATGCGAGGAAGCATCTTTTTGGAGTAATGGCAACGATGAAAATAAGGGTGTCATAGGGATCTCAATTTGGCCTAAGGTGTCAAAGGAACAAATTTAAGAATACATCAAAATATAGGAGGTTGCACGAAAATGAAAAAGTAAGAAATAAAAACTTCAATGCGATGCAAGTGAAACCTCAACATTTGGTGGCCACACCTTGTATCCTCTTTGTACTTCTGGAACCTCTAAATTTAGAATAACAGTAGAATATTTCCTGAATATTGGTGGGAGGGATGAAGTGGATGCAAAAGTGGTCTGATTTATTTATGCTTGTGATATACCATTCAAAATTCTTTTCTCTCCCTCCTTGGATGATTTGGAAGGATACAAGAGCCCCAACTATGAGAGAGATAAAAATATTTTATTAGACAAAAAAACATAGATTCATAGAGATTTGACATGGTTTAAAAATGAGTGGGCGAATTACGGGGTATCCATTATATCAGATGGTTGGAAAAATGTTAGAAACCAACATTTGAAAAATGTTCTTGGTGCTTCTACTAGCGGTGCAGTGTCTCTTGCAAGTCATGAATCCTCTTGCATCGCTGCATATAGAGATTTATTGGTGGGTACTTATCTAGAAATTAAGGCTACAATATTATCTACCTAGGTCTTAAAAATAAGGCCCTAACATGGGAATGACTACAAATGAGAAATATGCATGAACATAGGGTATGTTTGTTATGTAAAAAGGAAGATGAAATTATTTGTCACTTAATGATAAATTGTACATATAATCACCAAATATGAAAAGACGCTGAACATATCACATGTAGTTTTAATGTGTGAAATGGTGGCTTCGTGGAGTGCTTAAGGCATCAATTAAATAATAATAATTAAAGTAATTTAGGGAATTTCCATGTTTGTTTCTATGAGGATTTTTGCTTCCAAGGAATTCCAAAACATTTGAGGACAAGCTCATCCTTTATTTTCAAATGTTTTCTCAATTTAATTCTTTGTTGATTCATTGAAAATCATTATCAACAATGGAGTGCCTCATCAATTTATGGATTTGATTAACTGATCAATCACAAACCTGGGGTTTTCCTGATGGAGCCAGGTAGGGTCATAAGAACTTTAGTGGTGTTGGTGATCACCTCCATGTTTCAAATGTGCACAAAGTTAGTTTCAAAGTGAGGCTATGAGTTGGATCTAATAATTACATGAAGTGTATCGCCTAAAAAATCCTATTCAACTATGCTTTGTACATATTTATAGTGGTTCCTCACTAGTGATAATTTGGATGTCAAGGAAACTGCAGGTTTACGATATTTATCTTAGGGATTTAGTTGACCAGAAAAATGGTAGCATCCTCCTCTGACACCATTTATTTTATGCATACTTATAGGGAATTGAATTTAGAATAAAATACTATGTTGAAGGAATCACAATCTATGGAAGAATGCGTTATGATTGGATGAATGTAGGGATGAAATTTTTGTCTTTACAATTACCAAGTTTTGAAGAGTTTTAATGGACTGTAAGCAATATTGAATCATGTAATCTGGAGCTCTTCGGGTTGCTGGTATAGACACTATATACTAATCTCTAAGATTTTTTTTGAGTGAAAATTTTGGTTTTTTGCAATGATGTGTATTATACCTGAAAAATATGCAAGTGGTGATAAGAAATAACCAAGGGAACAACAGAAAAAACACCAAAAGTCAATCATGATATGATTGGATATGTTCTTGGATTCTCTACTATTTCTAATTTATTCAAAATATAACATCAATTTTGATATCTTCATCATATTTTTACCATTAACAATGTCTATTTTTTAAGAGATGATCTCCTCTTTTGAAATAAGTAAGCTGAAATAACCAAACTGCAAGTATATGATACCAACCGTAGGATCCATGTTCACCTCACCATATTCTATGCTTTGGTGCTTCTGTGTGTATGTGGTTGATGTAGATGTAGCTACAACTTGCATTCAAAATGAAATTAGTGGAAACTTAAACCCCGACATTCGTAAATAGACTATTACAACCCATAAACTCCAATTAGGGAAGCTTACTTCACCTTGGAAAATTAGATAAGGTACTATAGATTAATATCAACATTTTTTAAAAATAGGTTCCATTAAACTTCAGAAGAAATGAAATTGGTTTGCAATATTAGGCACCATAAGCAACCTACTTTCACGGGTAGGACACGCCTTCGAGGACAAGCAATTTAGCTAAGTTGTCGCAAGGAACTTCAAAATCACCTAGCACTGACTGCTTATTCATGCTTGTGCGAGGATAGAAGATTCGACTGTATGGGAAAAAGGATGGAATCTATGAAGACGTACTCACTTTTTTATAATATATACAACTCTTCATTTTTTTCTACTAAAAAAATTAACCAATAACCAAAGATGAAGTTTGCAGTAGTTAAAACCAATAAGTATTAAAGTGTTGTGGAGATCATTTTCCAGTAAATTCCAAAGTAAACTTGAATAAAAAATTATAATTATGAAAAATTGACCTATGTAATAAATATTATGGATCAGCCCATGCTCGTATGGGAAAGGAACGAGAAACCTTACACAAATCACTTGATTGTAAAACCATTAAGGGAAATGGTTATGGGAGCTTACTTGGAAGATGATCATCATCTTACTCAACATTATGAACGAATGCGACAAGAAGGAGAGGAGCAGACGACTAAAGTTTCAAGGTGCCAAATGAAAGCCAGAGAAACTATCAGTAATATAGACAATTAAATGAAGTTGCAAGTAGCTAAAAAAAGTTGTAAGAATTGAAGTTAAATATGGTGGTTTTGGGAAAGGAAGCTACAATTCCAATGGCATCTCTGGAAGAACAACAATAAAGGTTGAGTCTTCAACGTCTTATTGGCATGGTTGAAGCATAACATACATACCATCAAAGAGTAATGAAAGTTCTTGGTGAGGTTCATGGAGAGATGGTTTCTGACCGATAACATATTGAATCTGTACATTTTGCAGTTGTTGATAATCCCATTCCACCTCCAACATATGAGGAGTCAAATATGACTGATATTCATGCATCTCAACATTCCTCCTTTTATAAAGTTGTTGAGAATGTCCCACACTTTCTGGGATAGGTAATATAGGCATTTAAATTTCAAGCTGAGACTGATGTGGAGCTTAATATGGAAGTTGGTGATTATGTTGTTGTTCGTCAGGTCTCTCTTATAGGTTAGGCTGAGGGTGAATACAATGGAAAGGCTGGTTGGTTTCATTAATTTTTGTGGAGAGACATGAGCTTGTTCTAGCCAACAAGATCATTTTTATTTATGGTTAGTTGTATTTCAAGGAATAGACAGTCTGTGGTGGATACTTTATGCTAATATTCTCTCCCTATTGCAATAGTGTTTCTCTCTTAGAGGTTGGGCTGAGGGTGAATGTAAGGGAAAGGATGGCTGGTTCCCATAAAGTTTTATGGAGAGATGTGAGCGTATTCTAGCCAACAAGATCTAATTTTTGTGATGGTCGGTAGGTTTTGAAGGATATGTCGATATTTTATATTGTCACCTAAATCCATTGATTCATTGGTATACTTTTGAAATTCTTTGAGAATATCAGTTAGGTTTTCTTATTAAAATACAAGCATTTACCTTCTTCTTCGAGATGGCTCTCCTCCTCCTTCTAGGAGATATTTTCTTCCGTCTTCAAAGAACTGCACACAAAACACGATCCTAAATAAATGATTATTGTCTGCATTACTCTAAATCATTAAGAAGTGAAATGGATTCAAACCTAGACAATGCATGTACACAAAAAAATGGAAAAATAACAAGTGTAGGGACAAACCGATGAATATAAGAACAATAATTATGATTATTGACTTCTTGCATTACAGGTGTTGCATGGCATGAGGGTTCACACTCGGAAGTAAACATTGACTGTTGGTCCTCTCCGCCACCGTTAAAATTGAATAGAGTTCTTCCTTGGCATCTTCTTTGTTGTTCTTCTTCCTGGAGATTCAAAACTTCATCCTCGTGCACACACTCTTGATGCCCTTACTCCATACAAACTTATTAAGTTTCAAATCAAACCTCACATCGGTGGTTCCCATAGCCTTTGCGGAAAATTTCCTAATCTCCTTAACGACCTTTGGAGCCATTTTCTTAAAAGTGCAACCATGGATGTGCTTATGAAGATTGATGGTATAATCCCTGGTCACGATCTCGTCCCTGGGGCTCTTTCCCTTCTCCACCATCGTGCCACCTGATCACCTCTACTTCCTCCACTCTGCTTTGAGTCTTCTCTCAGCTCCTCTACTAAACCCTAAAATCTACAGAGAATCAAAAAGAAATAAACACTTGGATTAATAATTTGATTGAAAATGAATGTTCGTCCTCCGTAACGTTTATGATTAGTGTTTGTTGCTCCCCAAATCCCTGATGCCTGCTGGGTCCTTGGGAAGGACTGGCTGAATGGAGAAAATGTGGAAGCAATAGGTATATATTTTTGGGAAAACCTGGATAAATTTTATAAAGGTAGTGGGAAATGATCTAGAAGTAAGGCTTTGGTCACAACTCCTTGGATTGATGTGGCCCTGTGTCAGATAAAGCATCACAAGAACATGAGGCTTGTCGTACTCTAATTCTCCTAAGGATCCCATATTACTACTCCTTGGAAAGGAATAGTTGCAGACAACTATTCTTTACTGTGCTTGGCTTGATGGTGGCCATAATATGAAATTGAAAAAACCATAAATTCCCAATAGAAGGTTCAGAAGAGAATTCAAAGGTGAAATCTTTGTGAAGGCTGTGAAGGGGTATAAGGATCCATTTTTCATAGGTGGAGGTACCCGTTTTTCGATTGTTGTAGGCAACTTTCATTCTGGCAGGTTGTCGGCCTTCTCAACTAATCTTCCCTTTATTTTCACTCTCTAATTGAATGATCGAACAAAACTCTATTTATTACTAGTGGATGGGAAACTAGATAGCATGAAAAGTGTGGAATTTTTCCTAAGCTCTTGAGCCTTTTGCATCATAAAACCCAATCATTGGTGCCCTCCAAGTGGAAGGGCCATTGTGAGGCTTGTAAATACCTTAAGCCCTAAACCTATAATATGAAACACATTGGCCCTTGGTTCTTCTAAAAAGGATACGAGTCCTATAAATGAAGGGGTCGAATATAAATCCAAGCGGGACTTAGTTGGGCACGAGACTCACACTGCCTCCATAGTGGCAGGAAAAATAGTGTTTGGCACCAATATTATGGGTTATACCAAGGGATTGGCCACTAATATTGCACCCAAAGAATGAGTGGCGGTGTACAAGGGCTAAAAATTCAATACCTTGGCCTGAGAACCTAAGCCTATTAGGGATACCTTATGATAAATGAAGAACAAAATTCAATCCAGGATCATTAAATAAAAAAACGATGAATAAATTTAAAAATTATACATAGATTTTTATATAATAATTTTAATTTTATAGAGCTTTGAATGGTTCAGTACTTACAGATGATTTCTGCACCAACTCATCCATATCATTCCTTGTCCAATTACAAAGATGACGGAACAATCCTCAAGCATTGGCCATGTCTCTCCCCATGTCTCTAAGTTGATCATGCATTCTTATTTTGTTTTCACAATCGACCTTTACAAAACATTTTTCTTGTATATTTTGAAAACCACACAACCCATTATCCCATATTCTCATGGCCATATCCCTGTCTTGTCCAATGAAAACAACCAATGTCCAAAAATATCATCTTTTCCTCCCTATCGAGGGTGGCATAACTGATTTGAAGTTTTTTTTTTTTATCTCATTGGGAAGTATGCGTCCAATTTTATTCAATTGGCCTTCCCAGTAAAACGCGTCCCTTCAGTTAAGGAGTGCCTCAATCACCTTTAAAGATAAAGGTAATCTAACACAGGCTTTTCCAAACTTCTTTACCAAAGATTCAAATGCAGGGCACAAATGTGGAGAGCTGAAGGAATGAAAACATAACAACTCAAGAGAATGTTGGGAAGAAAGACCAGTTAGGTTATATATTGATGAATCTTCAACTCCTGAGCTTATGAGAACATATTTTCTGCGAGATGTAATGGGTATTAAGCTATTAAATTTATTAAAATGACAAATTTAAATTATAAATTATAGAAAACTCCAAAACTTCACATAAAATAAATATAATACAAAACATATCTCCTATTTTTTATAATTCTTTTCCAATGAAATGGAAGAAATTTGAAGGAGGAAGACAGTCTAAATTAAAGTCGTTGAAGTGTTGTTAAATTAAATATAAAAAAATTACTTGAAGTTTTGCCCCAATTTCAAAGACTTGCTTGAAGTGGGTTGATGCTCAGCGTCGTCAAGGTCAGTCAAACCCCATGACAAATATTCCACCGTATTCAACTAAATTATATATAATCAATTCTTCTATTACTTTTGATGTGGGATAAACTTGCAAAGTTGTCCTTGTGCACCAGTCTTCAAATTCAGAAGCAGGAGTAGTGTATAAAAATGTTGGATCTAGAAAAAGTGAATAAACATGGTCAACACTATCTACATCATCCAAAATTACCAAGACATTGAGAGATGCAATATGCTTCTTAAGAATCGTTATTCCCTCGTGAACACTATCTATTGGAATATCCAATCCAGTCAACTACAAGGTAAAGACAACCACAACCAAGAAAACCAAATACCATCACCCTCCAAACCAACACAGCAAAATTGAACAACAAACGATGAAAAAGTAACCGACGCCTGAGCGTAACTTCCCCTAGGGCAGCGACCATCCTCCAAATTCTCCACACAGAGACCACACGCTAATCCACCAAATAACATCGCAGCCATGCTGGAGGGCACGAAATTGGGAAAAGAAACTAGTTTTCCGCCACCACCCTCGAGCTTTCCTGGAGTGGAGATTCTCGCTTCCTCTCTTAGCACGAAAAAATAGGCTCATCGAAATCCAAGAAAAATGGAAACAAGTGAGATGAATTTCCTTCAACTTTCTATCCTTAACCCAAACACAGAGAATGGCTAAGAAACTGAGCAGTAGGGACCGGTTGAACACAACGCACCAACAATTTCCCACAACAAGCACACACAAGCCACTCCCCCTGTAAACATTCTTGCGATGTTTACGCTTCCTTTATGAAGGTCACCGCCAGGACCAGCACCAAACCAAAGTGAGGAGTCAAATGTAGGGCTCCCTCATCTTCCCTCACCTTATCCTTTCACCACCTCCGAACTCCAATGCACAGTTATTTTTCACACGGATTTCCAATGTGAAGCCAATACCTCTCCTGCTTCATGTGTTATGGTGAAGGGACCGAGATTATCGTCTGTCACCCTCGCTCCACTTGTATTTACTCATGCGAGGTCCTTCCACGCGTTTCTCAGACCTCACCCCCATCAGGGAGTATTGTATGAACCTTTTTTAATTTAGATATGAACCTTAATTAATTTTTTAATGGTGTATGAAATTTTATTAATTGTTTGATATGAACGTTATTTAATTTTTAATGGTATTATGAACTTTTGTTAATTGTTTAGGTATGAAATATATTTACTTTTTAAATAATATATAAACCTTTATTAATGATTATAAATATGTAATTCAAAATATTTAAGTATGGTTTATTGTGTAATAATGGATACATGTGTTTAGTTTTATCAATTTCTATGAGAATTGTACCAATGAATATATTTATTTCATTTAATACATAATTTACATGATTATATCAAATTAAGCTTTAAATAAAACAATATTATTGGTTTTATATTTGATTAATAATCAAAGTGATAAATCTATTTTTGCAAAATATCTCCCCTCAAGTCATGCATAGTAGGGACTTTGAAGCCCTTTCCTTTAGCAATAATAGATTCCCACATAGCTTGGTAATAAGGTGAGCGAGAAACATTAAATGGGATATATGCATCATACCACCATCTAGCAATATATTAAAAAGAAGATTCTTTGCACAGTTACAAGAAATGCCATATAACCCTCCATGATGGAGAGCTTGAGCTTCGCATTTGTGTTTGACATCTTGGATTTACATATGGGGAAGACAATGAAGGGGGTTTATTAGCATATATGGCAGCACTAATGAACCCCAGTTTTGGAGGAAAGAATGGGAAGAAGGCTCCTTTTGGAGGACCGACAACTTTGTTACATTGATAGAGGTAACCAAATATGTATAATAGCCAATGTCTCTAGAATTTCATTTCTTTATCGATATTTATTCACCAAATAATGATAATTCCCCTTAACCTAATAGGGTGCCAGGTTTATTGACCCAAACTCACGTAGTGGACCAAAGACAAGATCAAAACCCTTACAATGTCACCATCTTAAAGCTCAAAGGTGTGATTGTGGACCAGAGACAAGATCAAAACCCCTACAACATCACCATATCGGAGCTCGAAGGCATGACTTACTATAAAGAGAGGGTTTTCAAGCTTAGCGTCAGGGGATTTGGCCTCAACGAAACAACCTTGCCTTTCATTTTCAACTACACCAATTTTAGACTCCCTAGATTTGTTGGCGAGATACCAACGAAGCTCTAGTATCTGGTCAATATTTCAATCTAATTCCCTTGTCATGTATCCTTTGCGCTTATATAAATGTCAAAGATATCCATGATAAAAGGATTATAGGAAAAGGTGGCGGACTTTGGACATTCAAATATTGGATCCACTCTGGATCAGAATCATGAATACTTCAGAAGGCAGCATCTGACAGAGAAATCTGATGTGTATTATTTTGGAGTAGTGTTACTAGAGGTCTTATGTGCAAGGGAAACTCTTAATCTTGTTTTTACCAGGGAAAAATTTAATATAGTAGAGTGGGAAATGCACTGGCAAAAAAGGGCAAGCTTGAAAAATCATTGAGCCTCACCTTGTTGGGACCATCAACCCTGGTTCTCTGAAAAAGTTTAGGGAGACTGCCGAAAAGTTCTTGGAAGAGAAGGGCTTCGATAGGCCTTCCATGGGAGATGTTCTATGGAACTTGGAATACGCATTTAAAATCCAGGAGATATCCATGAAAAATTATCTAGATGAGAATAGTACAAATCATATTGCAGATGTTCCTTTGCGCTACCTAGAGCCCGAGCCTTTTGGTCCAAGTTTAGTATGACTTCAAGTCTGATATGAAAGTTCTCAATTTATTGATTTCATTAATGATCATGTGGAATTTTGGAGTTCTCAACATCCCATGGAGGGATAGTTGTGAGAATTTACCTGTTGTTTGGAACGTGTTATCCTTCAGTGGATATGACACATAGTGGATCCATACCTTGGTGCAACAATTCCTTACCTCAAGATGTTTGCACAATATTAAGGGAAAAATGAACACACAACACTAGTGACTTTGGTTTGGGAGAAGAGCTACAAGTATGTAGAAGAGATTGAGGGCACATGCATTATGTTCCTTTACGCTACCCAGAGCTTGAGACTTTTTATACTAGAATTATTAGATGAGGTGTTAGTGGAAGTGATGATGATTTATAAGATGAAACCACAAGTTTTGTGTTCTCTCGATTGGTGAATCTTCGTGGGAGGTGATCACAAAACAAGACTCCTTTTCCATGTTAAAAATCTACCAAATTAGCACATACAAAGAGAACATTGGTGAATGTGAAATGGTTAGGTTTGGTACTTTTTTTTTTTGCATATCACATTAAAAATACAGTGCCTCCTCGTAAAATCCCCACCTCGTATAATCGACCACCATTACAGACAATTACACCGAATTTGGTTTAGACATTTACTTAAGCAGGTAGGGTGCCCCTATCTCCCATCTCCCTATAGAGTAATATAGTCAGATCTTCTTTCTTCTATGATATTGGTTCCTCTCTCTCTCTCTCTCTCTCTCTCTCTCTCTCTCTCTCTCTATATATATATATATATATATATATATATATATATATATATATATATATATATATATATCCTCTCATTATATCCCTCCCTCTCTCCTTCTCTCTCTCCCCCTTCCATATTTGTGTCACTCTATCCCTCTCTTACACTTCTATACCTCTCTCTCTCTCTCTCTCTCTCTCTCTCTCTCTCCATTCCTTCTCTCCCCTCTCCTTCAATTTATCTCCATCTCTCCCTTGTGACTCCCCCTATCTCTCCACCTCTATCACTCTATGTCTTTATTCTTCCTTCTCATATGTATCTAGGGTTAATATATATCATCATATATTAATGTATATTATGATATAACAAATTTAATATTGTATTAATACAAATTTATTAAATTTAATAATATTAACATTAAATATATTAATATGAATATTAGAATTAATAATAATAATAATATTATTAATATTTTGATATTGATATTAGGGTTAATAATGTTTTTTTTTGCATGGTATTAATAATTTGGCCAGTGGTATTTGGTTCATAGGCTTCACCTAAATAAAACCTCTTTTTTGAGTGTTCATAAATATAAAGAGGATTATGGAGTAAATATAAAAATATGTTTTATTTATTTACCATATTTCTGGTTTATTTATATTTTATTTATTTACCATACCTCTATTATTATCATGGTATTTGGCCCATAGGCTTAGTATATAATTAGATGTTGATTTCTAATCCTATTTGATATATTTTTATTTATTTACCATACTTCTTTATACCTCTTTTATATTTATTTATTTACCATATATCTTTTATAAATATGGTATTTGACCCATGGTATTAAAATGGTATTTTTCCCTTAGGCTTCACCTAAATAAAACCTCTTGTTTGAGTTTCCTTAAATATAAAGAGGTTTATGGAGTAAATATAAAAAAGAGGTTTTATTTATTTACCAAACATTTAGTTTATTTATATTTTGCAGTACCTATTAAAATAGTCTTTATTAATTTACCATACCTCGGTTTATTTATATTTATATTTATTTACATTACCTTTTTTTAAGTGTTTGTAACCCTCTTTATATTTTAAATTTATAGTGTGTTTATACGTAATAATAATTAGATTGATTTTTAAATAGGGAGACATTAGATTAAAAATGTTAAATATTTACGTGTTTAAGTTTTTACTTGATATCTACCCCGTAGTGGACTAGAAACTCATAATCATGCTTGTTTAGTGAAATTTTTAATGCAAACCTTTACACATTTTATGAATGTACTTCCAATTTTAAAATCCTTATTTTTTATTATTTAAAAAATTGATAAATAGTGTTTTTTTTTCATTTTTCCTCCTAAAATTTGGCGGAACTATCAAAACAATAAAACCTCTTAATGCTATTACTAATCTTCTTCATTGTTTTATGGACATTGAATTTATTTCTGAATTCCAGATCTAGTGGATGTTGGCAACTCTGAAGTCCGTTAAAATGTTTTCACATTAAGATAGTTTTTCTCCCTCAGGAGCAACATAATCAACATTTTCTTACGTTTCTCCATATATAGTTAATATATTTTTGGTACTTTTATGTATCGAACTTTGATTTTAAGTTGTCTCTACTTCAAACCCCCAATATTTTAAGTAGAACAGAAGATGATAATTAGTTTCTTTGTCAGGATTTCAAAAAGAGAATGCTCAGGACGATGCCATGAGGTTTTTTTGTTCTAATTTTTGAAATGACAAGATTAAATATTTGATTTAAATTATAAATCTTGAAAGAAATGCGACATCAGGATGCTACAATGACGAGGGGGGATTTTGATACAGAGAACCTTTTGCAAGTTGATATCCTCACTGAGGTTCCGTGCACAAACCCTACATCTCAGATTGCAAATTGATATCCCCACTGAGGTTCTATTCACAAACCATACATCTTGGATTTTTTTACTTGCAGATAATTTTATTACATAATTTTTGTAAAATAATTATTTTGTGGTGAGTTAAAAAAACCCTAATTTATTTTTTCCTCAGTTTGTCCTGATTAAAATATTAATTGTGCTTGGTCTCCTTCAGTAAAACCTAATTCTGCTTGGTTTCCATGAATACAAATTTGATTTGGTTTTGTCTTTGTGAACATTAGTTTCCAGTTAAAGTGAAGCATCGAGTTTGATGCTCTTTACAAATATGTTTACCCAAATTCTTGAGCAGCAAGCTATTTTGAGGGAAAGGAAAATATTCACACACAGACAATATTTTTTAGACATTCTACAAGAAGAAAATTTGCCTTGCTGAAGATATCATCATTTGAACATTAAGTGACTTAAATGAGTATGGTTTATTTCTCACCCCATATCCATAGAACATAATAATGGTTTATAAGGTTGTATCGGAAACTATTGAAAAATCACTGCATGCAGCCAACATATTGTAAGCATTTGATCACATTTGGAGATAGCTAAATTTAGTGATGCATTTATGTCCCATAGTTTGTTGAGTATTTTTCCATGAGCATTAAACCTTCAATGTATTTTTTATTGTTTTTTTGAGGGTTCACTTTTTAGGAGTGTAATACCATAGTTTACAATTTGTCTTCTTTGTGTATTCTTCTAAAAAACACAAAGTATAGATATTCAAGGATTTAAAAATGTTTCATTTATTTCAACAGAGTATATAGAGATATTTGTGGCTTATAACCTTTTTGTAGTTTGGTTTTTCAGAACTTTTGTACTTTTCCTTTTGTGGAGACATAGAATCTTGTTCTTTTAAGCAATGGAATTTATTTTCCTACAACATGACATGTATGATTGAGGAATGCTCTTCAACTGAAAAAGCTAACAAGTATATTATTGTTCTTGAAGCTTAAGACTGTAAACCATGCCATAATCATTCATTCACGATATGGAAGCCCAAATAAAATACCTTTATCCACGAAAATACTTTTTTCCCTACATTGGTAGGAAACTTGGGAGCATCTCTAAATTTTCAGTGATGGAAATATTCTATGAATGCATTGTTAAAAATTAGAAGAACCTCTGCTAAATTATAGATAAAATACTACTAAATTTTTTGTTTGCCCATCTAATAGAATGGGTAACATCTATATTTTTGAAATTTACTTCTAGTTAAAATGCTTGAAACTATCGTTTTTGGTAATGCTTGACTAGTAGGTTTCTAGAAACAAATAATGAGGGGAACATATATAAGAAGTTGCAAAGATTTAGTAGAAATTCTAAAACTATGGTCTCCCTACATATCCCTTGTTTTTGCAGTAAAAGGAAAATTTAAAGAAAGATTGTAGTATATTGTCTAGAAGTTGTTCAACAGGTTTTCTCAACGCATAATATATAATAGCTCAAGTGTTTTTTAAAGATTCCTTCAAGTTAAATTCAATATAAAAAATTATAATTTAGAACCACATATATGTGGTACATAGTTGTTTATGTTTTTCTTATGCTTTAGTTTTCCTATGTGATTGGATGGGGGATGGGGGGGATGTGGAGTAATCTCAAATTATTTATTTTCAACTTAGTTTTCTTTGTCTAATAAACTCATCAAACTAATAGATCTATTTAGGAGGTAGGTGCATGCTAGCAGGTGTAGATCTGTAATAGACAACAGGAAGTGGGATTAATTGAAAAAAAGAGGTCAATATTCCGTAAGTCTTGAAGGAATTATTTGCTTATGGAAAGTTTCCAATAAAAGATCCAGTTTGGTCTCCTATGACCCCTCTAAAACAATATTGTATAAACTTGGATATGCTATTAAGTATCCCTAGGAAAATCTATGATATTAGTGTGTTAATCATGTTGGAGGTCTTGGTTGAGGAGATATTATTTGCATGTATGCACATGCAAGAACATTATTTGGAAAGTTCAATGGAGTGGTATTTCTTCCGTATGTGATGGAATGATGAGATGCATATATACCTTAAAAAAGAGTTGTAAAGGGAATATTTATCTTTGAACATAAAGGGAAAGGCATTTTCAGCTTGGAATTTCAACTACAATAGTATCTTAAATGATTACAATGGGGGTTCCATTGTTCTTCAAGAATAATGGTCGTTTTAGCAACATTGGTTTCCCCTTTATACCCCCAATGAGGTAGGTTCTTAAAAAATTTCTTGTCTGATAATATTGGCTTATTTTCTTGATGATTTTAAGGTTCAAGAACTATTGGAAAATATACATTGGTTGGATGAAGGAAATTATTTAAGTTACTGGATGATCTATTTAATATAGTTAAATAAAAAAAAATTGTGTACCCTCAATTGGTTGGTTATTTCCTCAAATATTGGGATAAGTGCAAGCTACCCACCACATGAAAAAACCCATATATAAATGGTACTCTCTAATGGTTAAGTTTTTGAGTATAGGCTTGGTTTCCTCAAGGATGAATTCTTGCCAACCAACTACATATATCCTTGAATTATTTTTACCAACCAGCTATAGTTACTGTATTAACACCATTTTCTAAAAAAGGTTTGTAAAATCATCATTGCAGGTGATATGATTTTGTTTGTCCTTGATGAGAAGTATTATGACATTTTATTTCATGTTTCTATCATTTCAATGGTTGGTACATTGTACGTAAGTTTTGATTTCTTGTTTTTCTCCATTAAGGTACACTGGGCTTCTGGACTTTATGCTCATTTTTTTTCCATGTTTTGTAGTTATCCGCTATAACTATGCATAGTTGTTAGTTAAAGACAATGGTTATCAAGAAACAATGTGAGATTTAAACATGCTGCTCCATTAATGGGAAAATCTCCTATCACAGTTCATTAGATTGGTGGCACTCTGGATAGTTGAAAATTAACCAATGTCACTTTAATGTACTATGGATGTCATATTTGTCTAATGTACTTTAAACATGTTCAAATTAGCATATTTTTCGTTGTTGTTTATTTTTTTCTTATCATATTTATTTTTCCCACTCTAATCCTATTCTCTATGGATCTTTTTTTTATTCCCCTAGATCTATTCTATCTAGGTAAAGGGGATATGAAGTGTGTTTTTGTAATGTCTAGCTTTTTTTGCTTGGAGGTGCTTGTCTTCACACAAATTTGCTAGTTGAAGTACTTGTGGAAGGACATAGTTATCATTGAGAGGTAGAGAGTGCTTTCCTTGTATCCATACAATTACATCTTTGGATACTCATGCTTGGTGTGGATTTGGAAGTGTCAGAATGGCCCTTTGATATTTTGTTGGTGTAACATATATTAGCCAAACTTTGTACTTACAATTTTTAACATCTGTTTAGTGGTTACGTTTCAAGATCATTGTTATTGATTGTTGTATTTTGACATCTTTAATGAATTAATAATGAGAACCACTCCCGATCATTTTTCTAGACCCCATAGCTAGTGGGATTCAAGCATGTAGCTGATTATTTATAATTGCATCATATATACTCATTTGTTTTTTGCTTTTGGGAATGGAAATCAGTCTTTTAGAGGCATATTTTTATGCCATTGCAACATATTTACATGATTCATAAGGTGATAAATAAATCTTTGGTGTAATTGGATATTTCAAATCTGATAACTGTAGGTCATTTATAGGCTATCAATCTTTAAAGTTTCACTTTTAATTCAGAATTGAACTAAAAATATTGAGTATCTTATCCATGACTATTTTTCCCTCCACCCAATTTTCATAACTTCCATAACCATT
This sequence comes from Pinus albicaulis, assembly GCA_034641835.2. Taxonomy (NCBI): domain Eukaryota; kingdom Viridiplantae; phylum Streptophyta; class Pinopsida; order Pinales; family Pinaceae; genus Pinus; species Pinus albicaulis. Next base: position 391,569,739 of record CM076569.1, on the reverse strand, counting down.
AGGTACAAAATTCAATCCTATTTTTCTTATTTACTAAAATATTTTCCAAGACTTTACAAATTTTTATAATTTATTGAAATTTGTAGAATTTACAATTTATAAAGTTTCAAGGTCTATTTTTTTAAAGTCTAGTTCTTTAAAGGGTGTTAGCTCAATGGAACAACACTTGATTTACAAGCATAAGGTTGGTGGTTTGATTCCATCATGCACTGATATTTATATGGAATGGAGACGATCAATATTTAGTGACATAGACTCTTTTGACCATCCCCAATGAGATGATGGTGACATTTTTCGACCCTCACTAAAATATGAAATGGTGACGGTAGATGAACTCCACCATATATATATATATATATATATATATATATATATATATATATCAATAGTGATGAACATGAAAAGTCCATCACCATAAATCAATGTTGTTCATATGAAATGGTGATAGTCATTACCCGTCATTATAATCATTATTTGTGATGAATCTTGAATGTCACCACAACACTTATAGTTTTGGAAACACCACATTTGGTGAAGTTCACTTTTTTGGCGACAGAGGTTAAGTTCCATCACCATTTCTGTCATTATAAACCATTATTGGTGACGAACCTTGAATGTCACCATAACACCTATACTTTTGGTGATGCCACCTTTTGTGACATTCATTTTTTGGTGACAGTGGCTCTTTTGACTGTCACTAATGAACTTACGGTGACATTTTTTGACCCTCGCCATTTTCCTTTTTTATTGTAGTGTAATTGAGGATCAAATGTTGGTGTTATTGTTGTAATATGTTAAATTCTTGTTTGTATTGAATCAAGTATTTGTTGTAAAAGATCAATCAATGTGTTATATATTGGAAATTACAAGTATGGTAAATATGGGAAAACTATTGGTGTTTTGCATGTAAATCTACAAAACATATCAAAAATAGTTTTATTTTATCTTTTCATTATAATGATAACTGATGTTTTGAGTTTGAGTGATTCAGGATGCCACAGGTGTTCCCTCAAATTGGAAGTTTGGTGTTGGAATTGAGTGTGGATTTTCCATTCAAGAATCATATAGCAACTGAAATATGAAAGTTACATTCAAAAATAAAACTTTTTGGGGGATTACTAGTGGTGATTGATACATATTTCGACGTTTTAAATGTTGATATTCAACAAGAAATTTTTGGCACCCATGATCCTAGTGAAAATTAAGCACCTACACTAGTATGGGGACCCAAGACCGGTTGAAAAATCAGTGGTAGGTTCGAGATGGATCTACATGGTAAAGAAAGCTACTGATGGGAGTGTGGAGAAATACAAGACCAGATTTGTGGCCTAGGGCTTCCCACAGATCGAGGGGATATATTATGATGAGACTTTTGCACCTGTTGCAAGGTACTTTTCCATAAGGACCATCCTTGCACTCTCAACATAAATGGGTTGGCACATTCATCAGATGGATGTGAAAACTGCGTTTCTGAATGGGATCATTGAGGAAGAGGTGTAAATACATCAGCCTGAAGGTTTTGAGATCTTCAACAATGAGTCACATGTTTGCAGGCTCAAAATAGCACTATATTAGCTGAAGTAAGCACATCATGCTTGGTACACTTGGATAGAAAGCTATTTCACCAGACTGGGCTTCACCAAAAGTGAAGTAGATGCAAACCTGTACCAGATCATGGTTGAGTGTAAGCTATTGATCATTTTTCTTTATGTTGATGATCTAATTTTGACTGGTGATGAGCAACTGATACACTCATGCAAGGAGGATATTGCAAGGGAGTTCGAAATGAAGGATATGGGCCTCCTTAATTATTTCCTTGGATTGGAAATATGGCAGTGGGATGGTGAAATTTTTGTGTCTCAAGGAAAATATACAAAAGAGATACTGGGTAAGTTTAACATGGAGATCTACAAACCCATGGATACTCCTCTTCCAAGAAACGGGAGGAAAGAGGATGCTACTTCTGGAGAGGTAGTGGATTCTACTGTCTATCGAAATTTAGTGGGTTCGCTAATGTATCTTGTGAACACGAGACCAGACATTTGCTATGCGGTTAACCAACTGAGTCAAGCTATGGTTAAGCCTTCTAAGCTCTTTTTGAAGGCAGGGAAGCATGTCCTAAGATACCCGAGGGGAACATCAGAGTATGATCTATGGTACAAAATAACATATGGAGTGAAGTGGCATGGCTTCACGGATGCAGATTGGGCTAGAAGTCCATCAGACAAAAAAAACACATCAGGGGGGATCTTTAGCATTGGATATACAATTTTTTCTTGGTACAACAGGAAGGAGAGATTCACGACACTCAGTTCAGTAGAAGCGGAATACATGGCAACAAAACAAGCTGCATGTGAGGCTATTTGGATGAGAAAGATCTTGGTTGGTTTTTTTGGTTCTCAGATGGATCCGACAATGATTCATTGTGATAATTAGAGTTGCATTAAACTCTCGATTAATCCTGTGTTTCAAGATATGTCCAAGCATATAGATATCCGGTACCATCATCTCAGAGATTGCGTGCAGAGGAGAATCATGTTGCATCAGTACATTCCCATGGAATATCAGGATGCAGATATTCTGATGAAGGCCCTCATCAAGAGAAAATTCAAATACTATAAAGACAAGATCGGGGTGAAGGATAATCCCTTTCTTATTGAGAGGGAGTGTTGAGATTCAACAAGAAATTTTGGCACTCATGATCTGAGTGAAAATTAAGCACTTACACTAGGGTGGGGCCCATAGGCTATTTTTAGGTGCATTTCTATTTTTATTATCCCTTAAGTTAGATGGACATTAAACTGTAATCTATTCTCAATGTGGACTTGAAATAGTTAACTGAAGTGAAAAAATCAGTTAGCTAAGTGAATTTCTAGTTAGAGGTTGGTTGGTGGGACATGCAGAATAATTATAGTTGTAACAGAGTGATTCTATTTGTAACAGATTTCGAAGTGCAGTGGTGCATGAGTTTGTGCAAGTTGTAAATAGTTTAACTCAGTTAAGTGAGTTAAAATAAGTTGTGCTAGTTGTAAATGAAGATACACTAGTGAGAGATCTAGTGAATTAAATATTAATTAATTCACAATCAATGATCTCACATGCAACTGAGGATTTACTAATATTAGCTGCATGCATGTCAGATCTAGTGGAGACCTAGTTGAGTTCTAGGTGAAAGGGAAGTTGACTATCAGTTGTGACATTATCTGCTTGAACACATGCAAGTAAACACACATTGGATGTGCCCATGGTACTTGCGTAGTCAAGGCAGATAGGATTACATCAATTCAGGGATTGCATTCAGCAGAGATTGCACAGTGAAGGCAGGCTGTCTAGAGGCAGTAAATTGGTTAAGGGATTTGCCAATTTTTGTATGACAGTGTGAGACAATTAGCTGATGTACTGAAGGCTCTTGTGAGAAGAGTTTTGTATGTAATTGTTTCATGATACGTGATATAATATACAATAGAAAATAGTGGGGTTTTTATCTGTAAGCTTTCCCCGGGAAATTATCTGTGTCATGTGTGATTGATCTTTCTTAATCTTCATGTGTTTGGCGATAGTGTTTTTAATTCCGCAAATATTTGTAGAAGCGATTCAATATTTAACTTTAGCATATTGTTAGATCGGGTGAATCCAAGATATACATGCATATTGTATAATTTCTACATGGTATCAAAGCACGAGAAATTGCAGAAGTGAACTAGGAGCTGAGTTTGTGATTGGGTAGAATTCGAATTTGCAAAAATACTTTCTTGGTGCTACAACTAATTCAAGATCGAAATGGATTTCAATGGCTTGAGGTTAGAGTATGCACTCGAGGGTAGCTCGAACTACATTGCTTGGAAGGATACGATGGAGGTGGTACTTGAAGACAATGGCTTGAAGGAATTCATTGAAAAAGATGTTCCTAAGCCAGATGTTGCAGATGCTACCAATTTTGATGCATGGCAAAAGAAAGTGGCAAAGACGAGGAGGATCCTGTTGGAGGGAGTATGAGACCACGTTGTCTCAACCCTCCATGGGAAATCCACACCATATTATATGTGGAAGGCTTTGACGGATCTATACCAAAGCAGCAACGACCATATGAAATTGGCACTCAAAGATAAACTCAGGAAGATAAAGATGGAAAAGGGCGACACCATTCCAAAGTATCTCACAAAGTTTTTCCAATGTCGGGATGAACTGGGGAGTGTGGGAATAAAATTCGCTGATGATGGTTTGGTGAGTTTGGCTCTCCTAGGACTTCCTAAGAGTTGGCACAATTATGAAGACTTTGTCAATGGACGGGAAAAATTTCATAATTGGGAATGATTGTGGTCGGATCTAGTGTAAGAGGAGTTCAGGCGGAACTCCAGAGATGGATATTCATCAAAGAATGATGATGAAGAGGATTGTGCTTTGGCTTCCAAGGCGAAGAAGGGGAAGGGGAAGAAATTCCATTCTAAATCTAAGTCTAAAGGCAAGAAGCAAGACATGTCCAAAGTCAAGTGTTTTCACTGTCACGAACATGGGAATTTTGCTACTAACTGTCCACAAAATAAGAAGAACAAGAAGGTTGTTGGAGCTGCAACTGGAGAGGCCCTTGCCTCTCAATTTGATCTTGAATTATCCTTGATTGCATGCATGGTGTCAAGTGCATTGGGATTGGTGTGTTATTTGGATAATGGTGCTTCCTTTCACATGACGGGAGACAAGTAAATTTTCAGTGAATTGGAGGAGAAAGATCTTCATATGCATATTGAGATAGGCATTGATGGATGGTACATTTCTACCAGTATTGGTACCATTACCTTTCAGAGGGATACAGGTAAACCATTTCTATTAAAATATGTAATGCATGTATTAGGTTTGAAGAAAAAATTGGTCTCATTTGCAATGTTGGAGGACAAAGGCTATGGCATTGTTTTTAGTAATGGAAAATATTTCTTGCGACATAAAACAACAGGTAAAGCCAAGAGGATAGGGATTCAAGTTAATAATATCTACAAGCTAGACGTAGATGGCTACACTTCCATGGTGGGCAAGGTGGAGAAAGTGGTGAGTCGGGATGAGGGCGAATTATGGCACATGTGATTGGGCCATCTTCATCATGGAGCCTCGAAAGTCATGCAACAAATATCTACTGGACTTCCAATGGGAACACTTGCTCAGTTAGATCAGTGCAAGGGTTGCACCATGGGGAATTATGTAAATTTCACCTTTCATGAGAAGGAGAATCGAGCTTCGGGTATCCTTGAGAGAGTCCACACTCAAATGTGTGGACCATTCTCTGTTGCTTCAACAACAAAACATAAGTACTATGTAATCTTTGTTGATGATTTTTCTTGTAAATTCTGGATCTTCTTCATGCAGAAGAAAGATCAAACATTCTCTAAGTTCTGTGAGTTTAAGGCATTGGTGGAGAAAGAGTCGGGGAATCAAGTGAAGGCCCTTAGGAGCGATAATGGTGGAGAATACGTCTCTAATGAATTCAAGAACTTCTGCAACAAAGAAGGAATTCGAAGGGAAATCCTAGTGCCTCATCACCCACAAAAAAATGGGGTCGTGGAGAGGAAGAACAGAACGATCATGGGTGCAACACCAGTGATGTTGCACGATTAGGGCTTACCAATGCATTTGTGGATGGAAGTGTTAGGGTCCTGTGATTTGGCTGATTAGAAAACCAAGTGACAGGGTAACATCAAACCAATATTTGGAGCCCAAGGACCTAGCCTTCCTGGACTCAGAGAGGGCTCTCTCTATTTGTGTAAGGGATATCTATGTGTTTTGCTTCTTATGTTTCTGATTTTAGGCTAGTCATGAAATAGGTTATTGGGTTTGATTTTAGGTTTTTGAGGGAGGAACTGATCAAAGACTATGATAGATAAAAATATCGTTAGATCAACTGGGCTATGGGGTCGAAAAGGTCGAGAAAGCCTCAGATGGTGATACAAGGTATGTTGAAGGGCCGATTTGATCAAGGTAAAATGGATCTTAAGGTAAAATGAAGTGGGATGGACACTAAATTTGTGAAGGAAAAAGGCTTTCAAACATAAATAGTTCAATAGCTAACATTTATATGGTAGGGCTAACCATTAATCATGATAAATGTAACTACAAACTGATAAATGCATAGAAATAAACATTCAAGCAATACATAGAGATATATGACTCTAACTTTAGGAAATTTCTATCAGACTTTGGGGAAAGACAATTAAGAAAAATAAATACCTCAAAGTACTAAGAGGAAACTCCTAGACATAGTATTTCAAGCTATCGGGCACTTTGAACTAAGATTTCAGAGTTTTAGGCAAAGGGCAAGATCGATACAAGACCTCTTTGGTTCAACTTGGACAATCAAAAATTCAAAGAAAGGTTTCAGAGGTGGAGCTATGACTAACCATGAGTAAGTAGGGCATACAGTGAATAATACTTAGCATGCATAAAACCATAAATGAAACAAGCAGCAATTTCTTCAGTGATCAAAGAGCAATCAAGAATTCTTTGATATGACTAAGAAGGAAGAAAACATAGAATCTATAATGAAAGAGGAAATCTGAGGTGCCTCCAAGGGCATGTCTCAAATATATTCTCTACTGTATTATAGAAAGAAAGAGCATGAAATATGTATGAAAACTAAGAAACATAACAGAGAGGGACACTATACCATTTTACCAAGTCAAGGAATCCAACAACAATCCTCTTTCATCATCCAAAAACATTCAAGAAACTATCCAATGCATGAGACAGTATTTCTTCCAAGCTTGTATAACCATATATTGCTTTATATCATCAAGTTCAGCCTTGTTTACAATGAAGTCTCTTGGAATATATAGGCCAAGATGAAGGAGAACTTCCTAGTGCAACTAGCAAGCTCATTGGCCCATCAAAAATATCTGATTTTGTCCTTGAGGCTTTGCAAAGCCCAAGGCACAAAATATCTATAAAAATATCCTAAGAATGCTAAAAAAGGAAATTAAATTGACTTTTCCTAACTAACAATGGCCAAAAAAGGCTAAACGCACATTAGGAAAAGCCACTTCAGAAAACTGCATTTTTTACAAAAATACTTCAGAAATATATCAGCAGAAAATCCTCTGTCTTGTGGGCAACTTTTGGAGGCCTTCCCGATGTCGAAACGAGGTCCTTGATAGCTCACTGGAAAGCCCTAGATGTCTAGTTTCTAAAAATTCTTTGTTTTCCCAAAACTGATCACTGAAAGCCTATGAAAATCTGACCTGTGTGGAAAAAACCATAAAATAGCCTTTGCTGATATGCGGGGCAGAGTGTTGAAAAAGTGACTGTTTTTCGCCACTTTGGGGGACCAAATCATCTTCAATTGATCTAAAATTCTCTGAGTATATGCCCCTAAAATTATGGCATCCAATTATACCATTTTAATCCTTTTAGGATGCTTCAAACAAAAATGGCGATGCCCATGAATTTTAGCAAAAAAGCCCAAAAATGTCAAAAAACCAAAACTTGTTGAATTATGCCCAATTTTGGCGAGCATGACCCTCATGGGTTTTCAGAAGCATGCTGAGAAGCAGAGGCAAAAATTTCAAGCCTTGATATGCCTTTCTTCACTTTTGGTGCCAGGCGCCTCTTTTGATCCTCCTTGAGCTTTTCTTATGTAGCCTTCAATTTCCGTCGGGCGAATTGATTAAGCTTCTTATAGTGCCCAGTAATTTTTCTTTGAAGGTCCAAATCTCTATTGGCCTTTTCTAACTTCTTCTCCAAGTGTTCATTCACCCTTTCAAGCCATGCTTCTCTATTGTTTTCTATCTCTTGGGTGAATAAAGTAGTAAGAGGAAAAGATTGGAAAAGGGCAGCCTCTTCCTCTTTTTGTTTCTCCAAGGCTCTTCTGAGTCCCATGGTCCTTGGCCTCTTCCTCCTTGGCTAATCTTCTTCTTCACTATCATTGAATTTTCCCATGAGTTCTTCCAACTTAATTTGTGCTTTGGAGGCTTCTTTTTGATACTTGATAGCCCGTGTCTCATACACCGCCATGTGGACACTCATCTGCTTGTTTTGTGTTTGAAGAAAATGAATGAGGTTATTAGACCTCTCTAGATCCGCTCTTAGATCATGAATTTGTTATTCTCTATTTATCAAGAGAGACTCTAGGATTCTGGCCTCATTGTCATTGTCATCACTGTTTATCTGAATTATGTCAAAGTCCCTCTCTTTCTCATGGCTACTTTCTTCCTTCTCCTTTCCCTTGCTTTGGGTGGCCTTCTTGGTCTTCCTCCTCTTTGGTAATTCAACAATGGATTTATTGGGCAACTTCCCTTTGCTTTGGAGTGCTCTAGTAATATTTGGAGTTACAATTTGAGTCACTTTCTTTCTTGATGTTCGGGGCCTTTTTACCTTTGGAGAAGAGAGCATGGCCCCTTGCCTAGGAGAGGCAGCTAGCACATGCTCTATTTGATCTTTTCCTTTGCTACTACCCTCATCATCCTTTCCACTATTTTGACCCTCCTCATGAATGCCTTGACTGTCACCTTGCATGTCTCCTTGAGGGCTGTGTTTTTCACTTTTGTCCCTGCTTTCTTCAGGACTTTTAGGCTCTGTATCCTCAATGTTTTGTGCTTCATCCTCATCATGTTTTCTGCTGTGAGGGCTACCAATATCCTCCTCTTTGTGACTGATGTGTTCCTCATCAAATTGTTTCATTTCTTCATCATTTCCCTCTTCACTGTTTTGCTCTTCTTCACGGTGCTCTTCCTCATCACTGTGCTGCTTTTCAACACTATGCTTTTCTTCACTTTTCTCCTCTTCATCACTGTGTTGTTCTTCCTCATTATGCTCTTCTTATTGATCAATCATAGGAGATTTTTGCTTCTTAGGAGTGGGTTTACTAGAATAAGGAGAAAGAGGATGAGTGGAAGGTGAAGGAGATGCATGGGATGAAGAAGTAGTGGCGAAATCGGGATGTGAAATGAAAGTGTCCCAAGAAATTCCCTTCTTCTCAAGTTGATGGAGAATGACAATTTTGATAAGGGAATGATGGAAAAGACAAGCTGGCTGCTAAGAGGAAGGTCTCTTTTGAACATTAGAAGCCATCTTTTCAATACTTCTATGGAGGAAAAAGGGTAGGTTTAAAAATTGGGTTCTTGTGAAGTGCATGAGTAGCCTAATATGGTAAGCATAAACCCAGGAAAACCTTCCTTCACATGTGAAATATTTAATGATTATCTTCATGAGGGGAGCATAGCTGGTCAAAAAATAGGAAAAGGGGACGATAGATGGGCATGCATCCCGATGCTCTGGTTTCAAAAAGGGTTTGTATTGATTTGAGTCTAGGTAGCTCTGCTTAAACCATTTTTCTCCGATATATGGAATTTTGGTAGCTCTAGAGATGGATCTAGGAGAAAGTTTGAATTCTAAGCCTGCTAGATGAACATGTTTTGCTTTCAGCTTTAAAACAAATAGATGTGTCAAGGGAAAATAACTTTTCACCTCCTGAACCCTTTGACAAAACTCCAAACATCCTACTTCATGAAAGTTAAAAAGCACTGAAGGATGGACATTTACTTCCTCAGTTGAAAAAGGTTCATACCTTTTGTGAGGGCCACTTCTGCTATCTTTCCTAGGAGGCATTTTGCTTTGGATACTCTTTGCTGGCTAACTGAGACAAGCTGATTCAAATGGTCTCTGAAATGGTTTCCCAACACCACACCCTTTCCTCCTTGTAAGTCACTGTGTTTCTTTGATGCTAACAAACAAGTATTTGTCAAATGAGAACCAAAATTACTTTTATCACTGTGTTTGGGCAAAAATCTTGAATAAGATATGTTTTTGGTTCTTTGCTGAAGAAGGATCTCTTTTGTTTTGGCACAAAAGATCCTCCCCTCAAGCACTGCCCCTTTGTTATTCACTGCCCTTTAAAAAGTAAACAACACATATTTCAAACTAATTTAAAAGATTTTCAAGAAAAACTCTGTGTCTTTGATTATGGAGGTTGCACACATTCTTCAATGTCTCATAACACAAAATAAAACTCTGTTAAACTGATCAAGCCTTTTCCCCAATCACTATGTTGATCCTTGATATTGGCAAACAAGGTGTGCTTTTGGAAAACACTGTGATAACATACTTCTTCAAACTGATTTGAAACTCTTCAAACAAACTCTATTTTTCCTTCTAGCAACTGTGGACAGTCTTAACTATTTTATAGCAAAAAGAACTCTTTCACATTGGCACATTTAACCATCCTTTCTTTCACTGTTTCTCTCCTTGTTTTTAGATGATAAAGTGCCTTTAAAGCCACTGTTTCTCTTCTGAATTTTTAACAAACAAATGCCTTTGCAAAACACTGTTAAGAGACCATTTTTTAACCCCAAAATTTATCAAGGAGTGAAGAAATACCTTGAAGATAAGTTCGTGGACCTTGTTGATCGTTGGAGCAGCTTTCAAAAGAGTTTTTGGAAGCTTGGTGATGAGCGAGCCATTTGCAGTAGAAAGCGCTGCGCATATGGAGGTGTCGGGTCGGTTTCGGGCACCGGTGACAGCAGGCACAGGCGCGCCACGCCTCCGTTCAAATTCTTTTTTCGGGCGCTCACAGGCACGCCACGCACATCTACAGGCGCGCCACACAGAGTTTGAGCACCGAAAACTTGAAAAAATGCCCGAAAACTACTTCCTCTCTTCAGTGTGCAGCCACGGCATGTTTGCTTTGGTTTTTGAAATTAATAATGGGCCCTTTTAAATGGTCTCCTCCCTCGTTTAAAATTCGAATAAGCTCGAATACCTTTGCAGCTACTTTGGAAGGGTTTGGATTTCTTTTGAAAAGGTTTTTGTCATATAAAAAAATAAATCACCGCCCTCAGTATTATCTTATCCTTTAAAGTGCTATAAAAACCTACTACTCGAACAAGGCTCATAGAAATAATGCTGTGGCTAGCTTCTTTTGAAAATACTCATATACATGAATTTTTTGAAGTAAAGAGGCCTCCTTAAAAAAAAGATCTTTCTCACTGCCTTTTTATTAAGGAAATAACCCGTGAGACCACTAATGTAACTCTTGGCAATCATGACTTATTCTAATCTTTGCTGTCCTTTTTATATGCAAGAACTACTATCAACCACAGCCAAATATTTTTCTTTGACTATTTGGATGAATATTTTTAGCCCAAGTTTCACCCTCATGACAGTTTGAAGGAGGTTTTTATGAACAGAGGAAACAGGGTTTTGTAAACACCAGAAAGGTCATCTTTTTGCTTGATGTGAAATAGGTTTTTAACTTATGAAAACTCATTGCTTTGTCACTGTTTGTTCATTCTGTCCTTCAAAAGGAAAATTTCTCAAGAACCATATCCAAGACTGCTGATGCATCCTTTGCCTATCTCTTGGAAGGAGGTGATTGACAATTCTAGAAATTACTTTGACAATTCAACTCTCTGGTGTTTGATGATTGATTATGCCCATTGTTGAAGTTTGTCAAACACTGTTAGGCACCTTATATTTACATTTTCTTTTGACTGTGGATAAACCCTTATTTTCACTCACCAAGATTTGACCTACATCTGTTCATCAAGGAGATGGCCTTTAAAAACCCTTAATGCAATCATATACAAACAATAGAGTTTGTTCTTATGTACATTAAAAGGTCTTGTCTATGACTGTGGTATGTTTTATTTCTTTGAATGTTGTCTTGAACTTGAATCATTGTTTCATATGCTTCCTTATCCATACTATCTCTGTGTATTCATTTGCAAAGGAATTTTTAAGAAACAAGGCTATTCTACCTTCTTGTCATTTCGATGAGATTGTTCCAAGTTTTGGACATTCTAGCCTCAGATTACCCTTTGAAGAAGACCTTTATGGACAGAAGAAAAACAAATCTTCTTTAACACCATAATATCACTGCTTGGCCTATGCTTAACACCAAACTTCAACTCATAAACCTTCAATTTATTCTCACTGATTTTCAACATTGTCTTTTAAACAGTGAACTTATTTAAACACTATTTGAAACACTACTCATATATCAGTTGTTTCATCCTTTTGGAGGAAGGGGTGTAAACAAGTTTTTAAGTCATTTGAAACACTATTTGTCTCGTGCTCTTTGAATGAGGCTACCTCTCTTCCTGACACTTTTCTTTTTAAATGAAGGAGGTCCTGGTCATGTTCCTAACCATCTACTTTTAAATGAAGGAGGTTAACATAATATTTTCAAACCATCTGCTCTTTATACTGGAGGAGGTTTTCAACATGTGACCCAACCATCTGCTCTTTTTTGGAGGAGGTTAACACAGTCATGACATTTCATCCATTTCTCAAACTGTGTCATCTTCCTTTGTAATACATATCTCTGCTTGGTATATCACAATAAGTAATAAAGTGAAAATTTGACAATATGCTATAAGAGGCATGTTCTGAGATATGTATCCTGTTGTCAGAATATCCTTGTGAAATTTTAAACCAAGAGCCACATGACTTGTATTTGTAGAGTATTTTCTTACTTGTCATTACTTACTAACCTTTCTTGACTGTGTTTGCAGAGGCTTATTGAATTTTCTCTCTGACTAGTATTCTTATCCTAGGCTCAAGACAACATGAGAAGCAACTTTCTTCTTATGTTCAGTTTGATAATGTCTTCTGGAATACTTGTGCATCTCCGCTTCTGAAAGAGACACTGAAACACTGTAGATCAACATTATATCAGTTTGGATTTTGAAACATGTACTACTGAGGCATCAAGACCTCTTAGTGGCACGACCTATGGGTGTATCAAGATTTTTTTTTGTAGATTAAGCACTAATTCAGGGTTGGCTGGTATTGAACAAAGTATTCTAGCTCAGGATGTTTTTGCCAAGGAAGGAATTCCCTAAAGCGCCACTACCTAACTTAGGGGAGATCTTTGACGGATTTTGAGTATTTTCTTTGGGTAGGATTAGATCTCGAAATGACATATGACCAGAGGTAGGGTGGCTGAAATTCTTATCAATAGTTGGATAATGAATGACTTGGGAATGAGGGTAAATGACAACAAATAACCTTTAGCTATGACAGCTCATGGACAAGATTATATAACTGAAATTAGATAGGACTTGAAAACTAGGTTTTTTCTCATCATAGGCTGTCTAGAAAATGTAGGAGGAAAACAATTGTTTAGGGTTGTTTTCTAGATGACAGATTTGACAAATTGGAGATCAACTTCTAGAAAACTTGGCTTTAAAAACTAGTCATCATCAACAGGTGAAAAATACTGATGACTAACAGTGGCTCCATTTGGGGAGGGCAGCTCCTTTTCAGGAGGTGTCCAGAATTTCAGATGTCTGGCCTTTGAAGACCAGTGCCTTTATCCATTGGCGCAAATTTATTTCTTTCTTGATGCTATTTCTGAAAATTGACATCATGATTAACATCAAAGTCATTTCTACCTACCTTGCTACATTTCGTAACATTTTTTTCTTCTTTCGGGTGCATTTGGACTAGCAACCCTTTGGTATAATATTTTTGAAAAATGAAACTATCTAATTCTACACTTATATCCGCTAGGAGTTTAGATTAAACTGATGAACTCCGTTGCTTTTCTACCTATGCTAGATCGACTGTCAAGGTTTAAGCTGTTTGACAGGATTTTATTCTCTAATCTAAAACATGAAATTGAAAAATGACCAAATCAGGATTAGACAGTCTGTTTTTTCATGTACTTGTGGCATGAAAGACAAATTTCACACAAATCTTATTTTGAATGAACATGAAATTTAGAAAAATCAGGGCTAGGATACACAATTTGTTTTTCATCCATGTTTTCCTCTTTGGTTCTGTTTTGAGCATGTGGAACCAGTATCTTTTCCTAATCTATTTTCTTTGACAAATCAAGCTTACACAATTGACTATCTCTTCTCTCACTAACTTATTAGCAAATAAATTTAAAACATGTTCATTTATGATTATGCTAGATAACTGAACAAGACATTTTGAGCACTAGTAGCGGCATTTAGACTTGTGCGCTTTCAGAATGACTATTTTTTGAACATGGGGCTTTCTTTCTGTTTTACAAACTGCTCTCTTTTTCTAATTTTCTATTGTTTTTGAGTTTTCTATTTTTTGTTTTATTTCTTCAAACAATGATATATACAATGATTGAAAAATATGGAACTAGAAATCCTGAAAATGGTGAAACTTGAGCATCTTATCTTCATAAGGATCTCCTACCACTCTTGGTCCACTCAGCTCTTGAAAAGAAAAGTTTGGAAAATTTTCTCTTTCAAGCATAACATAAGGATTCATGCATGAATCTCTAAACAACCCCGTATCTTTCCGCTGTACTTCTTTATACCTTTGATCTCCACTTCTCCTTTTGCTGTACATATTTTTCAAATAATGCAGATATTCTTTGTAATTTTTGAAGTACATGATGACATCATCAAGGTAAATCAGAATGCAGAAATTTAGAACTGGAAACATGGCTTTTAGGAGCATGTTTTTGGTGTCTGGTGGTCTTGCAATTCTGGGTTTGAAGATGGAACTACTTCCAGCATACTTGAATTTTTTTTTGAGCTGTTCGCTTTGCAAAGGAATTATTTGGCGATACCCTGAAACATCATTTTGTAAAGACACATGATTAGAGGCACCTATCATTTGTATAACATGGTCTTGAGTAGGAAGGATATAATTTCTGTCCCAAGGGTGTGTATTTGTGTTTCTGAAATCAACACAGATCCTATGTCCAGCTGTCTTGTCTTTGATTATTATTGTTTGGTAAAGATTTTTGTATTTTATTTTGTCGAAGATATTTCTTGGAGTAATGGCAGTGTCATAGTTATTCTCATTGTTTTCTCTACATGTAGCAGTATCTTGAAAAATATTGCAAATTCTAGCAGTTCTAAGTCTTTGGTGGAGTGGTAGAATGGTAGCTATTTCAAACAACTCAAGTATATTTGGACTGCAATCATCATATCCTTTCATAAGAAGTTTATCAGACATTTTTTTATGGATTTTTAGCTATTGTCACTACAATCAAGGTTTCATTTGAGGGAGTAGAGTTACGAGATGATAAATCCTTAAGGTATGGTAAGAACATTAAGCTTCCCTGCCCCTGATTTCCAAAAAGGTTTGTAATATGCAAGTCTTCTAGTGCCTCTGTTCTGAAAAAGTCTCCTAATGTTACTGCTGATGTTTGTCTATGGTTTGAGAAATTTTCTTGATGGTATATAATTTTTTGTGCTTCCTGCTCTATTTCTGTTTCAAGAGAAACGAACTCTCTTTCCTCAAGACATAACTGCTCATGGTCATGATATTTTTGAGTGTCCAGCTCATCATAGGGAACCTGGGGTAGCTGATGTGTTGTGTCTAAGTTTGTTTCAAATTCTCCTAACTGTTCCTCAATTTCTTCGTTAGTGTGTAAAATGAAGGAATTCAGATCAGAATGCAAGGAGTACATCGGGATGTTATCTGGCCTTTCTTGGTTGCCGACCATATATTTCATGTGTGATTCTCGATAGAGTATTCTAGTTTGGTTAAAAACGTGAATGGTGGTGTAGGACATATCAAGTTTAATATTTCCCTAAAGCTTGGCTCCCCAAGTTCTGGATAAAAGCGTTCCGTACTTGGGAGGGATGTCTGCTACCACTATGTCCATGATCAGGTGTTTTGCAGGTATTTGGGCCAAACTGAAACAAAGATCTTTAATTAAGCCTAGACACTTGAATCTACTTGAATCAAATGTATATAAGTATTTATAAGGTTTTTTTATTTCTAGGCCTAATCTTTCCATCACAACTTTTGGCATGAGATTATGCGAGGCCCCGGAGTCTAGCATGGCATTGTGTAGGATTTGGTCATGTATATTCAGACTGGTGTAAAAGGGAAGAGTGGTTCCTTCTTGGAATTTCCCTTCTATTTTTGGACCAAACAACACTTCAGGAGTATCATCAGCTAGATGTAAGGTGTTTGCATCGTTTCCTATGTTCAGGATTTTTAGCACTTGGGATTTGTAAGAGCTTTGGGTGAGAAGTTCAGTGAGAGGCATGGTGATCTTTATTTTGGCGATTTCTCCTTCAAAGCTGAAGGGCGCTTGTATTTTGGATAGATTTGTTTCAGTTTTTTCAGCCATGAATTTCTCTATGTTCTTAATTTGCTGACTTTGGTTCGGGATCTTTTTCAACAAATCCATCTCGGGAATCTTCGTAGAGGTACTAGGAAAATTTGGGCCAAGGCTTGTCTGAATAGCTTTATCTTTGTTTTGGTTAGTTTTCTTGACCACGATTTTGTTGCTATCCACTTCTCTTTTAAGGATGTTATCAGGGGTTTTAGTAACAACAGTGTCTGAGCTACCTTTTTTGGAGTTGTATTGGTTTTTTCTACTTCTAAGATCATACTACCTGTGAGCTTCTATTATGGCGTTATGAAAACCTATGGCAGGATCTTCGGGGTCCTCATAGTTGGTTTCATTTTGATTCGGGGAGAAGAAAGCTTGTTCTTCTTCTGTGAGGTAAACCTCACCCTCGTTATCAGAACCTATTAGGTTTAAATGACTTTCATCAATGGGCTCTGTATCCCTCTCTTCCTCATCAACATAATTTTCATTGAAGGGTGGCCTGATTTGTTGGTCATTTTCCCTTGGTTTATTTTGAGGCTGGTCTCTCCTAAAGTTTTGGTTCCAGTTTCTGTTTTGAGGGTTTGGCTGGTTGTCCCCAAGAGGTGCCTTTTCACTTATCTTTTCCCACATTTTCGCCATGGATCTAACCAGGTCATTTATTCTAGGGTCTGAGGGAGAAACTGAAGGGGTGACCTCATCCCGGTATGTGAATTTCTTCTCTGATCTCATCCTAGCTCTCTTTTCAGCTAAGTTGGCTTCTGCACTCATAGCCACTTTTTGCATTTCCTCTAAGGTTGCGAGGTATTTGTCTCTTAGTTGATAAGTCATGTCTGGGTCGAAGCCTTCGAGAAACTTTGCTAAGGTTGAGCCAAGTGGGGGTTTGAAGTGAGGCGGGAAGGCGTTATAAACACCGTTGAACCTAGTGCAGTAGTCTCAGAGACTTTCCCCATTATCCCTTTTTAGATAGTTATATTCAGAAAGGATTTGAATGGGGTTTTTTCTGATTTCCCACCTATTTATGAAAGTTTGGTAGAGTTCAGGGAGATCGTGTATACTGTTTGGAGTTAAGCTCTTAAACCATTTTTTGGGTTCTTCGCCCAAGCTTTGGGCGAACATCCTCTTTCTTATGGTCTCGTCTTCTATTTCCATGTATTCAAAGGCATCGCTAATTCTATCTACATGTTGTTGGGCGGTGGTAGCCTCAACTCCGGTGAAGTGCGGGATTTTGGATTGGTAGTCATGTTGTAAAGGTGCCAAAGGCTGTGGTAATACCAAGGGTGCATACCAAGCTGCCATGGCGGGAGCTAATGGTTGATTTACAATATGAAGGCTTGTAGGATGAGCTGAGGTGATTCGAATAGTGGTGGTTTGGATGGGTGTGGCAGATGTACTTGGACTTGTGAACTAATTTTGAGCAGATTTGGCGTGGTAGGAGCCAAAGTGGTGGAGAATCTAAAAGTCGGGAGGTGTAGTAGGTGAGGCTTATCTACTAGGACTCTGTTGCAAATATAAGGGCTCAAGATCGTCAAAATTGATTTTACTTTGTGACTTGCTTCTAAAAAGGGTTTTTGTTGATTTTAAGTCAAATGGGGAATCCTGCAAGGATGTGAGATGTTCAGGTATAGATCTTGCTTTACGGATGGACCTATCGGTAGCTAAGTTGCTAGTTTTGGAAGTTTGCCACATAATATTCTCTGGGTTATCAACTATGATAGGGGGATTTGGGTCTAGATGAGATTTGGTATTGATTCTTTGTGAAGCCAGATTTCGAATTCAAAGTTTAGAGAGGATGGTATTTGTGACTGTTTTGGATGGATGGCCTCTCTAGGGGTTTCTCTAATGTGAAGAATGGTCAAAACAAAAATGAAGGCTAGTGGAGTCTCTAGGTGGATTTCTTTGAGATCTATGGTCCACCACCAATACTATCAAAGATGCTTTCAGGAAAAAGTTTTCTTAGCAAACTTTGAGGTGGAGACTTGCAAGAAAGACTTATCACTTAGTTTCAACAGTTTTCTAGACTTTTTGGACAAGCTAATAGTTCTATTTGCAAGTTTATTATGTTTATCTCCTATGTTTAGGTGAAGCTTTTTGAATCGCTAAGTTATACTTAGTTTGTCACTGATTACAGAGTTTGCACCATGAATTTTAAGTTTTTGAAAGGAGGAGTCAACAGAAAAGTATGGTTTATGAAATTTTTGGTTTTTATGGATTTTTTAGGCCTACTGGAGGTTAGTGGAGTCACCAGGTGGATTTTTGGTTGTTTTTATAGAGATCTACTTATGGTCCACTGCCAATAGCTAGGAAAAGCCAATCTAGGGATGTTTTTGGGGTTTTTTGAGTTTTTATGTGCAGCCTATGGTTTATTAGAGTGTTATAAACCTGATTCACCACTTTGCTAGGGTGGTGAAACAAAAATATTTTACTCTAAATGATTCTATAGATTGCTTGCTTGTTTAAATTTTGAAAGACTAATGAATCTACAAGAGTTTGCTAGACTGTTATGTACTCAGTTAGTCCCACCGTGATCGCCATTATGTTAGGGTCCCGTGATTTGGTTGATTGGCAAACCAAGTGACAGGGTAACATCAAACCAATATTTGGAGCCCAAGGACCTAGCCTTCCTGGACTCAGAGAGGGCTCTCTCTATTTGTGTAAGGGATATCTATGTGTTTTGCTTCTTATGTTTCTGATTTTAGGCTACTTGTGAAATAGGTTTTTGGTTTTGCTTTTAGGTTTTTGAGGGAGGAACTGATCAAAGACTAAGATAGATAAAAATATTTTCAGATCAACTGGGCTATGGGGTCGAAAAGGTCGAGAAAGCCTCAGATGGTGATACAAGGTATGTTGAAGGGACGATTTGATCAAGGTAAAATGGATCTTAAGGTAAAATGAAGTGGGATGGACACTATATTTGTGAAGGAAAAAGGCTTTCAAACATAAATAGTTCAATAGCTAACATTTATATGGTAGGGCTAACCATTAATCATGATAAATGTAACTACAAACTAATAAATGCATAGAAATAAACATTCAAGCAATACATAGAGATATATGACTCTCTAACTTTAGGAAATTTCTATCAGATTTTAGGGAAAGACAATTAATACAAACAAATAACTCAAAGTACTCAGAGGAAACTCCTAGACATAGTATTTCAAGCTATCAGGCACTTTGGACTAAGATTGCAGAGTTTTAGGCAAAGGGCAAGATCAATACAAGACCTCTTTGGTTCAACTTGGACAATCAAACATCCAAAGAAAGGTTTCAGAGGTGGAGCTATGACTAGCCATGAGTAATCAAGGCATACCGTGAATCATACTTAGCATGCATAAAACCATAAATGAAACAAGCAACAATTTCTTCAGTGATCAAAGAGCAATCAAGAATTCTTTGATATGACTAAGAATGAAGAAAACATAAAAGCTATAATGAAACAGGAAATCTGAGGTGCCTCCAAGGGCATGTCTCAAATCTATTCTCTACTGTCTTATAGCAAGCAAGATCTTGAAATATGTATGAAAACTAAGAAACATAACAGAGAGGGACACTATACCATTTTACCAAGTCAAGGAATCCAACAACAGTCCTCTTTCATCATCCAAAAACATTTAAGAAACTATCCAATGCATGAGACAAGTATTTATTCCAAGCTTTTATAACCATATATTTCTCTATATCATCAATTTAAGCCTTGTTTACCATGAAGTCTCTTGGAATTTATAGGCCAAGATGAAGGAGAACCTCCTAGTGGAACTAGCAAGCTCATTGGCCCATCAAAAATATTTGATTTTGTCCCTGAGGCTTTGCAAAGCCCAAGGCACAAAATATCTATAAAAATATCCTAAAAATGCTAAAAAAGGAAATTAAATTGACTTTTCCTCACTGACAATGGCCAAAAAAGGCTAAACGCACATTAGGAAAAGCCACTTCAGAAAACTACATTTTTTACAAAAATACTTCAGAAATATATCAACAGAAAATTCCCTGTCTTGTGGGCAACTTTTGGAGGCCTTCCTGATGTCTAAACGAGGCTCGTGATGGCTCGTTGGAAAGCCCTGGATGTCTAGTTGCTTAAAATTCTTTTATTTCCCCAAACTGATAACTAGAAGCCTGTGAAAATATGACCTGTGTGGAAAAACCCAGAAAATAGCCTTTGCTGATATGCGGGGCAGAGTGTTGAAAAAGTGACTATTTTTCGCCACTTTGGGGGACCAAATCATCTTCAATTGATCTAAAATTCACTGAGTAGATGCCCCTAAAATTATGGCATACAATGATATCATTTTCATCCTTTTAGGATGCTTCTAACAAAAATGGAAATGCCCATGATTTTTAGCAAAAAAGCCCAAAAATGTAAAAAAACCAAAACTTGTCGAATTATGTCCAATTTTGGCGAGGATGACCCTCATGGGTTTTCAGAAGCATGCTAAGAAGTGGAGGCCAAAATTTCAAGCCTTGATATGCCTTTCTTCAATTTTTTTTCCGGGCGCCTCTTTTGAGCCTCCTTGAGCTTTTCTTGTGTAGCCTTCAATTTCCGTCGGGCGAATTGATTAAGCTTCTTATAGTGCCCAGTCATTTTTCTTTGAAGGTCCAAATCTCTATTGGCCTTTTCCAACTTCTTCTCCAAGTGTTCATTCACCCTTTCAAGCCATGCTTCTCTATTGTTTTCTATCTCTTGGGTGAATAAAGTAGTAAGAGGAAAAGATTGGAAAAGGGCAGCCTCTTCCTCTTTTTGTTTCTCCAAGGCTCTTTTGAGTCCCATGGTCCTTGGCCTCTTCCTCCTTGGCTGATATTCTTCTTCACTATCATTGAATTCGCCCATGATTTCTTCGAACTTAATTTGTGCTTTGGAGGCTTCCTTTTGATACTTGATAGCCCGTGTCTCATACACCGCCATGTGGACACTCATCTTCTTATTTTGTGTTTGCAGAAAATGAATTAGGTTTTTAGACCTCTCTAGATCCGCTCTTAGATCATGAATTTTTTCTTCTCTATTTATCAAGAGAGACTCTAGGATTCTGGCCTCATTGTCGTTGTCATCACTATTTATCTGAATTATGTCAAAGTCCCTCTCTTTCTCATGGCTACTTTCTTCCTTTTCCATTCCCTTGCTTTGGGTGGCCTTCTTGGTCTTCCTCCTCTTTGGTAATTCAATAATGGATTGCTTGGGAAACTTCCCTTTGCTTCGGAGGGCTCTAGTAACATTTGGAGTTACAATTTGAGTCACTTTCTTTCTTGATGTTCGGGGCCTTTTTACCTTTGGAGAAGAAAGCATGGCCCCTTGCCTAGGAGAGGCATCTAGCACATGCTCTATTTGGTCTTTTCCTTTTCTACTCCCCTCATCATCCTTGCCACTGTTTTGACCCTCCTCATGAATGCCTTGACTGTCACCTTGCATGTCTCCTTGAGGGTTGCCTTTTTCACTTTTGTCCCTGCTTTCTTCAGGACTTTTAGGCTCTGTATCCTCAATGTTTTGTGCTTCATCCTCATCATGTTTGCTGCTATGAGGGCTACCAATATCCTCTTCTTTGTGACTGCTGTGTTCCTCATCAAACTGTTTCATTTCTTCATCATTTCCCTCTTCACTTTTTTTCTCTTCTTCATGGTGCTCTTCCTCATCACTGTGCTGCTTTTCATCACTGTGCTTTTCTTCACTTTGCTCCTCTTCATCACTGTGCTGTTCTTCCTCACTGTGTTGTTCTTCCTCATTATGCTCTTCTTCTTGATCAATCTTAGGATATTTTTGCTTCTTAGGAGTGGGTTTACTAGAAGAAAGAGAAAGAGGATGAGTGGAAGGTGAAGGAGATGCATGGGATGAAGAAGAAGTGGCGAAATCGGGATGTGAAATGAAAGTGTCCCAAGAAATTCCCTTCTTCTCAAGTTGATGGAGAATGACAATCTTGATAAGGGAATGATGGAAAAGACAAGCTGGCTGCTGAGAGGGAGGTATATTTTGAGCAGTAGAAGCCATCTTTTCAATACTTCTATGGAGGAAAAAGGGTAGGTTTAACAATTGGGTTCTTGTGAAGTGCATGAGTAGTCTGATATGGTAAGCATAAACCCGGAAAAACCTTCCTTCACATGTGAAATATTTCATGATTATCTTCATGAGGGGAGCATATATGGTCAACAAATAGGAAAAGGGAAAGATAGATGGGCATGCATCCCGATGCTCTGGTTTCAAAAAGGGTTTGTATTGATCCGAGTCTAGGTAGCTCTTCTTAAACCATTTTTCTCCAATATATGGAATTTTGGTAGCTCTGGAAATTGATCTAGGAGAAAGTTTTAAGTCTAAGCCTGCAAGATGAACATGTTTCCCTTGCAGCTTTAAAGAAAATATATGTGTCAAGGGAAGATAAATTTTCACCTCCTGAACCCTTTGAAAAAACTCCAAACATCCTACTTCATGAAAGTTAAAAAGCATTGAAGGATGGGCATTTACTTGTCAGTTGAAAAAGGTTCATACCTTTTGTGAGGGCCACTTCTGCTATCTTGCCTAGGAGGCATTTTTCTTTGGATACTCTTTGTTGGCTAACCAAGACAAGCTGATTCAAATGGTCTCTGAAATGGTTTCCCAACACCACACCCTTCCCTCCTTGTAAGTCACTGTGTTTCTTTGATGCTAACAAACAAGTATTTGTCAAATGAGAACCAAAATTACTTTTATCACTGTGTTTGGGAAAAGATCTTGAATAAGATATATGTTTTTGGTTCTTTTCTAAAGAAGGATCTCTTTTTTTTTGGCACAAAATATCCTCCCCTCAAGCACTACCCGTTTGCTATTCACTGCCCTTTAAAAATTAAACAAGACATCTTTCAAACTGATTTAAAAGATTTAAAAAAAAAACTCTGTGTCTTTGATTATGGAGGTTGCACACATTCTTCAATGTCTCATAACACAAAATAAAACTCTGTTAAACTGATCAAGCCTTTTCCCCAATCACTGTGTTGATCCTTGATATTGGCAAACAAGGTGTGATTTTGGAAAACACTGTGATAACATACTTCTTCAAACTGATTTGAAACCCTTCAAACAAACTCTATTTTTCCTTCTAGCAACTGTGGGCAGTCTTAACTATTTTATAGCAAAAAGAACTCTTTCACATTGGCACATTTAACCATCCTTTCTTTCACTGTTTCTCTCCTTGTTTTTAGATGATAAAGTGCCTTTAAAGCCATTGTTTCTCTTATGAGTTTTTAACAAACAAATGCCTTTGCAAAACACTGTTAAGAGACCCTTTTTTAACCCCAAAATTTATCAAGGAGTGAAGAAATACCTTGAAGATAAGTTCGTGGACCTTGTTGATCATTGGAGCAGCTTTCAAATTTTTTTTTGGAAGCCTGGTGGATGAGCGAGCCATTTGTAGTAGAAAGTGCCGCGCAGATGGAGGTGTTAGGTCGGTTTCGGGCGCCGGTGACCGTAGGCACAAGCGTGCCGCGCATCTACAGGCGTGCCGCGCCTCCGTTCAAATTCTTTTTTCGGGCGCTCACAGGTGTGCCGCGCACATCTACAGGCGCACCGCGTAGAGTTTGAGCACCGAAAACTTGAAAAAATGCTCGAAAACTACTTCCTCTCTTCAGTGTGCAGCCAAGGGATGTTTGCTTTGGTTTTTGAAATTTCTAATGGGCCCTTTTAAACGGTCTCCTCCCTCCTTTAAAATTCGAATAAGCTCGAATACCTTTGCAGCTACTTTGGAAGGGTTTGGATGTCTTTTGAAAAGGTTTTTGTCATATAAAAACATAAATCACCGCCCTCAGTATTATCTTACCCTTTAAAGTACCATAAAGACCTACTATTTGAACAAGGCTCATAGAAATAATGCTGTGGCTAGCTTCTTTTGAAAACACTCATATACATGACTTTTTCGAAGTAAAGAGGCCTCCTTAAAAACAAGATCTTTCTCACTACATTTTTATTAAGGAAATAACCTCTGAGACCACTAATGTAACTCTTGGCAATCATGACTTATTCTAATCTTTGTTGTCCTTTTTATATGCAAGAAATACTGTCAACCACAACTAGCTCTCTTTCTTTGACTATTTGGATGAAGGTTTTTAGCCCAAGTTTCACCCTCATGACAGTTTGAAGGAGGTTTTTATGACGAGAGGAAACATGGTTTTGTAAACACCAGAAAGGTCATCTTTTTGCTTGATGTGAAATAGGTTTTTAACCTATGAAAACTCATTACTTTTTCACTATTTGTCCATTTTGTCCTTCAAAAGGAAAATTTCTCAAGAACCATATCCAAGATTGCTGATGCATCTTTTACCTATCTCTTGGAAGGAGGTGATTGACAATTCTAGAAATTACTTTGACAATTCAACTCTCTGGTGTTTGATGATTGATTATGCCCATTGTTGAAGTTTTTCAAACACTGTTAGGCACCTTATATTGACATTTTCTTTTGACTGTGGATAAACCCTTATTTTCACTCACCTAGCTTTGACCTACATCTGTTCATCAAGGATATGTCCTTTAAAAACCCTTAATGCAATCATATACAAACAACAGAGTTTGTTCTTATGTGCATTAAAAGGTCTTGTCTATGACTGTGGTATGTTTTATTTCTTTGAATGTTGTCTTGAACTTGACTCATTGTGTCATTCCCTTGCTTATCGATACTGTCTCTATGTATTCATTTGCAAAGGTCTTTTTAAGAAACAAGGCTATTCTACCTTCTTGTCATTTCGATGAGATTGTTCCAAGTTTTGGACATTCTAGCCTTAGATTACCCTTTGAAGAAGACCTTTATGGACAGAAGAAAAACAAAGCTTCTTTAACACCGTAATATCACTGCTTGGCCTATGTTTAACACCAGACTTCAACTCATAAACCTTCAATTGCTTCCCACTGATTTTCAACTTTGTCTTTTAAACAGTGAACTTATTTAAACACTATTTGAAACACTACTAATATATCATTTGTTTCATCCTTTTGGAGGAAGGGGTGTAAACAAGTTTTTAAGTCATGCGAAACACTGTTAGTCTCGTGCTTTTTGAATGAGGCTATACCTCTGTTCCTGACCCTCTTATTTTTAAATGAAGGAGGTCCTTGTCATGTTCCCAACCATCTGCTTTTAAATGAAGGAGGTTAACATAATATTTTCAAACCATCTGCTCTTCATACTGGAGGAGGTTTTCAACGTGTAACCCAACCATCTGCTCTTGTTTGGAGGAGGTTAACACAATCATGACATTTCATCCGTTTCTTAAACTATGTCATCTTCCTTTGTAATACGTATCTCTGCTTGGTATATCACAATAAGTAATAAAGTGAAAATTTGACAATATGCTATAAGAGGCATGTTTTGAGATATGTATCCTGTTGTCAGAATATCCTTGTGAAATTTTAAACCAAGAGCCACATAACTTGTATTTGTAGAGTATTTTCTTGCTAGTCATTACTTACTAACCTTTCTTGACTGTGTTTGCAGAGGCTTATTGAATTTTCTCTCTGACTAGTATTCTTATCCCAGGCTCAAGACAACATGAGAAGCAGCTATCTTCTTATGTTCAGTTTGATATTTTCTTCTGGAATACTTGTGCATCTCTGTTTCTGAAAGAGACACTGAAACACTGTAGATAAACATTATATAAGTTTTGCTTTTGAATCATGTACTACCGAGGCATCAAGACCTCTTAGTGGCGCGACCTATGGGTGTATCAAGATTTGTTTTTGCAGATTAAGCGCTAATTCAGGGCTGGATGGTATTGAACAACGTATTCTGGCTCAAGATGTTTTTGCCAAGGAAGGAATTCCCTAAAGCACCACTACCTAACTTAGGGGAGATCTTTGACAGATTTTGAGTATTTTCTTTGGGTAGGATTAGATCTCAAAATGACATATGACCAGAGGTAGGGTGGCTGACATTCTTATCAATAGTTGGATAATTAATGACTTGGGAATGAGGGTAAATGAAAATAGATAACCTTTAGCTATGACAGCTCATGGACAAGATTATATAACTGAAACTAGATAGGACTTGACAACTAGGTTTTTTCTCATCATATGCTGACTGGAAAAGGTAGGAGGACAAAAATTGTTTAGGGGTGTTTTCTAGATGACAGATTTGACAAATTGGAGATCAGCTTCTAGAAAACTTGGCTTTAAAAACTAGTCGTCATCAACAGAAAAATACTCGATGACTATCAGAGTTGTGCAATGCTGGTTTATGCTCATGTAATAGTTTTCCTCATAGATTACTTGGAATGAGTACACCTGAAGAAGCTTTCATTGGTAAGAAACCAGATGTTTCACACTTTAATATTTTTGACTCATATGTTTATGTGCATGTGTCCAAGGATACCAGGAAGAAGCTGGAACCGATTGCTGAAGTTGGTATTTTTGTGGGGTACATAGAAGCATCCCATAATTATCATGTATTTTCCAAACAGCAGAATGACTGTTGTGTGACCGGATATAAAATTTGATGAGGGGAAAGACATGCAGTTGTCCCTTTAGAGAGAGCTGGACTTGCATGCAGAGCAGAAACTGTTGGTTCCCAAATATGAGTCTCAAGATGTGTATTAGCCACATGAGGAGGTTCATGGAGTGGAGGAAATCACTCATGCAAAGCCACCTATAAGAAATGACATAAAGCACACCATGGAAGCTAATAGGTTGAGACTTGATGCTAGAGAATGTAGGAGCCCCTACTTCACAACGCAGAAAGAGATAGTCTCCTGACTGATTTACTAGATACATGCCTCTTATGAGAAAATTTATTGTGACTAAACCATATTACTTTTAGGGAAGTAGCAACAACCTACTTAGGTTGATGCAATGCAGGAGGAGTATGACTCCATTGTCAAAAAATAAAGGTATGGGATATTGTCCCAAGACCTATTGACAAATCAATGATAGGTTTGAGACAGATCTACAAGGTGTAAAGAAAATTGCTGATGGGAGTGTGGAGAAATATAAGGCCAACTTTGTGGCCCGGGCTTCGCGCAGCGAGTGGATAGATTATGATGAGACATTTGCACCTGTCGCAAGGTACTCTTCCATATGGACCATCCTTACACTCTTAGTGCAGATGGGCTGGCGCATTCATCAGATGGATGTGAAAACTGTGTTTCTCAATGGGATCATTTAGGAAGAGGTGTACATAGAGTAGCCTGAAGGTTTCGAGATCTTCAACAATGATTCGCATGTGTGCCGACTCAAAATAGCACTGGGGAGAAGCAAGAAAGACCAGGCCGGGGTACACCTTGACAGGGACAACTATTTCACTGAATTGGGCTTCACCAAAAGTGAAGAGGATGGAAACCTGTACTAGGTTATGGTTGAGGGTAAGATATTGATCATTTTTCTTTATGTTAATTATCTAATTTTGACTGGCGATGAGTAGCTGATACACTCATGCAAGGAGGATCTTACAAGGGAGTTCAAAATGAAGGATATGGGCCTCCTTCATTATTTCCTTGGATTGGAAATAGGAAGCCGAGCGAAATTTCCAAGAGTCGTTGATTTGGAGAAGGGCCATCGGACGGTGGTCGCACATTGAACTTGCCCGGAGGTTAACTAAGGTGTGCGGAGGATAGCCAGGTACGATACGAGTGTTTGATTGGTTATTGATATATATAGGTGGGGCCGGAGTATAATGAAATTGTTTAATTAAACAATTTGCGGATAATTAGCATAAGTCCGGAGCGTGATTGTTGTAAGGCTGGGTGGTGAAATATAGAGCCGAAAGTTCATTACAAGTTATTTATTTAAAAAGAAACGTGGAGTATAAATACAAAGTGTTGAAAGTTAAACATTGGTTATAAGGATTGGAGATAATATAAAGTCAGGAATATAAATTAAAGTCCAACCATTATGGATAGTATTTATTTATCAAATTCTACTAATTTGATAAATAAACCCAAAGAAAGAAGAAGTCAATTAAGACTCAGGCTGGAGGAAAAGAACGGGGTAAACCAAGGGAAAATGCTGACAGAGCGATTGTAGACACACCAGCTCTCCTTAGGGGTCCAATTTCAGTTTTTTTGCGTCACACGATGATCTCTCTTCTCTGGAATTTACTTGTATTGAAGATCACTATTCTAGGAATAAGGAGTTATTTTCTCCAAAAATAACCCTAGCCAAACATTGACAATGCATCAAGGATATCTTTCAATGCTTCATAAGCACATTTGTTCTACTTCTAAATCATGTCTTGGAAGTGGTTGTTGTGCTGGAAATTATTCACCAGTTGGTTTCATACCAAAGTCTTTTTCACATTTTCAGCATCCAATACATGAAAAACATAATGGTTTAAAACAACATAAATATTTGAAATTTTGCAAGAATTGTCTGGCACACTTTGAATATGAATTTTGAAGTCAAGTGCATGATGTTTTATAGGATCAAGTGTCATTTTGAATACCAAATGTTTCACAAGAAACTTCTCAACATGCTACCTTGCAGTAAGGATTAAATGACAATATTGCATCAACTATTTCCATAATAAAAGTGCACCTCGGCCATAAGACTAAACAACTACAAATGTTGTAGATCTAACAAGACCACACAATAAAATGTATTCCACAAGGCCAATACTGTATGAAAAATGAAAATGAGTTTGCAACCAAAAATACCTTAGGCAACTAATTCAATTAGATACACCAAACCATCAGCAAAAAGGAAAACCAGCCTACTCAAAAGGCAAGCGTTTACCTCCTTTGACAAAATTTTGAGTTCCGAAACAAGGGCCTTTATTTTCTTGTCAATGCCCCTAGTAATTTGAACGGGGTTTGCACCTGCTACAAAAACCTAAAAAAAAAGGTTTCATTTCAAATTATTTTCCACAAATTTAAGATACAGCCATTGTCAGTTTTGTATTTCCTAACAAGCTCATAAATTTTGACAAAAGAACCAAAATTTTTTAATACCTGATAGCAACTTTTTCACTCAAAAACTATCTTAGACTCAATAAGCCCAACCCAAAACTAAAAAACCAAACACCATAAGACCTTACAAAAATGAATAGATGATCTTAATCCAATACTATCGACAAAAAGTTACCTTTACACCCTCACTTATTAAACCCTGTGCTGTTGAATTTTAACTTCAACTGCTGCAGCAGAAGGACGGATGCAGCAGCAACATTTTTTTTTGGAGGTTTCTTGCATGCCATCCAGAAATTTAATTCAGCATTTAAAATTCCTACAAGTTTTTTTTGTAGACGGCCGCATCCATATTTTTGTATAGGATTGTATTTAAACACAACAACCAGCATTAACGTAATTCACCAACCAGAAATTAAACAAACAGAAATTTACCCGACAGTTTTGTAAATTCAAAAGGAGGACACGCGGAGCATTAATATTGGATCGCATGAAATTGAAGGGAATCTGAAAACCTGAAAACCGGACCCAAATTTTTTATAGGGCACATTGGATTGAGAATTCGAGTTAAAATTAGGCAGACGTCAGCATCCCATTTTGGAGCGCGAATTTGGTTTGAAATTCAATCTATTCAGACTTTTGAAGTCCGATGGAAAGGGTTCTTTAATTTTTTGATAGTTTAATATATACATATGTTTTAAACATATGTTATATATATATCATATGCGAAATGAAAGGTGGGCCATAGAATTTAGTTTTAATTTTTTTTTTTTTTTAAAGAGGGTTTATTATAATATGTTTTATATGTTACGGCATATAAAAATAAAAAGGACAAAAAATCTTGGTAGTTTTTTTTATAGACAATACGTAAATTTTTTATTACACAGCAGTGTGTAAAAATTGAAAGACTGAGTGTAACTTTTTAAGTGTGTATTCACAACAGTGCGAAAGTGCAAAACACAACAGAGTGTTTTAGAGACAGAGTATGTTTGTTTTGAACAGACAGTGAGTTGGTTTTATGCACTGCGTTTTGTAGCAGTCATAATTTTGTAGTCCCTCTCAGTGAGGAAGAAGTGTAATAGTTTTTTTTTGAGTTATTGAAGGGAATAGAAGTTTGTTTTCAAAGTATTGAAACTCTGTCTCCTGTCAAAGAAATTTTTATTTTCTCTGTGTTAGAGGAAGGGAGATTTATTCTCCATTCATTTTTCTAGAATTTTTCAATATTCCAACATGTGCAAGAACAACAGATGTTGTGGTTCCATCCCCAGCTAAATCATTTGTCTTTTCCGCAGCTTGCCTTACCAACTTGGCCCCAATATTTTCAACTGGGTCCTCTAATTCAACCAATAAAAAGGCCAAAACCATAGCATTGAGATACATTTCATTACACCGTCAATAACAATAAAATTTGACTCAGCCATAACCCTTTCCTTTTATTGTTGTGAAAAGCTTTATGCATTACTCTAATGTGGCTAGTCCATAGGCCAAGTAGACCACTGGGTAACAAATATGTTTCCTTTCACCTTTGATTTTTCAAATTATGCCTACCAAATCTAAGACATTTAAGAGGGGGAACTAATACAACGTTAAAAATAAAACCAGAGCACACATCTACAAATTACCTCCTTAGCTACTGTCACACCATCATTAACTATTTTCGGAGAACCATGCTTTCTCTCCAAGACAACATTTTTCCCTTCGCCCCAAGGGTGACTCCAACAAGATCAGCAAGTTTGTTCACACCGCCTGCAAGACAAATTGACAATGCTTTCAGTAAGTGTGCAATTGAATGCCGGACCATATGCCAAAACAACCCTCCATGAAAAATTAAAATAACACATTAAAATCGAATATAAGTGGACAAGGAAAGATCCACCGCAGTGAAGTTTCACGTGCAGGTGACCTTCCTTTAAACATAATTTTTTCTCCGACCTGCAATTTTTTTGTCACTGAGCCATCCTTGTTGAAGTACAACTCCTTTTCCATAGCTCTTGTATTAACTACCTTCTCTCTATCGCATAATCTCAGAGTCCCTCTTCTTCTTGAGCGATTAAAGGAAATGGGTGAAAAAACTGAAAGAGAAGACAATTGTCTGCCATAATTATCAAACATTGCACCCAACTTCTTCCCCTTTCCATTGTTACCCAATGAGGTAGATGTGGAAATTGTTGTCATACTTCCCAAAGCAGAGGCCATCTTCTCTTTTGCTGAATATAGAATTACAAGATCTTCATATTAGTATGAACCTTAAAAAACATGACTCCCATTGCTAAAAACCATTTTTAAGTTGTAACAAGCAAACTAAACAACTATCGCAACTTTTGGCAACTTCTGGAGCATTAAGAGAGAAACAACCAAAGAGAAATACAACCACAATCCTCATTTTAATGAGACCGGACTATATATTTGCATTAAGATAATAGAAAGAAATCACGACTATATTAAGGCCAACACAAAACAATCTTTAACCAGTGTCTCTCGCAGCCTTCAGGTTTCCATGCTAGAGGTTTCATATTTTTAATTTAAATTCTTGACCTCTCGTTCCCATCTATGAATGCATCCAATGGGATATCTACATCAAATGCTCCTTTATATCCCCAAAAAAAAATTCCCTACTACAAGAGCACCAGTATTGATGGATCACCCCACACCATCCCACCCACTAGAAACGGTGAAAAAGGAAACCCGAGAAACCTTCTAAAATATCTCAAGATGAATATATGGGTGGTTCTTATGAACCAACCAACCATTCAGAACATTCTCATCAATCCAAACCATGAGTATTATGTGACAATATTCAAGCAGGCACTGAATCGGATTTCTGAAGCTATGTTAGAGAAACCCTAAACTCTCACTGAAAATAGGTGAAATGTGGCACCACTCGGAGATTGACATGTGCCAATTGGTACAAGTGGTAGAAAATTGGCATGCTCAAACAACGAGGTGATGCAGGAATGACATGAGGGAGAAAATATCAGAAAAGCCCCAAATCTGGAGAACTAAAGCTCATCACCAACCCGAGATTGACAACTTTACATGATGTAACCTATGAAATCGTAAATGGATAAATCATAGTAACAATAAAGTAACCTATGTAACAATAAAGTCGGATTCATCCTGGGAGTGGTAATGGGAGAAATCATAGTGAACAACAGGAAACATGCATAGTTGCTTACAATCAAACAGATGAAAAAACACATACAAAAAACCTAGATAATAATCGTGAACAAGCTTAATATTGAATTATGAACTGTAAAGGAACTTACAAAATGTGACATTACGAACCTGGTCAAGCGCACAAGCAAAAATATCCTGGACATGACCCCGGTTGACAAGTTGTATTGCTCATGATGCAAGAGGATTTGTACCTGCACTGCCAAGTCAATCAAAATCCATCATTATCTATACAATAAATACAAGTAATTTATGTAGTATTTTTTACTCTAAGATGCATTCTTATGATAATGTTAGAACATATGTTGAAAATGTCAAAACATACCTGAATAAGCTCCTCTTCGTTTCAAGAACAATTTATTGGAGTCGCATGAACTTGGAACAAGCCTCCCACGATCCGAAAGAGTAGCAACTAAGTCAACAGTGACTTTTTTGTTGCTACACTGGATCAAGGGAGGTTTGCTCCAAGATTAAATCGCTCCAATAAATTATTCTCTACTAAACAGGGCCAACCACGTGAAGGTGGAAGCTCTTATGGCCCCTCACCCCCCTCACATCACTCTCAATTCCCCAATACCTAATCTATATTTCATTTTTTACTTTCATGAGCATAAAAAAAAAATTCAATAACTAATAAAAAAACAATTCAACAAAAAGTACGCAAGGAAACATTGCAATTAATGCTTGACATAAAAATAGTATGATAAATTAGTTTTTTATATAACGCAAAAAACGTTCCAAGTATGGTAACGTTTGTCTTATAATAATACAATATTTTACATTATCAAATTTTCTTTTTCTTCTTCCTATTTCTAAAGCTCCTAATTACATCATCAATATCATTGTGCTCTGCTCCTGTTTTGTGCCTTTCGACCCGCACTGCTGACCTAGTTGCGTAGTCACGATGTCTGGTCTCATCCAGTGACGGGGCATCGCCTACAAAAACAGATAATATTAAATTTTAATTGTCAGCTTTTAAATATCATTGAACTAGTTCGGTAATATTAATAAAAAAATTGCAATGAGATTATTTACCTGGTGCACCAGTTGTCGCCGCTGACCTAGTTGCGTAGTCACGATGTCTGGTCTCATCCAGTGACGGGGCATCGCCTACAAAAACGGATAATATTAAATTTTAATTTTCAGTTTTTAAATATCATTGAACTAGTTCGGTAATATTAATAAAAAAAATTGCAATGAGATTATTTACCTGGTGCACCAGTTGTCGGCGCTGACCTAGTTGCGTAGTCACGATGTCTCGTCTCATCCAGTGACGGGGCATCGCCTACAAAAACAGATAATATTAAATTTTAATTGTCAGTTTTTAAATATCATTGAACTAGTTCGGTAATATTAATAAAAAAAATTGCAATGAGATTATTTACCTGGTGCACCAGTTGTCGCCGCTGACCTAGTTGCGTTGTCACGATGTCTGGTATCATCCAGTGACGGGGCATCACCTACAAAAACAGATAATATTAAATTTTAATTGTCAGTTTTTAAATATCATTGAACTAGTTCGGTAATACTAATAAAAAAAATTGCAATGAGATTATTTACCTGGTGCACCAGTTGTCGTCGTTGGGACTGTTGCCCTGTCTTCCTCTCTGGTGGTAAGATCCTCAAGGGAAACATTCTCTGTCATTTAAACAAAAAACGTTATAAGGATAACCATCAAGGTATAATTAGAAAAAAATATAAGTGGAAATTAATTACCGTCACGGCCCTCACTGATAGTAGCATTGTCGGCCTGGTCCCCACTACAATGATCAGGTTGCACGTGAGGATCATCTACATCTGGCTCTAAAACTGGGTTATTTGCCTCGTCGGTAGTGCTGCTCCCCCGATTTAAACAAAGTTGTTAGAAATTAAATTTATGGACGAAAACAAACATATTGAAAGGTTAATGTTTTACCTTATCAAGCATTCTGGATCTTGGGACCTGCCCCAAGCTTCTGCGACGTTCAACTACGGCTTGATAGCCGAAATGGAAAGCGATTTTTTTATCTTCCTCTGTAGTTTCTGTTTCGAAGTCATCACCCTACATTACATATGATTGTGTATTTTTAATCATATTTGATAGGATTACAAAAACGTTGGAAGGCGATACAATTAATTATAAGATGTTTAGCTACTTAATTACAATTCTTGCAGCTAATTTCAAGTAGCCGCCCCGGCCTAGCTTGTGATGGCCCTTTTTTTCAATCCTAGCTTTGGTTGCCTTTGAGGTGTCAGGCAACCTAGCATCAAAAGATTGAAGTCAGATATGACGTAGCACACTTTTATTTTAGACATAGAGAAAATTAAAGCTATCGAATTAAAGTTGTAATTTACCTTGCGGGTCCAGTTGGCATTTTTCCTTCTTTCTTTGCCCTTTTCTCTTTTCCGTCATGGATGAGTGCTCTCCACTCACTCTCTGGAACTGCGAGAGGACACTCATATCTAGGGTTAAATTGCAATTGTGTCCTATAGGTGTCCCTGGTATATTTCAAATATTTTCCGGCTACCCGAGCCACCGCTGTTCTGTCAAATGTGTCGACCCCAAAAAGGGCTTCTAGATAATCTAGAAGTTATTTTTTCAGGTTGGAACTCTGGGAATTCCACCCTGTGCGTATGGTTGGGCCAAAAATTACCAACGCATGGCTCTCCAGATACCTGTAGAACTCATTGTTTCCTACACAGAAAAAAAGAAGAAGAAGATATTATCATTAATTTAAAAATAAAAATCATGATAAATATGTTTTAGATAAAGTACATGAAATAGTTAAAATATTAAAATTTACCTGGGAGTTGTACATGCTTTATGGGGACACCCTCATCGTTCACCAACAATGTGCCATTAATGGTCCCTGTGGTGCTGACACGTGTAGCTCCAGGAAACGCAATAATGTAGTTGGCCATATCAGCCTCATCATTGCCAACACGTTCAGCGGTTGGCTGGGTGTCTGCTTGGGCAGGGTGTGTTTCTTGGCTGGCACCTAAAGGAGTAGAAGGTGTACTAGAGGGTTGTTGGGCAATCTCTTGCCCTTGTGTCCCACTACCACCAACACCGGGTTCAGCAAGTGCTAGAAAACGCTACATACAAAAGAACTTTTTGTTAGTTTAGTCAATGTAAAAATTAAAAATCAAACTATCACAATTCATCTCATGCAGAACAAAAAAATATCCTTTTGACTTTTTATTATTACCTGATATCTTTCTAGCTGGCTCATAAGATGTTGTATCCTCTCTTCTGTTTCAGGTGTTTGAGGCGCGTCTATCAAAGTATTAAATTCCGACCTTGCATCTCGTGCCTTTTTTTGCAACAAGAACAATGGAGATAGGGATGAAGAAAGCTCTTCCTCAAAGAGGGAATCATCAGGCGTACCATGGCTAGGTGTCTACATATTTGAACAAAATTAATATTATTTCAATTATGTAAATAACTAAAATACCTGAAGATAGAGCAATGCTGTCACTTTACATGTTCTTCCGTTGGCCTCTTTCCGCGATCATCCCGTATCGGGGTTGTTCCTGTATTGCCCTGATCAGTCTGCCACATTGCAATAAAATTATAAATGTAAAAACTTGAAAACAATATCTAACTTGAAAACACAAAATGAAAACCGAAATAATTTCTAATAAGACACCGGAAGACAGAGTTAGAGTTTCAAATATGCCTTGCATTGAATTCAGTCCTGGAAACATGTCATTGCACATTAAGGCACCCAAACATTCAATCCACAAATGATATATTTAACTAGGCTTCTCCTATTCTGGGAAACACCATACCTATAATGCATTCACTTGCATGTATAAAGGGAAAGGAAAACATGTTTTCATACAACGGTGACAAAGGCATCTTGGGGAAAGGTATCTTCACTTTTTATTTATGTTGTTCACCCACATCACTCTCGTGTTTTCACTAATCCTGTTTTGTCATTTTTGGATTCAAATTAAGTTAAGGCCTTAAGTATTTTTTGACCTTTCGGTGTAGTTTTTATAAGTGGCATGTATGGATTTTCCATTAATTCCGCACTTTTTCTCTTCATGCGCATGTTTCCCTGGAAATCAAATGCATGATTTAGTCCCATACATTTAACAAGTTGTTGGATCAACTCCATTGGAAATATCATGTTTCCTATTCAATCAAAATTTATCTCAGTTAGGGTAGGTAGGAAGGTTTTCCCTTTGTATTAATAGGGCACTTCTAGCTTGCATTTTTATTATATCTTTCAAATTTTGTGTCGTTTCAATTAGGGCATGAATTTTTGCAACTTTCAAGGTGAGAATGAACAAAGACAAATTTTTGTGATGGATGAATGTATATGACTCCATGGCCAAAGGAAAAGGCACTAATCTACTTCTTCAAATATCTATAGTTCTCATTCACCTCATACAGAGATGGTCCCTGATTTTGAGCCAAATGTTGCAGCAAAAAGTTCCCCCCCTCCATAATTTGATATTCAATGGAAATTTCTTAAATTGATGATGGGGCACGATTACGGAACATTGGCACATACATATGTAATGGAATTCCAAGATCATGATATATGTTTGCATATTTTTATGGAGGTGGTGGAGCAAAAAAGAGGTCAAATAGAGCTGAAATTTTTCACATAAAAAGGATTGTGGGCTTGACTAATGGTTCCATTTAAAAAATTATATCTAGACAGAGAATAAGTGTAGCATGCAAACATGCATTGAAAATCCATCTGAGTTTGCATTGTATTACTTACGATGGATTCAAATTTGGGTTTCAAAATGCCAGGTTATGGCATGATTTTGTTGAGAAACCCTTAGTTGGATTCTCATGTTGGTTTAATTTATATTTTAAGTTTGTTTTGCAATCTTTGGGTGATAGTAACTCATGAACTAGGTTAACAATGTGTAACAATCATATTTCAAGAATAAAGTTGTGATTTTTTTATATTATTATTATTATCTATTAGCTACGAGTATTGACACCTAATGCCTGGAATTTTGACATCTTGATAGCATGGATAATTTCGAAAATGTTTCTAGTAATGTTAACATAATAACTATCATTACGTGTCTTCACTTTTGTCACCATAATAGACCTATGATATGGACTCATCACACAACTTCATATGTTATGTCCCAACAAGTTCAAACTGGTTGAACCTACCTCATAGTGTGGTTATTAAGGACAATTTTCTTGGTATATAACTCGATAACATAGACCACGTTGCAGTTCTAAAAAGAATCCTCAAGTGTCAAAAAAACTTCACAATATGTTCTACTATAAAGCCTTTTGGGATACCTGAAATAATATATGTATCATTGATGAATTTTAAAGTATGACAAGATCCATAGGGAAAGGAAATCAATGGAAGAGTGATCCACCAATGAGAACCTAGAATTTAGCATCAGATGAGTTAGAGTCTAGGAAATTGAAACCCTATAATTTTAATTAGTGATGAAGGACATCACATAGGTAATTATATTTTCATGTAGAATAATCAGTTAATTCAAATTTAAACTACATAATATGAAAGGCATACCATAAATTTTTCCACGTAAGTCCAAACAACCTATAAAAAGGGAAAACCTTCTTTTTCCATGGGAAATAATTTACCTTTCCTTTTTCAAGATAATCTAAATCACAAAAAAAATATGAACTATACTGCACACATTCTTGGATAATGTGAAAGTGGAAAAGGAATACCCTACACAAGTGATGCACACATGTACATTTGAACACTAATAGATTTTTGTAGTTGAAATGCAATGCTTGTTTTCATTTAAATGTAGGGTTTTTAAAGCAGGGAGAAATAATGGCTGCCAAATTAATAAGCGTTTCTTTGGGAAAAATTTAAAACTTGTATTGGGTGATGAAGATAATAGAGGGTATTGAATCTTGATTCTTGACCTCTAGAGAGAACCCTACAGCCTAACACAATCCAATGGAATTGACCAAAAAAACCCAAATAGAGTCAACCCTACTATAGGAGGAAGGGCCTGCAGTAAGAACTTACCATTTTGCAAGAGCTAAGGGCAAATGTTGTTCTGCAAGAGCTGAGGGTGAACGCTGAGGGAAAATGCTAAGGGAAAATGATGTTCTGCAAGAGTTGAGGGCGAATGCAGGGCGAATGCTGTTCTGAAAGAGCTGAGGGCGAATGCTGTTCTACAAGAGCTCAGGGCGAATGCTGAGGGTGAATGCTATTCTGCAAGAGCTCAGGGTGAATGCTGTTCTGCAAGAGCTGAGGGCGAATGTTGTTCTGCAAGAGCGGAGGGTGAATGCGCGCGTGATATCAGACGTTAATGTAGCACACATGTACATTTGAACACTAATAGAATTTTGTAGTTGAAATGCAATGCTTGTTTTCATTTAAATGTAGGGTTTTTAAAGCAGGGAGAAATAATGGCTGCCAAATTAATAAGCGTTTCTTTGGGAAAAAATTAAATCTTGTATTGGGTGATGAAGATAATAGAGGGTATTGAATCTTGATTCTTGACATCTAGAGAGAACCCTACAGCCTAACACAATCCAATGGAATTGACCAAAGAAACCCAAATAGAGTCAACCCTACTATAGGAGGAAGGGCCTGCAGTAAGAACTTACCATTTTGCAAGAGCTGAGGGCGAATGTTATTCTGCAAGAGCTGAGGGCGAATGCTGAGGGCGAATGCTGAGGGCAAATGATGTTCTGCAAGATTTTAGGGCGAATGTTGTTCTGCAAGAGCGGAGGGCGAATGCGCGCGTGATATCAGACGTTAATGTAGCTATTGCGACGGATACAAAACAATAAAATTATTTTTATGTAGCGCGCATATAAGTTTCAAATTTTTATGTAGCGCGCATATAAGTTTCGTATTTTTATGTAGCGCGCATATAAGTTTCATATTTTTATGTAGCGCGCATATAACTGTCGTTATACCGATCGGCGGAAAAAGCGTCGCTATTGCGACGGGTGCCTCCAAACGTCGCAATTGCGACATGTTTCTAAGTGTCGGTATTGCAACAATTTTCTATAAACGTCGGTATAGCGACGGTTTCGGGCGGGATGGAAAAAATTTGGGGAAATTTCCGACATTTGGTCAAAAGCGTCGGAACCAAGTGTCGGAATTTCCGTCAAATGTAGTAGTGTACCCAGTATCTCATTTGCATACTTTCCTTGAGACACAAAAATTTCACCATCCCGCTACCATATTTCCAATCCAAGGAAATAATGAACGAGACCCATATCCTTCATTAGGAGTGTGAAGTTAGAGAGAAAAAATGTATGAAGTTAAGTTTTTATAGCAACCTTACACGCTAAAATTCTTAGCTAACTCTAGAGAGATTACCTCTTTCTTTGTACTCACATATTTTCCATACCAGAAAAGAGAGAGTAGAGCATGTTTACATTTTAGTGGTGTTTTTCTCCCATAAGGATTTCCTAGGGAAAAAGGAGTCAAAAGCATCATTACTTTTTAGGGTTGCTTGTCTCCCATATAAGGATTTCCTAGGAAAATAATTGTGTTGATTGTCTAGAGATATTTATGTGTGTGTTTCATTATGTTCTCTATTTCTTACGTTGTGTTTCATTAAGTTTTATATTTCTTACATTTCTGCCCTCCTATTTTTCTTTCCAATCAAGGTTTATAAAATAACATGAGAAGCAACATGAGACTTGGAACAATCATTTTCATTATCTATATGGAAGGCAAAAAGGATTATATCCCCTTAAGCTTAAGCTTATGTAGTTTGTCAATTTTTATCATATATTTTTTGGTAAGGGTAAATGTTTTTTTATCTATAGTACAAGTCATGAGTTCTCCAATTTTACCTCATGTAAAGCATGATTCTAGGATTAATACAATTTGTACTTGGTTTTTTATTGTGATGATGCCCTGTCTCAATCACTTGGCCATCTCTTGATGGGTAGTTAAATCTTTATAACAATACTTAATTAAAATTTATATCTATTTGTATTATGTGAAATTATGTAAAAAATGGTATACTAATTTTCATAAAATTGGGTTGAGTTTATCATATATTTCAATGAAAGTTGATTAAATATGTTTTCTTTAAAAGGATCTAACAATTTTGGTAAGGTATGAATTTGCAATTTTGTGTGGCTCTCTATCAACCTTCACTTAATCATTTCTAGAAAAAATCTACTTGCTCATTCGTATACCCACTTTCTATTCAAATGCATGAGTTTTGAACTCTCAGTAACTATGTTTTTCCACGCAGGAAAATTATGTCACATTTTATACCAACTATAAATATTATTTTGAAGTTTGAATTACTGTTATTCTTTTATATAATTTAACATTAGATATAAGTTTAAATTGAAAGCTACTTAGATGAAATATAGCTTAGATATGGCATTTTCAAATTATTATCTATTTATTAAACTAAAGGACATAATTATTACACATGTTTAATTTACATTCAAATGCTTCTTTGATTTATCTCCTATAGCTTAATGTAATGCTAGATATATAATTTAATTTTAAGGCCCATGAGATAAATATGACTTCTATGTGACATTTGTATTGAATCATCTATTTGTTGTGTTATATGAACATAATTGGTACGCATATCTAATTTGTATTACTAATATGTCATGTCATGCTTCTTTAATTTATCTTTTATAGATTACCATAGCATCCCTTTTTAATCTATCCCTTTTGACTTCGAATATGTGGGTAATACTCATCCGAATATTTTTCTATCATAAAGCAATGAGTAAAATTGTATTCCATTTGTGTCAATGTTAAGGTTAAGCACATGGATTAAATTTTTATATAAGATACATTGCCACGGTGTACATTATATCTAAAGAGTCCAAAACCTCATTCAAGACCATATGTTTTGCCGGTGTAGTTTGATTGGTTATATTGCATTGCTTTTGCAGTTGTTGCTGTGGGCCTCACCATCTAGTGATTTTAGGTAAAAAAATTATTTACATGGAATTTTTATGTATCCTAGAATGTTTATTATTTATCACTACTAGCCTTGGTGATTTAGTTGTTTGTTTTCATGCTACTTGGTTACCCATATTTAATAGTTGTTCATGTTTAATTCATTGTTAAGGCTTTTTATTGGCCTATCAGGATAAAAAGGACATGGTAGAGAAAATCAAACAATATTAAAATTTTCATAAATAGTTTCTAGATATAGAAACATTTTCTAATTTTGATTGTAAATTCCAAGGCTTAAAGCAATAATTTTTCTAATAATTCTTTTTAATTAATAAATAAAAAAGAAGCATTTTCAATCAAAATCACATCCAACATATAATAAAAATAATAAAAACAATTTAAAACTTCATACACTGACATTACTATATGGCAAAGAGCATAAAAATATACAAGCATAAAATCCTTTTATATAATAATGGAGAGCTTCAAATATACAAGAATAAAAATCTTTCAGTTTTAAACAATCATATTTTAAACAATTAAAACTTGGAGAATAGTGATGCCACATTGGTGGCAATTGCAGAATAAAACACAAAAACTTACCATTAGATACACAACTACTTAGAATTTGAAATATGTCAAAGTAAAAATGTACTCATACACACAACTTTTTTAGCTGGTGTGATTTATTGCAGGGATATTTACTTTCATTATATCCGCATTTGAATAATGACGCAGATCATTTACTTTCTGAAATGCCCAGTTACTTGGATGTATAGGCTAATTGAGGAAGAGGCAACTAGGAAGTCTTGAAAATGGCAAGGCCATACTTTTCTTTTTTCCTCATTCACAAGTGTCTGACGCTAGAGCTCAGTCTTTATTAAATATAGAAGTCGTGAGCAATACTCAGATATTGCCACATATGAAAATAAATCCAAAAACGTTGTTCTGTCTGTAGAACTGGAAAATTGAAACGAATTCTGT
Organism: Pinus albicaulis; assembly: GCA_034641835.2. NCBI lineage: Eukaryota > Viridiplantae > Streptophyta > Pinopsida > Pinales > Pinaceae > Pinus > Pinus albicaulis. Next base: position 391,527,859 of record CM076569.1, on the reverse strand, counting down.
GTAACTGAAACAGGGTTTTTTTGGTTTGTATTTTTGGAAGTTGCTTTAGAAACATACCTTGAAGGCGAGGACTACAGTACACAACACACAATTATTTCTAACTTAGGTGCTAGATCTGAGAGTATCTATTCCACCAAAATTTCTGGTGGCAGGTTCTACCCAGCTTCAGGCCTTTTGAGATGCCAGTTGGAAGGAGCAGGCCACAGCAAAAACGAAGCCCCGGTACCTAAGCATTGTGTTAATAAAATTGTTGGTGGCAATTTTTATCCAGCTTCACCCCTTTTGCGATGCCAGTAGGATGGAGTAGGCCACAGACAGAGAAATTAAAACTGAAATGCAATTAATTGATTAATTGCAAAGGAAAATTACAGTCCACTCACTCCTTGCACAAAGCTCGGTGCCGCATTTGCTGGATAAGGAGATATCGGTGATGACTTCGTGTATTTGTGATTTTGAAATGAGACTAAAAAACAAATTTTCCTACTGCTGTGAAGTGGGTATGATGAAGAATGAAATAGCTTCCGTTGCAGTATACGGTTCATTTTCACTACAGAATCCCTTTCAGAAAATTTACAGAGAGGAGGACGTTAATAATGGGTGACGTTCCAAATATTAATTTTAGAGACTATGACACTAGTCAAGAACACACCTCTCTTCAAATTTGCGAATTTATTTATGTAGGTTTGGAGCAGTTAGTTTAAGAAAACTTGTCAAAACAAAACTGACTTTAATCTATCAACAAGAATTCACTATTTTTTTAACTATACAACATATGAACATAGGATTAAAAAAATTTAAAAATAATAATAAATTAAATTAAACTAAATGATACAACATATGAGAGAGATATTTACGAATTCTCTATTTTTTTAAATCCTTGCATGCAACAAATTTGAAATTTGACAAATTGTATGCACTGTGGAATACAATCAAAAGAATATTTTGTCAGGAAACTTGACCCCTAGGGAGATAAGCTAATTTTATTAGCGTCCACAGAATTGGATCAATGGAACTAAAAAAATATGTCCAAAGTGAGTACAACGCAAGAATGAAAAAACTCTTATAAATAGTGAGTGAAAATGTATGAAAAAAAACAAAAACTTACATCATAAGCAAGCATCTAAATGATTTTCTATAAAACAAGCTTTCATCCCACTTCCCAAACAATGTTTAATGAATTCGAGCCTTACCCGCGTGGACGGTAGTAGCACCAGGGCGTCGACAGCAGCAACAACGCGAACACGATACACAAAAATTTCTCGGCGAGAACAATGAAACAGTAAACCATAAGCACTCGCGAGCGATTTATTTATAGAAACTAGTTCGGCCGAACTATTTTAAAATTAAAAGTTCGGCCGAACTCATAGTTCGGCCGAACTTTTTTAGTAGTTTGGCCGAACTTTAATTGCCGGTTTTCCAAACTCCGGCAAAAATTCTGTTTTCCAGCGCCGTCAGTGTGCCGTCATTGTAAACGGAATCTAGAGTTCAGCCGAACTTTATAAAAAATTTCGGCCGAACTTTGTAATAGTTCGGCCGAACTTGTAAAAATTTTCGGTCGAACTATTGTTGGAAAAAAATTTCGGGCCCTGATTCTCACAAAAGTGTAACCCAGCTTCACGTTTCCGCCAATACCTTGATTTTTCTCTCTTCTTTCAATTGGGATGGAATTTTCCACCTCAAGAGGGTTGTTAGTTGTTTTCTAACTAAATTTTTAAAACATTTTTTCTTGTTTTATTTATTTATTTTTTTCTTCAAGGAGGTGTTTCCTTTAAACTCTAGAAGAAGCATTGTAAGTGGCCTGATTATAGTTGTTATTAGAAGAAGTTTTCTGTGATCATCGGCAAGACAACCCTTAGAGGGTGAAAATTGGGTATGTTATACCTATGGAAAAATTTGGCTAACATCCAATTAGATATGTTATACATAGTTCAAAATTAGAAGATTGCAGACTATATAGTTGCACATAAAAATACACTACTCCTCAAATATCAGGGTAAGTCCAAGATTATTTATTGAATATAATTTAGTCAGATGATACAACTATCCCACAACTCTACAATAGAGAGACCAACATGGAAAAAAAAACTTAAAATCGATCAATGCACTCACTTTCATGGGAATTTCATGAACATTTTTATTTTCTTATATAATGCACTTTTACCCACATCTTGAGATCACACGAAAATGGTATTCATAATAAAGTTTTATGGGTGAACCATTTCAAATGTTTAGTTACATTACATTTATTACGATACTCAAATATTTACATTACATTTCTCATGTTACATCTACACATGTACCCTATATTAAATTGTAGCCAAATAAATTTTACATAATCATAATAGGTTTTAGAATATTCAAAAATCTGAAAATTTTACTTATTTCAAGTCACTGTCCATTTCATTTTTTTGAGAAATCTACCATCCATATAAAACTGAATGTCATGATTAGCTTCAGAGAGTTCAATCTTTTAGTCTATTTTTAAGTATTAAATAAATTTAAAAAAAAAAAAAAACATAAGCATAAATAGATGTAATCAAAGCTTCAAATCAATGGAAATATTTGAATGTGGGAAATTTAAATTTTGGTATGATTATTTATAATAAGAAAGAAAATATTAACCATTCGCTAAAAAAAAATTTATTTGTGTCCATTGAATATCACTTTATCTTATCACTATATTCTCTTATCTTGGCTAATTATTCTGTAATTGCCTCTTGTGTATGCCGACTGGATCTGTCCTACCCATTCCCCTGGCCAAAGACTCCACTGTAGAGTCTTTTGTACCAGCCTACATGTGACCCTCAATGAATAAAATATCCTCTTATAGTGCACATGCTGGGTTTCAATAAGATAACATCGTTGTATACTAAAAAAAACAAAGAAAAAATTTTGGAGATCAACCGATAGGGCATTTATGCGCTCGTACTCGTATTATATAAAGTAACAAGATGAATGAAAAAGCAGTAAGCCACGACTAAGTGCATGGTGGCTAATCTGGATTCTAACTATTAGTGTTGTCTATAGATTAAAAAAAACTATCTAGACTCTAAACCTACATAGATGAGAATCTGATAATAAAAAAATAGGAGCCTGGATGAAAGTGAAGAATCCATATTAAAATTATATAGAATAATCATTTGAGCATGAAAGGTATTATATAGAATACTCATTTGGCCGCGCATTCAGGAGCTATAATTTCATATTTGGCATAGGCAATTTTAGTAATTTTAGGCATAAGTTAATATGTTGTTTGATTTTTAAGGCCTCCTAGTCATTAGGAAAGTTGAGTTTTATGATCAGGATTACTTGTGGCATCCTATGTATTTTTCAAACTCCAATACACCAAGGAAAATATGTGGAGGAAATTTGGGGGAAGTGTGATTGTCCATAAAATGTAGATCGGATTTGGGGAACTTGTAGCTGTTTTCCTTGGACCCTACTAGTTATTAGAGGTTGTATTTGGAGCAGTTAGCAGGAAAAAGCATAATATGCCCAAGAAAATTAGTGTTGGAGTACGTGTGGTTTGGGAGAAAAGATAAGGGGTTTTAGGAGTTAAGGGTTTTAAGGGTTTAGGAGCAAGGGGTTAAGGGTAAAGGGTAAAGGGTTAGGGCTTCTGGGATTTAGAGGTTAGGGGTTTGAGGTATAGGGGGTTTAAGGGTTAGAGGTTAATGGCTTAGTGGTTAATGGATTCAAGGGTTAAAGATTAATTAAAAAGGGCTTACATGTTAGGGGATTTTAGGGTTAAGTGCCTAAGGGTTATGGTATTTAGGTGTCAGCGAGTTAAGGGTTAGTGGTGAATGAGTTTAGGGGTTAGGGGTTATGGGTTAAGGATAAAGGTTTAAGAGGATATGGGATTAGGGTCTATGGGGTTCAAGGATTCTAAGTTAGGAGTTAGGGGTTAAAGGGTTAGTGGCTTTGGGTTTAAGGGATCAAGGGGTTAATTTGTTATGATTCAGGGGTGTAGGGGTTAAGGGATTGTGGTTTTGGGGTTAAATGGATAGGTATTTTAATGGTTATGGGTTAAGTGTGTATGGGTTGTGATAATGTGGCCTCTAATCCCCTTGTCACAACTATTGGGGTTTCCCCTATCAATTTCTCTCATTTACTTACCTGTAGGTCCCCTAGCCCCTATGCCATAAGGCCCTAAGGCTCCTTCTCATTCTCTAATGTTAGGATTATAGATCTCAGTAAACCATGCTCGAACCTCTCACTTATACCCATCCATGCTACCTTTATGTCCCCTTGTCCCCTTCAATACACCAAAAGATCCCCCTCCCCCAAAATTCCTGATAATTGAACATTTGGAGGTGATAATTTAACAAATTCACAACTAGTCAATTTATAATGGTGCCTTGGAGCTATTAGATGTCATTTCATTGAGCTATAGTGATAGGTGAGAGATATGCATAGCTCACTAAAGGTGTATCAAGAGGATATTAGTCTATTGGCTATAGAATTTTACTCTTTTTATTTGTTACTTAGAGAAATGGAAAATATGTGGAGACAATCTTTATTCTTCTTCTTTCATCGGGTCATGTAAAATAAATGAAGCAAATAGTCTCAACCCCTTGGAGAAGGAAAGTTTAGAACAATAATTAGCATGAACAAACAAAGAATCCAATGAGTTAAGTTTAGAGGCGTCTCCCTTTGTAAACAAGCATCCATAATCTTGTTAGAGTTAGTATGAATCTTTACTAGAGGTTGAGTAGTCTTCACATCACTAATCACATCCAATTGAAAGGTACCAACCCATACAATAAAAATGATGTTTCCAAATAAGGTGTAGTTAATATCAATAATATCACCTTATGAATCTATTACAATATGATTTGGAAAGTACATTTCCATACATGTGTGAAAGAAACAATCCATCTGGTTAGCAAAAGGAAGTCTTTTTGAAGACCTCAAGAAACCCCCTTGAAGAGACATGAAGGGTTTGAAACCATATAATAAAAGTCGATCTATGAACCCCATTTCTGATGTGTTCTATGCATGTGTTTTTTCACTCGGTTTGACATGTGATAGACAATATATGAAGCCTTTTTTTCCACGTATCATCTTCATTAGATATCATGTTGCTAAGGGCCCACTTAATTGGGCTTCTTTTAGATTATTTTACTGTGCTGGACCTTTGTAATATTTTTGAATTTTGTAAATTAAACGTTCAAGACTGGTTTCCCCGTATGAGGGCAGTCTTCTTAATTTTTGGATTTTTTGATGACAAATTTGCCATGAGTCTGGCCAGGCAATGTTTTTGACTTCGGTGTAATTTTATTCGCAATGTTAATAGATTAACTTTACTTAGAATTCTCACATGATTAGTGTTTTTATTGATCTGTTCAAGGATTTTGGGTACTTTAATTTGTATTTGGAACAATGGACGTCGGTACTCTATCTGTTGCTTTACTGTTCTACATACTGCTATTTCACTTTCTTATAGATGCCTCGGGCATATTTGGATGCTTTCTCAGATTCTCGATAATCTCCATGTGGACAGTTACTGGATTTTATATCATGTCCCTGTATCTGACATGGGGTATTTTTCTATCATTGTCTGGGGTGGGACTTCCACTTTTCTGGATGGATATTTGGGTTCCAATATTCATATGTGAAAATGTAATGACTTCATGGACTGTTTTACTTCATATAATATATTCAAAATAGCATTTTTTCTCTTGTGAAAAAAAAATGATTAATGTTTATCACTCTGCCTTCAAAACTAGCGATGTTGGTCTATGTTGCTGGTTTATTGATATGGTCTAATGGTATTTTTATATTTTCGACATATCACACTCCTCACATGATTAGCGTTTTTCTCTGTTCAAGGATTTTGGGTACTTTAATTTGTATTTGGAACAATGGATGTCGGTACTCTATCTGTTGCTTTACTATTCTACATACTGCTATTTCACTTTCTTATAGATGCCTCAGGCATATTTGGATGCTTTCTCAGATCGTCGATAATCTCCATGTGGACCGTTACTGGGTTTTATATCATGTCCCTGTATGTGACATGGGGTATTTTTCTATCATTGTCTGGGGTGGGACTTCCACTTTTCTGGATGGATATTTGGGTTCCAATCTTCAGATGTGAAAATATAATGACTTCATGGACTGTTTTACTTCATATAATATATTCAAAATAGCATTTTTTCTCTTCTGAAAAAAAAATGATTAATGTTTATCATTCTGCCTTCAAAACTAGCGATGCTGGTCTATGTTGCCGGTTTATTGATATGGTCTGATGGTCTTTTTATATTTTGGACATATCACACTCCTCACATGATTAGCGTTTTTCTCTGTTCAAGGATTTTGGGTACTTTAATTTGCATTTGGAACAATGGACGTCGGTACTCTATCTGTTGCTTTACTATTCTACATACTGCTATTTCACTTTCTTATAGATGCCTCGGGCATATTTGGATGCTTTCTCAGATTGTCGATAATCTCCATGTGGTCCGTTACTGGGTTTTATATCAAGTCCCTGTATGTGACATGGGGTATTTTTCTATCACTGTCGGGGTGGGACTTCCACTTTTCTGGATGGATATTTGGGTTCCAATCTTCAGATGTGAAAATGTAATAACTTCATGGACTGTTTTACTTCATATAATATATTCAAAATAACGTTTTTTCTCTTGTGAAAAAAAATGATTAATGTTTATCACTCTGCCTTCAAAACTAGCGATGCTGGTCTATGTTGCTGGTTTATTGATATGGTATGATGGTCTTTTTATATTTTGGACATATCACACTCCTCACATGATTATCGTTTTTCTCTGTTCAAGGATTTTGGGTACTTTAATTTGTATTTGGAACAATGGACGTCGGTACTCTATCTATTGTTTTACTATTCTACATACTCCTATTTCACTTTCTTATAGATGCCTCAGGCATATTTGGATGCTTTCTCAGATTTGTCGATAATCTCCATGTGGACCGTTACTGGGTTTTATATCAAGTCCCTGTATGTGACATGGGATATTTTTCTATCACTGTCTGGGGTGGGACTTCCACTTTTCTGGATGGATATTTGGGTTCCAATCTTCAGATGTGAAAATGTAATGACTTCATGGACTGTTTTATTTCATATAATATATTCAAAACAACATTTTTTCTCTTGTGAAAAAAAAATGATTAATGTTTATCACTCTGCCTTCAAAACTAGCGATGCCGGTCTATGTTGTTGGTTTATTGATATGGTCTGATGGTCTTTTTATATTTTGGACATATCACACTCCTCACATGATTAGCGTTTTTCTCTGTTCAATGATTTTGGGTACTTTAATTTGTATTTGGAACAATGGACGTCGGTACGTACTCTATCTGTTGCTTTACTATTCTACATACTGCTATTTCACTTTCTTATAGATGCCTCGGGCATATTTGGATGCTTTCTCAGATTGTCGATAATCTCCATGTGGACCGTTACTGGTTTTATATCATGTCCCTGTATGTGACATGGGGTATTTTTCTATCATTTTCTGGGGTGGGACTTCCACTTTTCTGGATGGATATTTGGGTTCCAATCTTTAGATGTGAAAATGTAATGACTTCATGGATTTTTTTACTTCATATAATATATTCAAAACAACGTTTTTCCTCTTTTAAAGTTTCATTATTTTTTTTTAAATTGAACCCTCCGTCGGTATACCGACGCCTTGTAAGCTTCAGAATTGCGACAACTCAGAAACGTCGGAAGAGCGACAGTATAAAAACGTCGGACCACATTTTGTCGAAATTGTGACAGTTTACAAACGTCAGAAGAGCGATGTTTAAAACGTCAGACCACATTTCGTCGAAATTGAAACAACTTACAAACGTCGGAAGAGCGACGTCGAAAACGTCAGACCACATTGCGTCGGAATTGCGACCGTTTACAAACGTCGGAAGAGCGACGTTCAAAACGTCGGACCACATTTCGTCGGAAGTGCGACAGTTTACAAACGTCGGAAGCGCGACGATTCGTGAGACGTCGGAAGAGTGATGCTTGTTCGGAAGCGATGGAAGAAGTGTCGATAGTGCGACACTTTTTAAGTGCGTCGGAACTGCGACGGCATGAAAAACCATGTTTTGTCCGCCCTTGAACTGTCGCTCTTGCGACGACTATGTGTCGGAATAGCGACGAATTGGCCGTCGGAATTTCCGCCAAATTTTCTAGTGGTAAGTTTAACATAGAGAGATGCAAACCCATGGATACTCCTCTTCCAATAAAATGAAGGAAAGAGGATGCTACTTCTGGAGAGGTAGTGGATGCTACTGCGTATCGACAGTTAGTGGGTTCGCTAATGTATCTAGTGAACACGAGACCAGACATTTGCTATGCGGTTAAACAACTCAGTCAAGCTATGGTTAAGCCTACTAAGCTCTTTTGGAAGGCGGGGAAGCATGTCCTGAGATACTTGAGGGGCACATTAGAGTATGGTATATGGTATAAAAGAACGGATGGAGTGAAGTTGCATGGCTCCACGGATGCAGATTGGGCTGGAAGTCCATCGGACAGAAAGAGCACATCAAGGGGGATCTTTAGCATTGGATCTGTAGGTGTTTCTTTGTATAGCAGGAAGCAGAGTTTTGTGGCACTCAGTTCAGCAGAAGAAGAATACATGGCAGCAAGCCAAGCTGCATGTGAGGCTATCTAGATGAGAAAGATCTTGGTTGGTTTGTTTGGTTCTCAGATGGATCTGACAGTGATTTATTGTGATAATCAGAGTTGCATTAAACTCTTGATTAATCCCGTGTTTCATGATAGGTCCAAGCATATAATTATCTAGTACCATCATCTCAGAGATTGTGTGCAGAGGAGAATCATGTTGCTTCAGTACATTCCCACGAAAGATCAGGATGTAGATATTCTGACAAAGGCACTCACTAGGAGAAAATTTGAATACCATAGAGGCAGGATTAGGGTGAAGGATAATCCATTTCTTGTTGAGAGGGAGTGTTGAAATTCAACAAGAAATTTTTGGCTCCGATGATCCTAGTGAAAATTAAGCACCTACACTAGGGTGGGGTCCACAAGCTATTTTTAGGTGCATGTCTATTTTTATTATCCCTTAATTTAGATGGACATTAAACTATAATCTATTCTCAATGTGGACTTGAAATAGTTAACTGAAGTGGAAAAATCAGTTAGCTAAGTGGATTTTGAGTTAGAGGTTGGTTGGTGGGACACGTAGAGTAATTATAGTTGTAACTGAGTGATTCTAGTTGTAACAGAGTTCGAAGTGCAGTAGTGCACGAGTTTGTGAAAGTTGTAAATAGTTTAACTCATTTAAGTGAGTTAAACTCAGTTGTGCTAGTTGTAACTGAAGATACACTAGTGAGAGATCTAGTGAATTAAATATTAATTAATTCACAATCAATTATCTCACATGCAACTGAGGATTTACTAATATTAGCTGCATGCATGTCAGATCTATTGGAGACCTAGTTGAGTTCTAGGTGAAAGGGAAGTTGACTATCAGTTGTGACATTATCTGCTTGCACACATGCAAGTAAACACACATTGGATGTTCCCATGATACTTGCGTAGTCAAGGTAGGCAAGATTGCATCAATTCAGGGATTTCATTCAACAGGGATTGCGCAGTGAAGGAAGGTTGTTTGGAGGGAGTAAATTGGCTAAGGGATTTGCCAATTTTTGTATGACAGCGTGAGAAAATTAGCTGATGTACTGAGGGTTCTTGTGAGAATGGTTTTGTATGTAATTGTTTCATGATCCATGATATAATATAAAATAGAAGATAGTGGGGTTTTTAGCTGTAAGCTTTCCCCGTGAAATTATCTGTGTTGTGTGTGATTGATCTTTCTTCATGTTCATGTGATTGGCGATTGTGTTTTTAATTCCACAAAGATTTGTAGAAGCCATTAAGTATTTAACTTTAGCATATTGTTAGATTGGGTGAATCCAAGATATACATGCATATTGTATAATTTATACATTAAATTTTCTCCAAATCATAGTTAATATATTGTATCATAGTTGAGGAACATAATGGGAAGGGAATTGTCTTTGTAATTTATCAACTTATATTGTAGTGATCCATAAATATAACAAAAACATTAATAATCTAATATAGACTAGTTGGCGTATTCATATGTGATAATGGACCCAAATAGTAGTTTTTATCTGCATAAATGCTCATCATACTTGGGAATTCTTGATATCATCGACCTCTAGCCCTGGACTTATTCACTTAGCGTTCTACATTATCTCGTTATATACATGTATACAAGGCTATCCTATTATTGTATAATTTTTACTTCAATTCAGTTTATTCTAGACTTAGCTTTGGCATTTTCTAGGATTTGTTTTGCACTCCCACATTGTATAAGTAATCTACAACTTGATATTTTTAGCATGTAACTTAGGTGGCATGATTGTGCCTAATATTTCCTTGAATTTTGAATACTAATTTTAATAAGGTGGTATTTTCTATGGTGACATTTTATTTTCTTTTTTATACAGTTCAATTGGCCACATAGAAGCCATTATTTCCCAATTGAAGAAAACTAGTTCGAGTTTCTTGCTTTTATGGGGGAAAATGACATTGACATCAATATCGATGATGTTGAGGTATATATTGTATAAATCCTTTATAGTATACTTTATTTTATATTCCAATGTTCATCATCTTTCATGTCTTATACTATGCATTGTATCTTCTTTCTTTTTCAGAAAAGGAACTCAGTATTGATGGTAAGAAGTAGGAATTGAAGAAAGAGGAGAACAATAACACTGAAGCAGAAAAATACAAATTAAAGAGAGAGAGAAGAGAATTGGTCTAGTGGTACCTGTAGAGTCAATATATCGCATAAGAGACACACATAGAGATTGATGGTAAAGTCTTCAGAGTTGGTGAATTCACCTGCAATGCCTTGGAAACCCAATGATAATATTTTGAAGTGATGAAACAATATTTCATGTGTAAATTGTACTCCAACCAATATTAAGTTGGAAACTCATATTTTAATACTTGATATTTTATATATATAATTTATGTGGTTGAAATTATTTATAGTTGCACTTGATATTATTTAGTATTTTAATTAACATATGTAACTTTGTGTTTCATATTAATTAATTTATGGTGATTTATAATGAACAAATAAAATCAATCTAAAACTACAAAATTGGTAGTTTATGTTTATTAATGAATATGAATAAAATGAATATACGACTAAATTAGTTGCTTATAATAATTTTTAATGAAATTAAATGAAATGAATATAAACTACTAAAGTAGTGATTAATAGAATGAATACGAAACTACCAAAAAACGATAAATGACTACTACACATGATAATTTTTTTATTACAAATTACGACTAAATTTTACATATATACGACTATTAGTAGCTAATTTACAGTATCTTATAACACGACCAAAATTTAGTCATATTTCTTTGGTTATTAATTGGTTTCAAATGATGACTAAAATTTGCATATATATGACTATTAGTAGGTAATTTACAGTATCTTATAACACGACGAAAATTTAGTCATATTTCTTTGGTCATTAATTGATTTCAAATGATGACTAAAATTTTCATCTATATGACTATTAGTAGCCAATTTACAGTATCTTATAACACGACCAATATTTTGGTCATATTTCTTTGGTCATTAATTGGTTTTCTAGGGTGATCATTTAGTAATATGTTTTGTTGTATATTTGGTTATTAATTGTGACAATTAATGACTAAATCAATGACTAAATATACTACTAGACATAAAGTTGAGACAAATAATTAATGACTAAGCTAAAAATGACTAAAATTTGGTCGCGTTATAAGATACTCTAAATTACGTACTATTGGTCACCGATCGAAAAATAGTCATTTATATGCAAATTTTAGTTTTTTTTAGTAACTAATTAGTCATTTTGTACTAGTGTCCCCACTAAGTAGAGAGATCCAATTTTGAGGAGAGGACAACTAGGATGAAGGTTGATGTGATGCTTGAGCCCATGATCTAAGTGAGTACACTTAGGAAATATCCAAGCTTGTTATTTGATATGGAAATTTAACTAAGGAAAAGATATAGATAGGGTTAAAAAAATTGGGAAGGATGACTAGTATGGTTTCTATGAAAATTGAGACAATCTCAAGTTGTGACTTCTATGCATTATGTGATATGGAGAAATATATGTAAATAAGGAAAGCTAGAACTAACTATAATCTTGGGATTGTTTAATGAATGTTGTAGAAAAAATTAAGTTTCTTTTTTCTGTCTTCTCTTTGGACTTCACAGTTTATATTTGTAGCACCCCTTAAAAGATATCAATTGGGAAAGCACATAAGTTCATTTATAATCTAGCTTTAAGATAGATCACACTGAAACTGAGATGGTAATTAAAGGTGATAAATGTGCTAGAGAAGGTCTTAAGACCAATTTATCTGTACCCAAAATAATACCTAGTTTTATCCAAAAGACAACGATGTTTTTTGAAGTCACAATTGTTCTTGTTATATTCAATGGAAAAGTTAAAAAAAAATATACATGTACAAAATTAGTTGAGTATGCGAATTACTTGATGGTGAAATAATTCCTAGAAAAGTATTGTAATACATGGAAAATATCTTGAGTCTAATCTCGACGACATCAATTTCATTATATCACTCTTGTATTTTCCATTGTACATTCAAAAGGATGCATATTTTCTATTCTTTTACTTCATGGTCATATTACCACCTTAACATCAATATCTTACAGCATTGGCTTCTCATATATTACTACAAGGCTCTCTAATACCATGTTAAACTACAATGAAACACAACATAAGAAGACTCGAAAAAATGGCTTATATCCAAGTCAATAATATATTATTTGAAAGATATCAATTATAGTACATATAGATCTAAATATTCCCTCACACTAACAAATCATCATTGGAGAAGGATGAAGCCTCATCAAGAGATATGAATAACAACTCATAAAGAGGTGATATAGGAATTTGTGATTATCTAGGGACTCATAGGATAATATAAAATATATTTCTCAAATCATATATTAATCGGTATTTATTATAATCCAAAGAGACCACAAAATGACATAATTTCAAGGATTACTAAAGTTATTGTATCAACTTAAAAAGTAATGAAAAAAATTAAATAACCTTAGGGAAAGGCCAAATAATGCAGGAATTCACCCCATAAAGGTTATACACGTGATAAAGCCCTTAAAAGCCTTAAGAAAGAGGATGCCATTGAGTAAGAAGGTATAAAAAAATTCAATGATACAATTGTTCTTGAGATAACTAAGCCATTAATGTGAAAAAGGGATTAATGACTATATTGCCATATAAAAGGTTTGTCAATTGTGTAGGCTTGCATGCAAAGTAATCATGGGTCATTAATGGTTGTGATTAAGATGGGAATCAAGCTAGGGTCAGGTAGAATCTCCAATTATTACCTCTAGGTTGATCTAAATCCAAATGGAAACACATAAATATAGGGATTGAGGTGAAATCAACACATATTAGAGAAGTGTCAGGTTATCTTGTTCACACTACAATAGAGATGAATTTTGGAAGCATCACATATGATGTTTTTTTGAGATATTTATTAATCCATTTTAGTTACCCACATCAGGAGGGTTATTGGTATTCTTAATCACAATTCATTAAGAGAGAAGAGAAAATAAACCTACGAGGATGAACCGACAATAAGGGAAGGTGGGGAGACCATTTCTCCCACTAACAACATTTCCCTTGCAATTTTTCCTCATTTTTCTAATATAATTTAACTCATGTTATTCATATTATTAAGTTTATTTTTTTCTTTGTTTGAATCCCTATAGAAACCCAATTTCTTGAACTCATGATTGCAATTGAAATACTTTTATAAAAGAAATATGGGTTGAGTTATGGGACATGGATTTTAGTTTTCTTGAGGAAGGATATCGCTTGAGGAAATGAGAAAAAATTAAATACATCACCCATGGTTGGTTAAGGGATTTAAATAAGCTTACTGAGAATTAAGGCTAGATGCAGAGACAAGGACTGACCCAAATGCACTTGGGTTCAAACAAAAAGAAAATAGGGTGAAAATTAATGGAGTTGACATGGTTGCGGTGTCCAAGATGAGTCGGCTGCATGGAGCGTGGGAAAATAAGGAACTATTCTATTAGTTAGGGGACACAAATGAAGGAGAGATAAGTGAACATTAGAAAAATAATGCAACATGGGGCTAGTTGTGTGGAAAACAAAGAGAGAGAGAGAGAGAGAGAGAGAGAGAGAGAGATGAAAAGGAAGAGTGATATTGACATTGGATTAAGCCCTGATAAACAGGGCACCAATTGTGGAAACCCTTTAGGAGGCTTACTGGTGATTTATTTTAGAGAGAAAGCCTTTCCTGCAAGGTAGAAGGGTTCACTGGAAGCTAGTGGTTTGTGAACCTATTAAATTGGGGAGAATCATATAGGTGCTTGTGAGTGTTGTTGTACCATCAGGAGTGCCTTGGGGTTGGAAATTTGTTTCTTGAATCACTATGGAACCACCTAGAAAAGTGATTTCTCACCCATAGTCAAGTTGACCATTGTTGAACCTTCCTGATAGTGGGCTTTTTTCTCCAAAAAGTGAGTTGGATTTCACTTCATAATGAAATGTTGGCATGACTATGTTTCTTCCTCAATTCATTAGAGAAATTTGGTGTTCAAAAATCAGTCTAAAAAAATTGTACAACCAAAATAAAATTTATAAGAACCAATAGGAATCAAGATGATGATGTCAACAATGGGGGATGATTCACCATTTTTGTAGTAAAAAATTTAAAAGATTAAAAAATATAAAATATAAAAAACTACTTTTTCAACTCGTATTTTCAACTTATCTCCGTACAATTTTACTCAAATTTTGTGTGGGAGCACTCATTGGATGCAAAATTTAATCCCTCATCCAAGGAGTACCCATGTTGCATACTTTTGATGTACCTTTCTACACAAAAAAATGAGGAATACATGAAAAAACGTGATTGCAGTCATGTTTTTAATGTATTTCTCCTTTTTCGTGTAGCAGGGTCCATCAAAAGTATGCAACATGGGTACTCCTTAGATGAGGAATTAAATTATGCATCCAACGAGTGCTCCTTCTCAAAATTTTAGTAAAAACATTGGGCGATAAGTTAAAAATACAAATTGAAAAAGTAGTTTTTCCTTTTTTTCCCTAAAAAATTTGATAATGTAATCTAATCTTATTTTATTGTTTCCACTATTATTTTATAATATTCCTTGGGAGGCCCATTTTATACCTCAAAAATTATCTAATTATATGATTAATGAGGAGATTTTTTAATTCACCTATGGATTGTGAGAGTGCAGGGGAAAAACATAGGAGGAAGAGCTTTGTGAAGAGCATTGGGTAAACAAACAAAGAAAATAAAAGAAATTACCAGTTGAAGAATCCTTAAGAAGAGGATTCATAGGAGGAAGAATTGAGAAACCAGTTAAAGAACCCTTGAGGAGAGGCTTGTTCGGACGAAGAAATGAGATACCAACCAAATAAACATTGAGAAGAGGCTTGTTGGGAGGAAGAATTGAGAGACCAACTGAATAACCCTTGAGAAGAGGCTTGTTGGGAGGAAGAATTGAGAGACCAACTAAAGAACCCTTGAGAAGAGGCTTGCTGGGAAGAAATTACAGAGAGCAATAATTGACTGAAGATTAAAGCAAATCCACGAAAAGCTTGAGGATTGAAGAACCTACTACATTGAGTAAGAAACACTCATGTGTTTGTGAGATTGCGGAATCACTAGGAGTTCTCTTGGGGAAAAAGCTAAGGTGTTTGTTTCAATGATGAATCACCTTGAGAAGTCATTCCTTCTATATAGCAGTAGTTTATACAATGAATAAACTTGTTGTAGTGTGGATTCTCATCTCTAGATAGTGAGTTGATGATTCTCTGTTGTACATTACCATGATAACGATGTTAATCATGATTTCAAGTATAGAATACTGAGAGGAAATATGTGTAGTTGTTAGATGAAGGTGTTGCCTCCTTGTAACATCATTTTCATTTGAAAGCATGGTTTAGTTTCCTTTACAAAAATCACTCCACCTCAAGCACTAGAATTTTGCTTGAGGGTGATAGATGCAAGTGAGAATTGGTTGCATCTATCTATGGTTGGGTTGAGAATCATTGTCCTAAAATTAGTTGCCCAAAAATTCATAATATAATTGTTTCTCATGTATTGTCTATGTTAATGAATGAGCCTTATATTTCTGGTTTGGAAGGATTTCTGTAATACATGAGACATGACTGTGTGATTCATATTTATGAAATTGACTCGTATGTTGTGTTATTGTTTTTAAGGGAATTGGTATAATGTGTAAGAATATTATTTATGTTACCACACTATTAGCATGACCATTCTTCTTATTTATTGCAATATGTTGGTTATATTGATTTCAAGATTGTATTTCCTTGTTATGTTGCAAGGTGGTAATATGAAGGATTTCCTCTTTTATCTTGTTGAATTGTTGTTTATATAAGAGACTTCTTCAAGCCTTCAATGATCCATACCTTGGTGTCAGGTTTGCATATCCATTTTATGAAGTTCTCAGTTTAATAAATTTACATCTTGTGTTGTGTGAGGCACGACCTCATGGGCTTGAAAGAATTCGATTTAAAGTTTTGTATTCCTTATAAAGAGACATAATTTTTATGCACTTGTTAAGGTTGATGTCTCAAGGATGAGTGTGATGTACCTGTTTGGACATGGCATTGGAAAATCCCTGCTTAAATGACCAGTTTTAGCCATGGTGATCAATTTTATTGGTACTCCATAGTGGGCATTCATATATTGGGAATTTTTGTGGTAAAGTTGTCAGGAGTTCCTATTCAAACAAATGAGATGATTGCAGGATTATGTTAGTGTTGGTTAAATGAATTTGCTTATGGTACTTGCTTGTAACTGAATTGAACTAGAGAATTCTCTGTTTCTTAAAGTGTTGTTGATTCCTTTGCAGCCTTTTGGGCATCATAGGATTTTCGATCGTCGTTGTAAGCTTCTTGTGCTAGCTGGACCTTAAAGAGGGGTCTTGGGATATCTATACTAATATTTACCCATTCTCATAATCTATTAAGGAATCAAGGGGACCGCAAGACTTGAAGTGTTGAATGGGAAAGTCACTGTTTCGTGTTCTATGTTTTTTCCATTAAAAAAACCTTTAGGGATGATCTGGTCATAAGCTCAAAAGGGATAACACCAATGTCTGCTTCACATAGGCTTAATAATAAATGTATGAGTTTTGGTATGGGTATAAGCATTTGCAGAATCATCGTGGTCGATCCATGGTTGAATCCCTTCGCAAATGGCTTAGGCGAAAGGCTTATATTATTCTCTAAACCTTTAACCTTATCCATGATCACAATGAGAATTACCAAGCAAAGTAAGGGTTGGATCCAAGGCCAAATTGATAGCCATAAGACCCTAGAATAACTCAATGTTAGGCTAACATAATGAGTGGCCAATATTAAGTGGTGGAGGTGATCAATGACTGGGAAAGTGTCTGAGATAACGTAAGCCCAGAGTGGTCGCATCCCAGAAGCCCATAGAAAGTCACTCAAAGGAAATATTAAAGCTTACAAGAACCAGGTTGAGATGGAAAGGCCATCAAATTAATGCCAGTGATGTATAAATCACAAGAAGTTGTGTGCTGAGTGGTGTGACCCCATGTTACACCTAATCCTAGAGGTTATTCCATGGAAGTATGAAGAGAAGTGCATGTTAGAATGAGTACGATAATGTAAGTCTAGTTTGCAACAACATAGAAACATTCCTGATAGCTTAATCATTGGTGTATATGCATGGAACCACTGATGGGTTATCCTAGAGGGTCAATCCCGAAGCAAAACGTTAAGCGCAAAATTGAAATGGGCCAAGTAACAGAGTTGGGAGACGGGAAATTTAGCGGTAGATAATGGCCCATAGAATGGTCGAAAATATATAAATACATTGTGATGCATATATGTATAAGATTTGCATTTTAATGCAAAGCGTGGGGTTGTGGAACCCAAACCCATGTGGCACAAGGAGGCTAGCGAAGGGGTATAACAACGTGGAAAAAATGATGATGTGGTGTTCTCTAATTCACCATAAATGCAACAGTCACATCTCTTGATCCAAAGGGCATCTCGAGATGATTTTTTATGTCATCGAAATCATCTTAACGAGACGAACGTAATATTGATGTCAAAATTAAGCTTTAAGCGAGTTGAAGAGATCACAATTTTTATACCCCATTTCTTTAATAGAACCATAGATCTTTGGTCAGCATAGCAACCACCTCCTCTAAATTAATGTTATGGTAAGGATTAGGAGAGGGGTCATTACGTAATGGTATCAAAGCATCCAAGTTCAACACTTTGAATAGATGGACTCTATCATGGGAAAGTAAAGGTAGGGTTCCTGGAAGAGGTTTCTTATTTATTTTTAGAAGATGAGTTAAACAAACGTTTAGGTGTTAAAAGCAGGTCTATGAATATTTTATTGACATAGTTACTCTGTGCTCTGTCTGTATAGTGTGGCCTAACAATTGACATGTTTTATTGTGATTGATGAGTTAAGGGTTGTGTTGAAAGATGTATATGTTGTGAGTTATGCAAGAATGTGTATTAATAATTTGTTGATTAACAGACATGAGTGTATTGATATGGATTGTTTATTTTAGCCAAGGTTTTCCATAATAGTTATGAAAAAGCATGATTGTGGACATGATTTATTATTGTTTACTTATATTATTATTATGTGTCTAACAATTATGTGTGAATGGTGGCACATAACATAAGATGAAGGTCTCCCAAAACAACGAAAGGTCATATGCTGTAATTCTTGATATCTAAGTGGGAAGTTTAGTCCAGGGCGATAACGGACAATGATATGGAAACCATGAAAATGGCTCATAAGGTGGTTCTTTTGACCCTCACTCTAATTACATATGAAAATGTATGTTTGTGATCATGCTGACATATATGTATAAACACCATTGTATCTAACATGGTCTTGTCAAGAATAATTCTTGTGGAAGAATGATTGTATAAATTTTATTTAACGCAAATATAGATGCAATGGAAATGACTCCCAATTGTTTGAGGAGTCAATTAGGAAAAAGTGGCCCTGATTGATTGATTATTTTAATGTTATAGGAATAACACTTTTATATTCTCATTTTGTGTCATGTGGTGGACAAGGAAATGTTAATGGTTATGGCAGCATGTGTATTAACTAATAATTAGAATCCTTGATTGTAGGATTGGGCATGTACTCCACTAAGTGTTGTGTTGATTCCAGAAAAGAGTTCAATGGAGTAGAGGAACTCTAATGATAACAGAGTTGAGAAACCCAAGGGACTTTCTGGATGATAATCACTTAGCATTGGTTGTGCCTTACAAGGCTGATAAATCTGTTGGGAAAAATACTGAGAGGGGGGGGTGAATCAGTATTTACAGCATATTCAAAACTTTTTACTTTTCTTTACTTCAAAACCCATACGCTACTTTCCTGAAGCAGACTCGCGTATATACGCGGATACCCTTTATTAAACTCGCGTATACACAGAGATCTAATTATGCCATTAGTTCTTCACTTATATCATTCCATCATTCATTCATTAGATGATCTATAAACAGTAAACATGTGCAGTAAGAACAGAATAAACCATCACACAAAGCATCACACATGAACACCAGGATTTTTAGGTGGAAACCCAAGTAGGGAGAAAACCACCGCTGCAGTTGCTCAGCCTTCAATATTTTATTATAGAGAAAACATCTTACAACATATGTCTTGTGTGAACTTGACCACATTGTGAGGCACCCACACAACGCTGGATTTACACGACCTCTCTGGAAGGAGCTCCAACCCCCGACTCGTTTACCGCCCCCACCGGAAGGGGCTCGACCCCACGACTCGTTTACCGGCCTCACGGAAGGGAGCTACGACCCACGATCTCGTTTACCGGCCTCACTGGAAGGGAGCTCGACCCCCCTGAAGGCTACAGCCCTCGGCACCTCTATGGCCCACGTTTCATCAATTTTCACACTGGATCCAACAACTTCAATAGAACACCACTTGCAGGCCACATTTCATCATATTTTCATAATGGACCCTTTCCATACTTTTAAGCACAACCATACATCATCAACAGATACATATCAACACAGATCAGATAGCATAAACACAGCAGAACAGCTCAGATATTTCATACCCCTTGTTTCAGCAAACCCTAGTTTGCATACGCTCTTTCCCTTTGCGATGCGTCGCGTATATACGCTTAGATCCTGAGCAAGCGTATAATTCTATATGTATTTCATTGCCCATATGCACTTTCTCTTGATGAAGCCGCGTATGTCTGTGGCACTTCCTCATGGCAGTAGCGTCCAAGATCTTTAATCATTCTGTTGCATACTTCTTCAGATCAGATATTTAGATCAGATTCAACCCTTTACATCAGACAGATGTTCGCCTCATCACGGATCTAATCACTCCATAAACAGATCTAGCAAATACAAGTACATTTCAGATCTAAAGATCCCGCTTCATCTTTTCTTCATAAGTGCTTCATAGATTCAGATCTATCATCAAACCTTTACCCTTTCCATACAGATATACTTCACAGAGAAGTATTCATTCAAGCTCAGACATCTTGCTCTCACACTCATAATTTGCACAATGAATTTCTTCTCCTTATATAGGTTTATCCTTTTTCAATACCACGGGCCCCTTTTTCAATACCATGAGCCAAACCAATACCACGAGCCTTCAATACCACGGGCCCCTTTTTCAATACCATGAGCCAAAATAATACCATGGTGGTTACCCCTAGTTTTTCACTTTTTGAGCGCTTTTACCCATACGCGACTTATCATGTTCTTTCTCGCGTGCATACGCGACTTCCTCTAGACATATCCGCGTATGCATTGAGACATACTCTTTTTATCATAGATCTAGCTCAAACTGAATTTCTTTCTTCATTCCCTTCTGTACTCACTGTAGATACATCAGATTTACTTCATCAAGAACATATTCTATTATGCACAACTTCATCAAGTAAGTTGCCATCTTCTTCATCAAGAGGGTTGCCATTCAATGACAACACTTAGCATCATGTTGCTAACTAACATCATTTCATATCAGATTTACATCATTTACCAAGTCCATCAAGTCAAGAATAACTTCATCAGGTGTATTGCCATCAAGGACAACACATGTCAACAGTCTCATGTCTTCATCTTCATTCAGTGGGTTGCCATCAAGGACAACACTCTGCATCATATTTCCAACAATCTCCTCCTTTGGACTTGATGGCAACCATGATGGTGTTTGGTTACCACAACAGATAGATACATTAAGAATACAATGACACCATGTCACTCTCCCAAATATTTGACACCATTCTGTCTCTTCATTCAAAAACCATGTCACTCTCCCCCTTTGACATCAAGGGCAAAGGGCGGATCAAAATCCAACATACTCTCCCCCTTTTCTCCTCATGTGGGAGAAGCATTCGGCAGATCTGATATGTGCTTGAAGTGGCCAGGCTCCCCCTGAGTTCATGCTGAATCTTCAAACATATTTGTCAATGAAGTACATGACTCTATGAACTTCCTATCACCAAAGACTCATACTTACATCAATTATCCATCCAAGTGGATTTACATATGAGACTCAACTACCCAACCAAGTGGGTTTACGAATTTGACTCAGCTACCCAACCAAGTGAGTTTACAAAATTTGACTCAGCTACCCAACCAAGTGGGTTTACAAAATTGACAAGTCCTTACATGACTGAATATTACAATTTTACAACATGAGTCTCAACAAGACCTTTTCATCAAACTACAAATATAACTTTTAAGACCAACACCAGAAAGTCCTCAAGAAAGAGAACATATTTTCAGAACCATCATAATGCCAACACTGCATTATACTCAGCAAAACCAATGCTCCCCCTGAATCTGTTCATCCAAGCATCCTTTCCAAAAGACTAAGGCTCCCCCTTAGTTTGTGCATCCTGAACACTTTCATCACCAACAAATCATCAAGGCATCTTCATCAAAAACATTAGAAACAGAAATAAGAGAACTGGAACACCACCAGAGATACCAAACAGTATCAGAGATACCAAACAGCACTGCAGCTGTGCTGAAGAGAGCTGAACCAACCAAAAATTGTCAGCAATCAGTCATACGCGGTTTTCTGTGTAGGAACTCGCGTATATACGCGACTGTGTTTCAGGAAACCCGCGTATCCCAAGACATCTTCTAAATTTCAACCAGATCTGATTCTTTGTAAGGCAAAGACAGTGTTCAGCTTCTTTCTGAGACATTTGAATGCTTCCCTAGACTACAGATAGATAGAATAGTGTAGTTGTGTCTTCAAGCGTCATCCAACGGTTGTAGCATCAGCACAATAGTAACCAAGCCTTCAGATTCTTTGCAGCATCAATACAATCTTTCCAAGAAAGTTTATCATACCAGAACAACAACTTCCCATAAGTGTCAAGCAATCATTCATGTGGTCCAACATCACCATGATCTTCAAGATTTAACATGAAGTAACATATGTAGGCAAAAGATCTCTCAATTATAGTAACACACTCTGCATGATTTATTTCTGAATCAAATGACATCCAACTCATCCATGTGTGAGTACAAGAGACAACCAGGGCTCAAAATCTCATCATAATAAACAATGTACCAAGTCATCATCATTTGAGCATGAGTATCACAAAAACCAAAGAACAAGCAGTCATATTTCCAACAATGCAATCATTAGTATTCAACCTGCTGCTCCCCCTAAACCAGTGCTCTTCCTTAACTTGTGCAATCTGAAACACCTTCAACAGCAAGTCATCAGCAACAATCTCTGCATGATCTGTCCTCATCTCTGAATTATAAGACTTTCATCTCAACAACGAATGCTCTTCATCATAAAGCAACCAAGCTTCATCCATAATCTTCAACACAAGTACCCATGTATCATTTCATTATCATGAGTATAACCAGAATAATGCTAACAGTGCAATCATCAGCAGTCAGACTGATGCTCCCCCTGGACCTCTGCTCCAGATCTTTAGCTATCAGATAAATTTTCTTATCATCAATGCATACGCGGATGTGTCAGCTGGAACTCGCGTGTATACGCGACTTTGTTTCATATAACCCGCGTATGGAAAGTGAAATATAGAAAATTTCACACCTTCATCTCCTCCTGCAAATTTACCTTCTGTTCCTGTCTTTTCTTCACACCAGATGCACTGTCAGAAATACATATAACCAGAATAATCAAATCAACCATGAGATACATCATACATTGCTCTCCCTGTGACGATACATTACTAAATCTCATAATGTATCCCACATCATTCATGCAGTCAATCAGAGAAGTAAGCTTCAGAAGCGGATGACTGCAGTAGGGTCTGAATTCCCTACGTTTTTGATCGGTCCTCCTTCTTCTTCCAGATTTGTTTGAACTTTCTATTTGTCTGTTGGAAGTTATCCAATTTCTCATATCTGTTCAACATGCATTCCTTTTCTACATGTCCATACTTGTTACAAGAATAACATCTCATATGTCCAGAGAAATAAGCATAAGAGTCATAATAAGTATTTCTAATCTTCCTCCTTTTACAATCAGCTGCTTTATGTCCATACTTGTTACATGAGAAACAATATCCCTTGAAGAAACCAGAGTACCTTTCTAAATATAATCTGTTTGTTTGTGGCTGAATTGTTCTGCTTCTGCAATTTGCTGCAACATGCCCATAATTATGACAATTACAACACTCAACGTTCTTGAATAAATTCCTTTGAGAGTTCATGATTGTTGGTTGATATTTTGTTTCTTTCAACACTTCAGATTTTGCATTGATTTCCTTTGATTCTTTAGCACCTCCTTGTGAGCTAGATTCTCCTTTAACAGTTTCATGGAAACCAAGACCAAGTTTGATAGCAGGAGACCTTTGATTACTCAGAATGTTGTCCAAAATGTTAGTACTATCTTGAAACCTCAAAAGTTTAACCTTTTCTTCTAATTTACCTTTGAGAATGTTTACCTCAACCTCCAAGGCTTGACATTGATTTGTCATGCTTTCTTCTTTCCTTCTTCCATCTTCTACTTGATCCTTCAGATTTAGAATCTCTTCTTTCAACCAATTTTCGTTTTCTTCACATGTTTGTTGCAGCTCTTTATTCTTCTTATTTGATTTTTCCAGATCTTCTTTGAGAGAGATGATTTATGCTTCAAGGCCTTCCTTTTCAAATGGTTGTAGAGGTTCCTCATACTTCTTACTTGATGCTTCAAGATCTGTTTGTAGAGAGATGATTGCAGCTTCAAGTCCTTCATTCTTCTTGCTTGATTTTTTGAGATCTGCATTTAGATCGTTGATTTCTGCTTCTAGTTCTTTAATTCGATTGGATGCATAAGTATGAAACCTTTGATACTTGTCCACCTGTCCATTCAACATTTCTATTTGTTTTTCCATTTGAGAGATCATCTCTTTGTACATAGCTTTGCTTTTATTAAATGATCTTTGTTGATCTTCAATTTTCTTGATAGCTTCCTTTAGATCTAAAACTTTACTTTCACTATCTTCACCATTGCATGCATAGGAAAGTTTATAACAATCAATACCTGTTTCATCTTCTTCATTTTTTGCTGCACATGTTTTCTGAGATATCTCCTTTTCAGTAGCCTTCTTCTTTTGCTTCCTTCCCATTGCGACGGATCTCCTTCAAGCGATCAAGCTTCTGAAGGATGCAGCTCGATACCAATTGTTGGGAAAAATATTGAGAGGGGGAGTGGTCGAGTATTCTGACATATTCAAAACTTTTTACTTTTCTTTACTTCAAAACCCATACGCTACTTTGTTGAAGCCAACTAGCGTATACACGCGGATATCCTTCATAAAACTCGCGCATACACAGAGATCTAATTATGCCATTAATTCTTTTACTTATATCATTCCATCATTCATTCATTAGATGTTCTATAAATAGTAAACATGTGCGGTAAGAACAGAATAAACCATCACACATAAGCATCACACATGAACACCAGGATTTTAGGTGGAAACCCAAGTCGAGAGAAAACCACCCAGGTGCAGTTGCTCAACTTCAATATTTTATTATAGAGAAAACATCTTACAACATATGTCTTTGTGTGAACTTGGCATGCGCAGGGGCACCACTGCGCTCGTTTACGGCCTCCTCCTGGAAGGGAGCTCGAGCCACGACTCGTTTACCGGCCTCGTCTGGAAGGGAGCATTTTGACGTTTACCGGCCTCACCTGGAAGGGGAGCTACGACCCCACGATCTCGTTTACCGGCCTACACAGAGGGGAGCTGACCCCTGTTGAAGGCTACAACCCTCAGCACCTCTATGGACCACGTTTCCTTGCTTTTCACCTTTGGATCCAACCACTTCAATAGAACAATACTTGTAGGCCACGCACGTTTCATCATATTCCAATTTTCCAATTTGGACCCTTTCCATACTTTTAAGCACAAACATACATCACCAACAGATACTTATCAACACAGATCAGATAGCAGAAACATAGCAGAACAGATCAGATATTTCATACCCCTTGCTTCAGCAAACCCTAGTTTTCATACACGCTTTCCCTTTACTGATGTCGCGTATATATGCGCTTCCGTCCACACAAACAAGCGTATACTTCTGTATGTATTTCATTGCGCATACGCGCTTTCTCTTCAGTGAAGCCGCGTATATACGCGCTTCCTCCGCGGCGAAGTAGCGTATAGATCTTTAATCATTACAGAGCTGCATACTTCTTCAGATCAGACATTTAGTTCAGATTCAACCCTTTACTTCAGACAGATGTTCGCCTCATCATAGATCTAATCACTCCATAAACAGATCTAACAAATACAAGTACATTTCAGATCTAGAGATCCTGCTTCATCATTTCTTCATAAGTGCATCATAGATTCAGATCTATCATCAAACCTTTACCCTTTCCATACAGATATAATTCACAGAGAAGTATTCATTCAAGCTCAGACATCTTGCTCTCACACTCATAATTTGCACAATGAATTTCTTCTCCTTATATAGGTTTATCCTTTTTCAATACCACGGGTCCCTTTTTCAATACCATGAGCCAAACCAATACCACGGGCCCCTTTTTCAATACCATGAGCCAAAATAATACCATGGTGGTTACCCCTAGTTTTGCACTTTTTGAGCACTTTTACCCATACGCGACTTATCATGTTCTTTCTCGCGTGCATACGCGACTTCCTCTAGACATATCTGCGTATGCATTGAGACATACTCTTTTTATCATAGATCTAGCTCAAACTAAATTTCTTTCTTCATTCCCTTCTGTACTCACTGTAGATACATCAGATTTACTTCATCAAGAACATATTCTATTATGCACAACTTCATCAAGTAAGTTTCCATCTTCTTCATCAAGAGGGTTGCCATTCAATGACAACACTTAGCATCATGTTGCTAACTAACATCATTTCATATCAGATTTACATCATTTACCAAGTCCATCAAGTCAAGAATAACTTCATCAGGTGTATTGCCATCAAGGACAACACATGTCAACAGTCTCATGTCTTCATCTTCATTCAGTGGGTTGCCATCAAGGACAACACTCTGCATCATATTTCCAACAAAATCCACTAGAGAATGTGTTGGTTGATAAGTTCTAAGTTGCGGAGTCACATAGGGCTAGTGGGCTGATAATACCTCATGTTAGTTCCATGAACTTCAACTAAGAACACAGGTGGAAGTTCCACTCAGATTTTGGAGAGTTCACTCTCACTTCTTCAAGAGTAACTCAGTTGATAATAACTCCTCATTATTAACTATATATCTCTCTCCAAGGTTCAACTTATACTCTCTGTGCTTTGCATGGAATTCTGCACCGATTTCTAGCCAGGGTGGTGTAATAACAAGGAGTTTTTGAAAACAAATGATAACTGGGATTTATTAAATAAATGTGTCTAAATGTATTAAAAACTATTTAAAGGACAAGACGAGAGGTATAATTTAAATTTTTGAAAATTTTCTATAATAAATCTCATGAGAGATTATATGTCATGTTACAGGAAAACATGGAAATTTCCTAGATAGGGTGAATGAAGTGGATTAAAAAAGAGGACTACAATAGCTTAGAGTTATAAAAGTATGCAAAGAATGCACTAATAAAGATGCAAAACACCACTGAAATATATTCGAGTATATATATATATATCAATTAAATTGTTGGACAAGCGACTGAGTATGTGAGTTGTAAATTTTGTACAAAGTTGTGTGTATAAAGCTACATATCAACCATGGTTATTTTTTAAATGGTTATTGAACATCAAGGATGATGTTCCCCGAAGGGGGAGGGGTTTACAACAACCCAATTTCTTAATCTCATGTTTTCCATGTAAATAATTTTATAAAAATAAATATGGTCTAAGTTAAGGGACACATATTCTAGTTTGCTTGAGGCATGAGATCGCTTGAGGAAATGGGAAAAAAAAATATTCTTCAATCATAGTTGGTTGAGGCAATCAAATAAGATGACTGAGGATTACAAATAACTGCAGAGACAAGGACTAGCCCAAATGTCCTTGGCCTCTAGAAACAAGCAAATATGACAAAACTTAATGGAGCTGGCATGGTCACGTTGTGCAGGACGAGTGGGTTGCATGGAGCATGGTAAAATGAGGAACGATTATGTTAGTTATGGGACATGAATGAAGGAGATATGAAGACTCACAAAGAGGAACATGGGAAAAGAGTAGAAAACATTAAAAAAATAATGCAACACCAGGCTCATTGTATGGAAAACACTGAGATAGAGAGATCCAAAAAGGAACAATGATCTTGAAGTTGGATTGAGCCCTGAAAAAGGGGGCACCAACTATGGAAACCTATGAGGAGGCTTCCTGGTGATTTGTTTTAGAGAGGAAGGCTTACCTGTAAGGAAAAATGGTTCACTAGAAGCTTGTGGTTTGTCAACCTATCAAACTGGGGAGAATCACATAGGTGCTTGTGAGGGTTGTTGAACCACCATAAGTGTCTTAGGGATGGTGGGGCTTGACTAACTATGGAACCACCTAGACAATTTATTTCTCACCCAAAGACAACTTGACCATTGTTGAACCTTCCTGATAGTGGGATCTCATCTCCTGAAAGTGAGTTGCAGTTCTCTGCATAATGAGATATTAGATATGTTTATGCTTGACTTGTATGAGTAATGAGGAGAATTGTTAATTCACCTATGAATTGTGACAACACAGGGGAAACACACAAGAGGAACAATGTTGTGAAGAACGCTAGGTAAAAAAAGAAGGAAAAGGAAAAAAATTACTAGTTGAATAACCTTCGAGAAGAGGCTTGTTGTGAGGAAGAATTCAAAGATTGGCTAAAGAACCATTGAGAAGAGGCTTGTTGGGAGGAATAATAGAGATACTAGCTGAAGAAACCTTGAGAAGAGGCTTGCTTGGAGGAAGAATTGAGAGACTAGTCAAAGAACCCTTAGAAGGAGGCTTGTTGGGAGGAAGAATTGAGATACCAACTGAAGAATCCTTAAGTAGAGACTTGTTGGGAAGAAATTACTAAGAAAAATTATTGAATGAAGGTTGAAGGAATCCACTGGAAGCTTGAGGATTGAATAACCTACTGTGTTGGGGAAGAAAAAATCAGGTGTTTATGAGACTAAGGAACCACAAAGAGTTGTCTTGGGGTCGAAAATTAGTTGTTTATATCATTGATGAATCACCTTGAGAAGTGATTCCTTCTATCCAACAGTAGCTTATCGACTGAAGAAACTTCTTGTAGTGTGGATTCTCATCTCCTAAAAGTGAGCCGATAATTCTCTTTTGTATAATACCATAATAAGGATGTTAATCATGGTTGTAAGTCTGGAAGACTGAAAGTAAATTTGGGTAGTTTTTGGATGAAGGTGTTATGTCCTTGTAACATCTTGTTTAGTTGAAAACATGGTTTGGTTTCCTTTCCAAAAGTCACTCCACCTTAAGCACTCGAATTTGGCTAGGGGGTGATAAATGCAAGTGAAAACTAGATACAACTATCAATGGTTGGGTGGAGAGTCGCAGTTCGAGATTCAATTGCTCAAAAAATCATAAGATAAGTGTTTCTCATGTATTGTCTATAATAATGAATGAGCCTCGTATTTCGGGTTTGGAAGTATTTCTGTAATACACGAGACATGACTATGTGATTCATATTTATACAATTAACTGGTATGTTGTGTTGTTGTTTTTAAGGGCGTTGATATATCATGTAAGGATATTGGTTATGTTGCAACACTATATCATGAACATTCTTCTTCTTTATTCCAATATGTTGATTATGTTGATTTCAAACTTGTATTTCCTTTTTGTGTTGCAAAGTGGTAATATGGAGGATTTCCTCTTTTATCCTCATTGTATTATTGTTATATAAGATCCTTATTCAAGCCTTTAGTGATGCATAACCTTGTGTTGGGTATGTACATCAATTTTATTAAGGGTTCTGTATAATAAATTTACATCCAGTGTTGTGTGAGGCAAGGCCTCATGAGCTTGAATGAATTGGATTTAAAGTTATGTATTCCTTACAAAGATGCAACCCTACTATGCACTTGTTAAGGTGAAGTCTCAAGGCTAAGTGTGTTGTCCCTGTGTGAAAATGGAATGGGAAAATCCATGTTTATTTGATTGGTTTTAGAAATGATGATCAATTAGATTGGTTCTTCATAGTGGACATTCATATATTGGGAAATTAGTTTGGTAAAGTTTCATGGAATTCCTATTCAAACAAATGAGATGATTGCAGGATGGTGTTACTACCAACTAAGTGTCTGTGATTATGGTCCTTGCTTGTAATTGAACTAAACGAGAAAATTCCTTGTTTATTTAAGTGTTTTTGATTCCTTTGCAACCTTTTGGGAAGCATAGGCTTTTTGGTCGTCTCTGTAAGCTTTTTGTGCTGGTTTGACCTTCAAGAGGGGCCTTGGGATCTTTGGACTGAGATTGACCCATTCCCATAAGCTATTGAGGAATCAAGGAGACCATAAGTCTTGAAGGACTGTATGGGTAAGTCATTATTTCACGTTTTGTGTTTCTGCCATTAATTTTTTTTTCAGGGATGATCTGGTCATAAGCTCAAAAGGGATAACACCAGTGTGTGCTTCACATAGCCTTAATATGAAATGTATGAGATCTGACATGGGTATTAGCATTTGCAGAACCATTTTGGTTGAGCCATGGTTGAACCCCTTCACAAATGGCGTAGGTGGAAACCTTATATCTTTCCCTTAACCTTTAACCTTATCCATGGTCACGGTGGGAGGTACCAAGTAAGGGTTGGCTCCAAGGCAAAAGCAATAGCCATAATATTGCATCATAACTCAAGGTTAGACTAGTGTAATGAGCGACCAAGATTAAGTGGTGGAGACGATCAATGGATAGGCAAGGGTCCAAGATGATGTAATACCGTAGGGGTCACATCTCGAAAGCTCGCAAAAAGTCACTGAAAGGGAAGAGATAGGTTGAAAAGAACCAGACTGAGGTGGTAAGGTTGTCAACTTGATGTCGGCCATGGACCAAGCACAAGAAGTTGAGCACTGAGTGGTGTGGCCCCATGTTACATCTAAGCCTGGAGGCTATTCTCCAAATGTATGAAAATAAGAAAACATTAGAATGAGCAGGGTGACGTAAGCCTGTGCTACGACAACATAAATGCATGCTTGACAACTTAATCATTGGTGTAGATGTGCGAATCCACAGACGCATCAGTCCAGAGGGCCAATCCCTAAGAAAAACGTTAAGCACACATTTGAAATGGGTCATGTAACAGAGTTGGGAGATGAGAAGTTTGGCGACATATAAAAACCCATAGAGTGCTCATAAATATATAAATATATCATCATGCATATATGTAGAAGCTTTGCATTTAATGCAAAACATGGGGCTTTGGAACCCAAACCCACGAACAGGTTGGTAGCCATTAACCAATTGCCATGTGGTGTAGGGAGGCTAGCCAGGGGGTATAGCCATGTGGCTGCCACATTGCGAAAACTATGATGAGGCATTCTATAATTCACTAAAAATGAAATAGTCATATTTCTTGATCTGAATGTTGGATTGAGGTGAATTTTTTCATCATCAGAATTGTCTTAATGAGATGAACACAATGGTGATGTCAAAATCTGGGTCTAAGCGAGTTGAAGAGATCGAAAATTTTAGACCACATTTCCATAACAATGCCTTGAATCTTGGGTCAACATAGTAACCACCTCCTCTTTCTTGGTGTTATGGTAAATAACAGAAGAGATTATTACAATCCCAATTTTATATTTTTTATCACTAATAAATTCAATTGTAAAATATGGTAATTTAAACATAATTGTTATTGTACGAGTGATTTTTTGGAAGTATGGAAATGTCTTGTTCCTCTCTCCCAACTCACTCTAATTAATTCATCTTTCCTTTTTAGATTACTATTTTAATTTTATAAAAGAATTTACATATATACAACACCTATATAATTGGTAATACATTAACCACCCTAAAAGAAAAGTAGATAATTTTAAGCTAATATCAATTTTCTGAAAACGAATAGTAAATGTCAACTTATCTGGAATGAAAAAAATTGAGACATTTTCCCCTCGTAAGATATCTTCTTGTTATAAATTTGAGTAAGAAGTAATTCATTCACTTTATGTTTTATTTAAACCTATGAGACTTTGGAAACCTTTTTCCTTATATCGAGAAGAGTAAAGTGTATTTATAATCCATATAACATTTATTTGAGAAATCATATAATATATTAATATTTTTTTAAAATTTAAAATTATTATTATAAAAAATCATTAAAATATAAAAAATAATAAATCACTGATCACCTTTAAATTTCATTTAATCTAAACGAGAGTTTTATTGAATTAAAAGTTAATAAATTGAATATCTTTTTTCAAGTAAATGGTATAATAAAAAGGTAAAGTTAAGTTAGTATAGTTAGTAAATACAATAAAATAAATATAAATTATGGGATGTAAATGTATTTATAAAATGTAAATATATTAGTTAGTATAAGGTTTTGTTGTTATAAAATTTTAAATTTAAATTTTATGTAAAGTGATTGAAAATAAAAACCATTTATATTATTATTTAAATTTTATTTAATTTCATATAATTTTAATTACAATATACTATTCAAATTAATTTAATCTAAATTAAAAACAAATAAATGTCATACATATAAATTAAAGCAAGTCTATGTCAAGTCTATGTCATCTTCAATATTTATAGTTATGGAACGAATAAGAATATGTATCTAGAAGCGCAATAATTTATAATAAGAGAAGATACATCCAAATAAGTATATCTCAACTTTACAATTACCAAATGGAATAACAAATCAATGTTGTCGCTATAAAATTTGCAATCACTTTTGTGATGTCCACCATCCACGTACCTGAAAAGAAAAGACAGATTTATGAAAAACCTAGTCGTTTGCCCAAAAGGAAGGTTTTAAAAGTTTGATGAATCTTAAATGGATTGATGTTTGTGAGAAGAAACGTAAGCACTAACGTCATGTAAAATCAAAATCAATCACCAATTAATAATATGATTAATCTTTCGAATTTCATATATAAACAAACTTGCGTTTGAAATAATCTCATATTTTGTTTTTATGGTCAAAGAGAATGGAAATAAGTATTTTGGTGAGTTGGCTTAATAGGTCAAGTAGATTGGAAGGGAATTGTGAGTGAATATGATGTCGGACAATATAAAAGAAAATGTTTTTCATCTTCCACTTGCTTAGAATCGCAAATCTGATAGATTCTATCGTTCCAAAGAGTCTTGGAAATAGACCACCACCTAGTATCACTTCGAAACTCATAAAAAATAATTTTTATTTTAACAATATTCATTAATTTTTTAAAATTTGATAAATAAATAAATATCATATATATTCTTGAACATGAAATTTATATATCTTTAATTGAATTTTTAAATATAATTTTTAAAATATTATTAAACTAGAAATTAAAATAATGGAATAGATGTCTATCCCATTACTATAACATCAATTCATTGATGAAGTGGGCAATGACACTCTCTTATGCCATTGTGGATATTTTCACGTCTTTCTAAGGTTTTCAAAAAGGAAACGTTATAGTTCAAAGCTTATTCTTGGAAAGTGGTTTTATCATCATGTGCACCACAGTTCACTTAAATTGATGTATCACTTTCATTTTCTATTCTTTATTTTGTCTCGGTTCAAAATCATAAAGTAAATAATTTTTTGTATAGGAATATATTTTTTTATTATATAAATAATTTTAATTTAATTTTAATATTAAATATAATTTAAGTAAATTTAATAAAAATTATTCTTAGTATTTGTATTTTATAAAAAAAAAAAATTGACAACCAAAATTATTGATAACAAAAATTATTTATATTAGTTGCTTTATTGTTTATACATGAAAATACAGTATTTAGTATATGTAAATATTTATTGTGATAATCAGAGTTGCATTAAAATATTGATTAATCCCGTGTTTCATGATAGGTCCAAGCATATAATTATCTAGTACCATCATCTCAGAGATTGTGTGTAGAGGAGAATCATGTTGCTTCAGCACATTCACACGGAAGATCAGGATGCAGATATTCTGACAAAGACGCTCACCAGGAGAAAATTGACATACCATAGAGGCAGGATCAGGGTGAAGGATAATCCCTTTCTTGTTGAGAGGGAGTGTTGAGATTCAACAATAAATTTTTGGCATCGATGATCCTAGTGAAAATTAAGCACCTACACTAGGGTGGGGTCCACAAGCTATTTTTAGGTGCATGTATATTTTTATTATCCCTTAATTTAGATGGACATTAAACTGTAATCTATTCTCAATGTGGACTTGAAATAGTTAACTGAAGTGGAAAAATCAGTTAGCTAAGTGGATTTTGAGTTAGAGGTTGGTTGGTGGGACACGTAGAGTAATTCTAGTTGTAACTGAGTGATTCTAGTTGTAACAGAGTTCGAAGTGCAGTAGTGCATGAGTTTGTGCAAGTTGTAAATAGTTTAACTCATTTAAGTGAGTTAAACTCAGTTGTGCTAGTTTTCGCTGAAAATACACTAGTGAGAGATCTAGTGAATTAAATATTAATTAATTCACAATCAATGATCTCACATGCAACTGAGGATTTACTAATATTAGTTGCATGCATGTCAGATCCAGTGGAGACCTGGTTGAGTTCTAGGTGAAAGGGAAGTTGACTATCAGTTGTGACATTATCTGCTTGCACACATGCAAGTAAACACACATTGGATGTTTCCATGATACTTGCGTAGTCAAGGCAGGAAAGATTGCATAAATTCAGGGATTGCATTTAGCAGGGATTGCGCAGTGAAGGAAGGTTGTTTGGAGGGAGTAAATTGGCTAAGGGATTTGCCAATTTTTGTATGACAACGTGAGAAAATTAGCTGATGTAATGAGGGTTCTTGTGGGAAGAGTTTTGTATGTAATTGTTTCATGATCCATGATATAATATACAATAGAAGATAGTGGGGTTTTTAGCTGTAAGCTTTCCCCATGAAATTATTTGTGTTGTGTGTGATTGATCTTTCTTCATGTTCATGTGATTGGCGATTGTGTTTTTAATTCCAAAAAGATTTGTAGAAGCCATTCAATATTTAACTTTAGCATATTGTTAGATCGGGTGAATCCAAGATATACATGCATATTGTATAATTTATACATTAAATTTGCTCCAAATCATAGCTAATATATTGTATCATAGTTGAGGAACATAATGGGAAGGGAATTTTCTTTGTAATTTATCAACTTATACTGTATTGATCCATAAATATAACAAAAACATTAATAATCTAATATAGACTAGTTGGCGTATTCATATGTGATAATGGACCCAAATAGTAGTTTTTATCTGAATAAATGCTCATCATACTTGGGCATTCTTGATATCATCGACCTCTAGCCCTAGACTTATTCACTTAGTGTTCTACATTATTCCGTTATATACATGTATACGAGGCTATCCTTTTATTGTATACTTTTTACTTCAATTCAGTTTATTCTAGACTTAGCTTTGGCATTTTCTAGGATTTTTTTTGCACTCCCACATTGTATAAGTAATCTACAACTTGATATTTTTAGCATGTAACTTAGTTGGCATGATTGTGCCTAATATTTCCTTGAATTTTGAATACTAATTTTAATAAGGTGGTATTTTCTATGGTGACATTTTATTTTCTTTTTTTATACAGTTCAGTTGGCCACATAGAAGCCATTATTTCCCAATTGAAGAAAACTAGTTTGAGTTTCTTGCTTTTATGGGGGAAAATGACATTGACGTCAATATTGATGATGTTGAGGTATATATCGTATAAATCCTTATATTCTACTTTAGTTTATATTCTAGTGTTCATCATCTTTCATGTCTTATAATATGCATTGCATATTCTTTCTTTTTCAGAAAAGGAACTCAGTATTGATGGTAAGAAGTAGGAATTGTTCAGAAAGAGGAGAACAATAACACTGAAGCAAAAAAATACAAATTAGAGAGAGAGAGAAGAGAATTGGTCTAGTGGTACCTGTAGAGTCAATATATCGCATAAGAGACACACATAGATATTGATGGTAAAGTCTTCAAAGTTGGTGAATTCACCTACAATGCCTTGGAAACCCAATGATAATGTTTTGAAGTGATGAAACAATATTTCATGTGTAAATTGTACTCCAACCAATATTAAGTTGGAAACTCATATTTTAATACTTGATATTTTATATATGTAATTTATGTGGTTGAAATTATTTATAGTTGCACTTGATATTATTTAGTATTTTAATTAACATATGTAACTTTGTGTTTTCATATTAGATGAACATGTATATTGTATGGCACCTTTTTTTTTTTTTTGCAAAATCATATTAATTAATTTATGGTGATTTATAATGAACAAATAAAATCAATCTAAAACTATAAAATTGGTAGTTTATGTTTATTAATGAATATGAATAAAATGAATATATGACTAAATTAGTTGCTTATAATAATTTTTAATGAAAGTAAATGAAATCAATATAAACTACTAAAGTAGTCATTAATAGAATGAATATGAAACTACCAAAAAAAGATAAATGATTACTACAAATGATAAATTTTTTATTACAAATTATGACTAAATTTTGCATATATACGACTATTAGTAGCTAATTTACAGTATCTTATAACACAACCAAAATTTAGTCATATTTCTTTGGTCATTAATTGGTTTCAAATGGTGACTAAAATTTGCATATATATGACTATTAGTAGGTAATTTATAGTATCTTATAACACGACCAAAATTTAGTCATATTTCTTTGGTCATTAATTGATTTCAAATGATGACTAAAATTTGCATATATATGACTATTAGTAGCCAATTTACAGTATCTTATAACACGACCAAAATTTTGGTCATATTTCTTTGGTCATTAATTGGTTTTCTAGGGTGATCATTTAGTAATATATTTTGTTGTATATTTGGTTATTAATTGTGACAGTTAATGACTAAATCAATGACTAAATATAATACTAGACATAAAGTTGAGACAACTAATTAATGACTAAGCTAAAAATGACTAAAATTTGGTTGCGTTATAAGATACTCTAAATTAGCTACTATTGGTCACCGACCGAAAAATAATCATTTATATGAAAACTTTAGTTTTTTTTAGTAACTAATTAGTCATTTTGTACTAGTGTTCCCACTAAGTAGAGAGATCCAATTTTGAGGAGAGTACAACTGTGATGAAGGTTGATGTGATGCTTGAGCCCATGATCTAAGTGAGTACACTTAGGAAATATCCAAGCTTGTTATCTGATATGGAAATTTAACTAAGGAAAAGATATAGATAGGGTTAAAAAAATTGGGAAGGATGACTAGTATGGTTTCTATGCAAATTGAGAGAATCTCAAGTTGTGACTTCTATGCATTATGTGATATGGAGAAATATATGCAAAGAAGGAAATCTAGAACTAACTATAATCTTGGGATTCTTTAATGGATGTTGTAGAAAAAATTAAGTTTTTTTTTTTTGTCTTCTCTTTGGACTTCACAATTTATATTTGTAGCACCTCTTAAAAGATATCAATTGGGAAAGCACATAAGTCCATTTATAATCTAGCTTTAAGATAGATCACAGTGAAACTGAGATGGTAATTAAAGGTGATAAATGTGCTAGAGAAGGTCTTAAGACCAATTTATCTGTACCCAAAATAATACCTAGTTTTATCCAAAAGACAACGATGTTTTTTGAACTCACAATTGTTCTTGTTATATTCAATGGAAAAGTTAAAAAAAAATATAGATGTACAAAATTAGTTGAGTATGTGAATTACTTGATGGTGAAATAATTCCTAGAAAAGTACTGTAATACATGGAAAATATCTTGAGTCTAATCTCGACGACATCAATTTCATATCACTCTTGTATTTTCCATTGTATATTCAAAAGGATGCATATTTTTTATTCTTTTACTTCATGGTCATATTACCACCTTAACATCAATATATTACAGCATTAGCTTCTCATATCTTACTACAAGGCTCTCTAATACCATGTTAAACTATGATGAAACACAACATAAGAAGACTCGAAAAAATGGCTTATATCCAAGTCAATAATATATTATTTGAAAGATATCAATCATAGTAAATATAGATCTAAATATGCCCTCACACTAACAACTCATAATTGGAGAAGGATGAAGCCTCATCAAGAGATATGAATAACAACTCATAAAGAGGTGATATAGGAATTTGTGATTATTTAGGGACTCATAGGATAATATAAAATATATTTCTCAAATCAATATTAATCGGTATTTATTATAATCCAAAGAGACCACACAATGAAATAATTTCAAGCATTACTAAAGTTATTGTATCAACTTAAAAAGCAATGAAAAAAATTAAATAACCTTAGGGAAAGGCCAAATAATGCAGGAATTCACCCCATAAAGGTTATACACGTGATAAAGCCCTTAAAAGCCTCAAGAAAGAGGATGTCATTGAGTAATAAGGTATAAAAAAATTCAATGATACAATTGTTCTTGAGATAGCTAAGCCATTTATGTGAAAAAGGGATTAATGACTATATTTCCATATAAAAGGTTTGTCAATTGTGTAGGCTTGCATGCAAAGCAATCATGGGTCATTAATGGTTGTGATTAAGATGGAAATCAAGCTAGGCTAAGGTAGAATCTCCAATTCGTACCTCTAGGTTGATCTAAATCCCAATTGAAACACATAAATATAGGGATTGAGGTGAAATAAAAACATATTGGAGAAGTGTCAGGTTATCTTGTTCACACTACAATAGAGATGAATTTTGGAAGCATCACATATGGTGTTTTCTGAGAGAGTTATTAATCCATTTTAGTTACCCACATCAGGAGGGTTATTGGTATTCTTAATCACAATTCATTAAGAGAGAAGATAAAAGAAACCTACGAGGATGAACCGATAATAAGGGAAGGTGGGGAGAACATTTCTCTCACTAACAACATTTTCCTTGCAATTTTTCCTCATTTTTCTAATATAATTTAACTCATGTTATTCATATTATTGAGTTTATTTTTTTCTTTGTTTGCATCCCTGTAGAAACCCAGTTTCTTGAACTCATGATTGCAATTGAAATAATTTTATAAAAGAAATATGGGTTGAGTTATGGGACATGGATTTTAGTTTTCTTAAGGAAGGATATCACTTGAGGAAATGAGAAAAAATTAAATACATCACCCATGGTTGGTTAAGGGATTTAAATAAGCTTACTGAGCATTAAGGCTAGATGGAGAGACAAGGACTGACCCAAATTCACTTGGGTTCAAACAAAAAGAAAATAGGGTGAAAATTAATGGAGTTGACATGGTTGCGGTGTCCAAGATGATTCGGCTGCATGGAGCGTGGGAAAATAAGGAACTATTCTATTAGTTAGGGGACACGAATGAAGGAGATATGAAGACTCTAGAAAGAGAACACTGGGAGAGATAAGTGAACATTAGAAAAATAATGCAACACGGGGCTAGTTGTGTGGAAAACAAAGAGAGAAAGAGAGAGAGAGAGAGAGAGCTGAAAAGGAAGAGTGATATTGACATTGCATTAAGCCCTGATAAACGGGGCACCAATTGTGGAAACCCTTTAGGAGGCTTACTAGTGATTTATTTTAGAGAGAAAGGCTTTCCTGCAAGGTAGAAGGGTTCACTGGAAGCTAGTGGTTTTTGAACCTATTAAACTGGGGAGAATCACATAGGTGCTTGTGAGTGTTGTTGTACCATCAGGAGTGCCTTGGGGCTGGAAATTTGTTGCTTGAATCACTATGGAACCACCTAGAAAAGTGATTTCTCACCCATAGTCAAGTTGACCATTGTTGAACCTTCCTGATAGTGGGCTTTGTTCTCCAGAAATTGAGTTGGATTTCACTTCATAGTGAAATGTTGGCATGACTATGTTTCTTCCTCAACTCATTAGAGAAATTTGGTGTTCAAAAATCAGTCTAAAAAAAATGTACAACCAAAATAAAATTTATAAGAACCAATAGGAATCAAGATGATGATGTCAACAATGGGGGATGATTCACCATTTTTGTAGTAAAAAATTTAAAAGATTAAAAAATATAAAATATAAAAAACTACTTTTTCAACTCGTATTTTCAACTTATCTCCCTACAATTTTACTCAAATTTTGTGTGGGAGCACTCATTGGATGCAAAATTTAATCCCTCATCCAAGGAGTACCCATGTTTCATACTTTTGATGTACCTTTCTACACAAAAAATGAGGAATACATAAAAAAACGTGATTTCAGTCATGTTTTTAATGTATTTCTCCTTTTTCGTGTAGCAGGGTCCATCAAAAGTATGCAACATGGGTTCTCCTTAGATGAGGAATTAAATTATGCATCCAACGAGTGCTCCTTCTCAAAAATTGAGTAAAAACATTGGGCGATAAGTTGAAAATACGAATTGAAAAAGTAGTTTTTCCTTTTTTCCCTCAAAAATTTGATAATGTAATCTAATCTTATTTTATTGTTTCCACTATTATTTTATAATATTCCTTGGGAGGCCCAATTTATACCTCAAAAATTATCTAATTATATGATTAATGAGAATATTTTTTAATTCACCTATGGATTGTGAGAGTGCAGGGGAAAAACATAGGAGGAAGAGCTTTGTGAAGAGCATTGGGTAAACAAACAAACTAAAGAACAAAAATTACTAGTTGAAGAATCCTTAAGAAGAGGATTCATAGGAGGAAGAATTGAGAAACCAGTTAAAGAACCCTTGAGAAGAGGCTTTTTTGGACGAAGAAATGAGATACCAACCAAAGAAACATTGAGAAGAGGCTTGTTGGGACGAAGAATTGAGAGACCAACTGAATAACCCTTGAGAAGAGGCTTGTTGGG
The DNA here is from genome assembly GCA_034641835.2 of Pinus albicaulis. NCBI lineage: Eukaryota > Viridiplantae > Streptophyta > Pinopsida > Pinales > Pinaceae > Pinus > Pinus albicaulis. Next base: position 391,487,393 of record CM076569.1, on the reverse strand, counting down.
AGGAAGAATTGAGAGACTAACTAAAGAACCCTTGAGAAGAGGCTTGCTAGGAAGAAATTATAGAGATCAATAATTGATTGAAGATTAAAGAAATCCACAAAAAGCTTGAGGATTGAAGAACCTACTACATTGAGTAAGAAACACTCATGGGTTTGTGAGATTGAGGAATCACTAGGAGTTCTCTTGGGGAAAAAGCTAAGGTGTTTGTTTCAATGATGAATCACCTTGAGAAGTCATTCCTTCTATATAGCAGTAGTTTATACAATGAATAAACTTGTTGTAGTGTGGATTCTCATCTCTAGATAGTGAGTTGATGATTCTCTGTTTTACATTACCATGATAATGATTTTAATCGTGATTTCAAGTATAGAATACCGAGAGGAAATATGTGTAGTTGTTAGATGAAGGTGTTGCCTCCTTGTAACATCATTTTCATGTGAAAGCATGGTTTGGTTTCCTTTACAAAAATCACTCCACCTCAAGCACTAGAATTTTTCTTGAGGGTGATATATGCAAGTGAGAATTGGTTGCATCTATCTATGGTTGGGTTGAGAATCATTGTCGTAAACTCAGTTGCCCAAAACCTCATAATATAATTGTTTCTCATGTATTGTCTATGTTAATGAATGAGCCTTATATTTCTGGTTTGGAAGGATTTCTGTAATACATGAGACATGACTGTGTGATTCATATTTATGAAATTGACTGGTATGTTTTGTTATTGTTTATAAGGGAATTGGTATAATGTGTAAGAATATTGTTTATGTTACCACACTATTAGCATGGCCATTCTTCTTATTTATTGCAATATATTGCTTATATTGATTTCAAGATTGTATTTCCTTGTTATGTTGCAAGGTGGTAATATGAAGGATTTCCTCTTTTATCTTGTTGACCTGTTGTTTATATAAGAGACTTCTTCAAGCCTTCAGTGATCCATACCTTGGTGTTAGGTTTTCATATCCATTTTATGAAGTGCTCAGTTTAATAAATTTACATCTTGTGTTGTGTGAGGCACGGCCTCATGGGCTTGAAAGAATTTGATTTAAAGTTTTGTATTCCTTATAAAGAGACATAATTGTTATGCACTTGTTAAGGTTGATGTCTTAAGGATGAGTGTGATGTACCTGTTTGGACATGGCATGGGAAAATCCCTGCTTAAATGACCGGTTTTAGCCATGGTGATCAATTCGATTGATACTCAATAGTGGGCATTCATATATTGGGAAGTTTTGTGGTAAAGTTATCAGGAGTTCCTATTCAAACAAATGAGATGATTGCAGGATTATGTTAGTGTTGGTTAAATGAATTTGCTTATGGTACTTGCTTGTAACTGAATTGAACTAGAGAATTCTTTGTTTCTTAAAGTGTTGTTGATTCCTTTGCAGCCTTTTGGGCATCATAGGATTTTCGGTCGTCGTTGTAAGCTTCTTGTGCTAGCTGGACCTTCAAGAGGGGTCTTGGGATATCTATACTAATATTGACCCATTCTCATAATCTATTAAGGAATCAAGGGGACCGCAAGACTTGAAGTGTTGAATGGGAAAGTCACTGTTTCGTGTTCTATGTTTTTTCCATTAAAAAAACCTTTAGGGATGATCTGGTCATAAGCTCAAAAGGGATAACACCAATGTGTGCTTCACATAGGCTTAATAAGAAATGTATTAGTTTTGGTATGGGTATAATCATTTTCAGAATCATCATGGTCGGTCCATGGTTGAATCCCTTTACAAATGGCTTAGGTGAAAGGCTTATATTATTCCCTAAACCTTTAACCTTATCATGATCACAATGAGAATTACCAAGCGAATTAAGGGTTGGATCCAAGGCCAAATTGATAGCCATAAGACCATATAATAACTCAATGTTAGACTAACATAATGAGTGGCCAAGATTAAGTGGTGGAGGTGATCAATGACTGGGAAAGGGTCTGAGATAACGTAAGCCCAGAGTGATCGCATCCCAGAAGCCCACAGAAAGTCACTCAAAGGAAAGATTAAAGCTTACAAGAACCAGGTTGAGATGGAAAGGCCATCAAATTAATGCCAGTGATGTATAAATCATAATACGTTGTGCGCTGAGTGGTGTGACCCCATGTTACACCTAATCCTAGAGGTTATTCCATGGAAGTATGAAGAGAAGTGCATGTTAGAATGAGTACGATAATGTAAGCCCAGTTTGCAACAACATAAAAACATTCATGATAGCTTAATCATTGGTGTATATGCATGGACCCACTGATGGGTTATCATAGAGGGTCAATCCCGAAGTAAAACGTTAAGCACAAAATTGAAATGGGCCAAGTAACAGTGTTGGGAGACGGGAAATTTAGCGGTAGATAATGGCCCATAGAATGGTCAAAAATATATAAATACATCGTGATGCATATATGTATAAGATTTTCATTTTAATGCAAAGCATGGGGTTGTGGAACCCAAACCCATGGATGGGTCACCATTAATAAAATTCCATGTGGCACAAGGAGGCTAGCGAAGGGTTATAACAACGTGGCCAAAATGATGATGTGGTGTTCTCTAATTCACCATAAATGCAACGGTCACATCTCTTGATCCAAAGGGCATACTGAGATGATTTTTTATGTCATAAAAATCATCTTAACAAGACGAACGTAATATTGATGTCAAAATTAAGCTTTAAGCGAGCTGAAGAGATCAAAATTTTTATACCCCATTTCTTTAATAGAACCATAGATCTTTGGTCAGCATAGTAACCACCTCCTCTAAATCAGTTTTATGGTAAGGATTAGGAGAGGGGTCATTACGTAATGGTATCAAAGCATCCAAGTTCAACACTTTGACTAGATGGACTCTATCATGGGAAAGTAAAGGTGGGGTTCCTGGAAGAGGTTTCTTATTTATTTTTAGAAGATGAGTTAAACGAACGTTTAGGTGTTAAAAGTAGGTCTATGACTATTTTATTGACATAGTTACTCTGTGCTCTGTCTGTATAGTGTGGCCTAACAATTGAAATGTTTTATTGTGATTGATGAGTTAAGGGTTGTGTTGAAAGATGTATATGTTGTGAATTATGCAAGAATGTGTATTAATAATTTGTTGATTAACAGACATGAGTGTATTGATATGGATTGTTTATTTTAGCCAACGTTTTCCATAATAGTTATGAAAAAGCATGATTGTGGACATGATTTATTATTGTTTACTTATATTATTATTATGTGTCTAACAATTATGTGTGAATGGTGGCACATAACATAAGATGAAGGTCTCCCAGAACAACGAAAGGTCATATGTTGTAATTCTTGATATCCAAGTGGGAAGTTTAGTCCAGGACGATAACGGACAATGATATGGAAACCATGAAAATGGCTTATAAGGTGGTTCTTTTAACCCTCACTCTAATTACATATGAAAATGTATGTTTGTGATCATTCTGACATATATGTATAAACACCATTGTATCTAACATGGTCTTGTCAAGAATAATTCTTGTGGAAGAATGATTGTATAAATTTTATTTAACGCAAATATAGATGAAATGGAAATGACTCCTAATTGTTTGAGGAATAAATTAGGAAAAAGTGGCCCTGATTGATTGATGATTTTAATGTTATAGGAATAATAATTTTATATTCTCATTTTGTGTCATGTGGTGGACAAGGAAATGTTAATGGTTATGGCAGCATGTGTATTAACTAATAATTAGAATCCTTGATTGTAGGATTGGGCATGTACTCCACTAAGCATTATGTTGATTCCAGAAAAGAGTTCAATGGAGTAGAGGAACTCTGATGATAACAGAGTTGAGAAACCCAAGAGACTTTCTGGATGATAATCACTTAGCATTGGTTGTGCCTTACAAGGCTGATAAATCCACTAGAGAATGTGTTGGTTGATAAGTTCTAAGTTGCGGAGTCACATAGGGCTAGTGGGCTGATAATACCTCATGTTAGTTCCATGAACTTCAACTAAGAACACATGTGGAAGTTCCACTAAGATTTTGGAGAGTTCACTCTCACTTCTTCAAGAGTAACTCAGTTGATAATACCTCCTCATTATTAACTATATATCTCTCTCCAAGGTTCAACTTATACTCTCTGTGCTCTGCGTGGAATTTTGCACCGATTTCTACCCAAGGTGGTGTAATAACAAGGAGTTTTTGAAAACAACTGATAAGTGGGATTTATTAAATAAATGTGTCTAAATGTATAAAAAACTATTTAAAGGACAAGACGAGAGGTATAATTTAAATTTTTGAAAATTTTCTATAATAAATCTCATGAGAGATTATATGTCATGTTACAGGAAAACATGGAAATTTCCTAGATAGGGTGAATGAAGCGGATTGAAAAAGAGGACTAAAATAGCTTAGAGTTATAAAAGTATGCAAAAAATGCACTAATAAAGATGCAAAACACCGCTAAAATATATTCGAGTATATATATATATATATATATATATATATTTGTATCAATTAAATTGTTGGACAAGCGACTGAGTATGTGAGTTGTAAATTTTGTACAAAGTTGTGTGTATAAAGCTACATATCAACCATGGTTATTTTTTAAATGGTTATTGAACATCAAGGATGATGTTCCCCAAAGGGGGAGGGGTTTGCAACAACCCAATTTCTTAATCTCATGTTTTCCATGTAAATAATTTTATAAAAATAAATATGGTCTAAGTTAAGGGACATATATTCCAGTTTTCTTGAGGCATGAGATCGCTTGAGGAAATGGGAAAAAAATATATTTTTCAATTATAGTTGGTTGAGGCAATCAAATAATATGACTGAGGATTACAAATAATTGCAGAGACAAGGACTAGCTCAAATGTCGTTGGCCTCTAGCAACAAGAAAATATGACAAAACTTAATGGAGTTGGCATGGTCACGTTGTGCAGGACGAGTGGGTTGCATGGAGCATGGTAAAATGAGGAACGATTCTGTTAGTTACGGGACATGAACGAAGGAGATATGAAGACTCACAAAGAAGAACATGGGAAAAGAGTAGAAAACATTAAAAAAAGAAAGCAACACAAGGCTCATTGTATGGAAAACACTGAGATAAAGAGGTCCAAAAAGGAACAATGATATTGAAGTTGGATTGAGCCCTGAAAAAGGGGGCACCAACTATGGAAACCTATGAGGAGGCTTCTTGGTGATTTTTTTTAGAGAGAAAGGCTTACTTGTAAGGAAAAATGGTTCACTAGAAGCTTGTGGTTTGTCAACTTGTCAAACTAGGGAGAATCACATAGGTGCTTGTGAGGGTTGTTGAACCACCATAAGTGTCTTAGGGATGGTGGGGCTTGAATAACGGTGGAACCACCTAGAGAATTTATTTCTCACCCAAAGACAACTTGACCATTGTTGAACCTTCCTGATAGTGGGATCTCATCTCCTGAAAGTGAGTTGTAGTTCTCTGCATAATGAGATATTAGATATGTTTATGTTCGACTTGTATGAGTAATGAGGAGAATTCTTAATTCACCTATGAATTGTGACAACACAGGGGAAACACACAAGAGGAACAACGTTGTGAAGAACGTTAGGTAAAAAAAGAAGGAAAATGAAAAAAATTACTAGTTGAATAACCTTCGAGAAGAGGCTTGTTGTGAGGAAGAATTCAAAGATTGGCTAAAGAACCATTGAGAAGAGGCTTTTCGGGAGGAATAATAGAGATAATAGCTGAAGAAACCTTGAGAAGAGGCTTGCTTGGAGGAAGAATTGAGAGACTAGTCAAAGAACCCTTAGAAGGAGGCTTGTTGGGAGGAAGAATTGAGATACCAACTGAAGAATCCTTAAGTAGAGACTTGTTGGGAAGAAATTACTAAGAAAAATGATTGAATGAAGGTTGAAGGAATCCACTGGAAGCTTGAGGATTCAATAACCTACTATGTTGGGGAAGAAACAATCAGGTGTTTATGAGACTAAGGAACCACAAAGAGTTGTCTTGGGGTCGAAAATTAGTTGTTTATATCATTGATGAATCACCTTGAGAAGTGATTTCTTCTATCCAACAGTAGCTTATCGACTGAAGAAACTTCTTGTAGTGTGGATTCTCATCTCCTAAAAGTGAGCCAATAATTCTCTTTTGTATACTACCATAATAAGGATGTTAATCATGGTTGTAAGTCTGGAAGACTGAAAATAAATTTGGGTAGTTGGTGGATGAAGGTGTTATGTCCTTGTAACATCTTGTTCAGTTGAAAACATGGTTTGGTTTCCATTCCAAAAGTCACTCCACCTTAAGCATTCGAATTTTGCTGGGGGGTGATAAATGCAAGTGAAAACTAGACACAACTATCAATGGTTAGGTGGAGAGTCACAGTCGGAGACTCAGTTTCTCAAAAAATCATAAGATAAGTGTTTCTCATGTATTGTCTATAATAATGAATGAGCCTCGTATTTCTAGTTTGGAAGTATTTCTGTAATACACGAGACATGACTATGTGATTCATATTTATACAATTAACTGGTATGTTGTGTTGTTGTTTTTAAGGGCGTTGATATATCATGTAAGGATATTGGTTATGTTGCAACACTATAGCATGAACATTCTTCTTCTTTATCCCAATATGTTGATTATGTTGATTTCAAACTTGTATTTCCTTTTTGTGTTGCAAAGTGGTAATATGGAGGATTTCCTCTTTTATCCTCATTGTCTTGTTGTTATATAAGATCCTTCTTCAAGCCTTTAGTGATGCATAACCTTGTGTTGGGTATGTACATCAATTTTATTAAGGGCTCTGTATAATAAATTTACATCCAGTGTTGTGTGAGGCAAGGCCTCATGAGCTTGAATGAATTAGATTTAAAGTTATGTATTCCTTACAAATATGCATCCCTGCTATGCACTTGTTAAGGTGAAGTCTCAAGGCTAAGTGTGTTGTCCCTGTGTGAAAATGGAATGGGAAAATCCATGTTTAATTGACTGGTTTTAGAAATGATGATCAATTAGATTGGTACTTCATAGTGGACATTCATATATTGGGAAATTTGTTTGGTCAAGTTTCATGGAATTCCTATTCAAACAAATGAGGTGATTAAAGGATGGTGTTACTACCAAATAAGTGTCTGTGATTATGGTCCTTGCTTGTAATTGAACTAAACGAGAAAATTCCTTGTTTATTTAAGTGTTTTTGATTCCTTTGCAACCTTTTGGGAAGCATAGGATTTTTGGTCGTCTCTGTAAGCTTTTTGTGTTGGTTTGACCATCAAGAGGGGCCTTGGGATCTTTGGACTGAGATTGACCCATTCCCATAAGCTATTGAGGAATCAAGGAGACCATAAGTCTTGAAGGACTGTATGGGTAAGTCATTATTTCACGTTTTGTGTTTCTGCCATTAATTTTTTTTCAGGGATGATCTGGTCGTAAGCTCAAAAGGGATAACACCAGTGTGTGCTTCACATAGCCTTAATATGAAATGTATGAGATCTGACATGGGTATTAGCATTTGCAGAACCATTTTGGTTGAGCCATGGTTGAACCCCTTCACAAATGGCGTAGGTGGAAACCTTATATCTTTCCCTTAACCTTTTAACCTTATCCATGGTCACGGTGGGAGGTACCATGTAAGGGCTGGCTCCAAGGCCAAAGCGATAGCCATAAGATTGCATCATAACTCAAGGTTAGGCCAGTGTAATGAGTGACCAAGACTAAGCGGTGGAGACGATCAATGGATAGGCAAGGGTCCAAGATGATGTAAGACCGTAGGGGTCACATCTTGGAAGCCCACAAAAAGTCACTGAAAGGGAAGAGACGGGTTGAAAAGAACCAGACTGAGGTGGTAAGGTTGTCAACTTGATGTCGGCCATGGACCAAGCACAGGAAGTTGAGCACTGAGTGGTGTGGCCCCATGTTACATCTAAGCCTGGAGGCTATTCTCCAAATGTATGAAGAGAAGAAAAAATTAGAATGAGTAGGATGACGTAAGCCTGTGCTACGACAACATAAATGCATGCCTGACAAGTTAGTCGTTGGTGTGGATGTGCGAATCCAGAGACGCGTCAGCCCAGAGGGCCAATCCCTAAGAAAAACGTTAAGCACACATTTGAAATGGGTCATGTAACAGAGTTGGAAGACGAGAAGTTTGGTGACAGATAACAACTCATAGAGTGCTCATAAATATATAAATATATCATCATGCATATATGTAGAAGCTTTGCATTTAACGCAAAACATGGGGCTTTGGAACCCAAACCCACGAACAAGTTGGTAGCCATTAACCAATTGCCATGTGGTGTAGGGAGGTTAGCCAAGGGGTATAGCCATGTGGCTACCACATTGCCAAAACTATGATGAGGCATTCTATAATTCACTAAAAATGCAATAGTCATATTTCTTGATCTGAATGTTGGATTGAGGTGAATTTTATATCATCAGAATCGTCTTAATGAGATGAACACAATGGTGATGTCAAAATCTGGGTTTAAGCGAGTTGAAGAGATCGAAAATTTTAGACCACATTTCCATAACAACGCCTTGGATCTTGGGTCAACATAGTAACCATCTCCTCTTACTTGGTGTTATGGTAAATAATAGAAGAGATTATTACAATCCCAATTTTATATTTTTTATCACTAATAAATCCAATTGTAAAATATCGTAATTTAAACATAATTGTTATTGTACGAGTGCTTTTTTGGAAGTATGGAAATGTCTTGTTCCTCTCTCCCAACTCACTCTAATTAATTTATCTTTCCTTTTTAGATTACTATTTTACTTTTATAAAAGAATTTACATATAATTGGTAATACATTAACCACCCTAAAAGAAAAGTAGATAATTTTTACCTAATATCAATTTTCTGTAAAAAAGACTTATTTAAACAAATAGTAAATGTCAACTTATCTGGAATGAAAAAAATTGAGACATTTTCCCTGGTAAGATATCTTCTTGTGATAAATTTGTGTAAGAAGCAATTCATTTACTTTATGTTTTATTTAAATCTATGAGAATTTAAGCACTCCACCTCAAGCACTAGAATTTTGCTTGAGGGTGATAGATGCAAGTGAGAATTGGTTGCATCTATCTATGGTTGGGTTGAGAATCATTGTCCTAAACTTAGTTTCCCAAAACTTCATAATATAATTGTTTCTCATGTATTGTCTATGTTAATGAATGAGCCTTGTATTTCTGGTTTGGAAGGATTTCTGTAATACATGAGACATGACTGTGTGATTCATATTTATGAAATTGACTGGTATGTTGTGTTATTGTTTTTAAGGGAATTGGTATAATGTGTAAGAATATTATTTATGTTACCACACTATTAGCATGACCATTCTTCTTATTTATTGCAATATGTTGGTTATATTGATTTCAAGATTGTATTTCCTTGTTATGTTGCAAGGTGGTAATATGAAGGATTTCCTCTTTTATCTTGTTGACTTGTTGTTTATATAAGAGACTTCTTCAAGCCTTCAGTGATCCATACCTTGGTGTCAGGTTTGCATATCCATTTTATGAAGTGCTCAGTTTAATAAATTTACATCTTGTGTTGTGTGAGGCACGACCTCATGGGCTTGAAAGAATTCGATTTAAAGTTTTGTATTCCTTATAAAGAGACATAATTTTTATGCACTTGTTAAGGTTGATGTCTCAAGGATGAGTGTGATGTACCTGTTTGGACATGGCATTGGAAAATCCCTGCTTAAATGACCAGTTTTAGCCATGGTGATCAATTCGATTGGTACTCCATAGTGGGCATTCATATATTGGGAATTTTTGTGGTAAAGTTGTCAGGAGTTCCTATTCAAACAAATGAGATGATTGCAGGATTATGTTAGTGTTGGTTAAATGAATTTGCTTATGGTACTTGCTTGTAACTGAATTGAACTAGAGAATTCTCTGTTTCTTAAAGTGTTGTTGATTCCTTTGCAGCCTTTTGGGCATCATAGGATTTTCGATCGTCGTTGTAAGCTTCTTTTGCTAGCTGGACCTTAAAGAGGGGTCTTTGGATATCTATACTAATATTGACCCATTCTCATAATCTATTAAGGAATCAAGGGGACCGCAAGACTTGAAGTGTTGAATGAGAAAGTCACTGTTTCGTGTTCTATGTTTTTTCCATTAAAAAAACCTTTAGGGATGATCCGGTCATAAGCTCAAAAGGGATAACACCAATGTCTGCTTCACATAGGCTTAATAATAAATGTATGAGTTTTGGTATGGGTATAAGCATTTGCAGAATCATCGTGGTCGATCCATGGTTGAATCCCTTCGCAAATGGCTTAGGAGAAAGGCTTATATTATTCCCTAAACCTTTAACCTTATCCATGATCACAATGAGAATTAACAAGAAAAGTAAGGGTTGGATCCAAGGCCAAATTGATAGCCATAAGACCATAGAATAACTCAATGTTAGGCTAACATAATGAGTGGCCAAGATTAAGTGGTGGAGGTGATCAATGACTGGGTAAGTGTCTGAGATAACGTAAGCCCAGAGTGGTCGCATCCCAGAAGCCCACAGAAAGTCACTCAAAGGAAATATTAAAGCTTACAAGAACCAGGTTGAGATGGAAAGGCCATCAAATTAATGCCAGTGATGTATAAATCACAAGAAGTTGTGTGCTGAGTGGTGTGACCCCATGTTACACCTAATCCTAGAGGTTATTCCATGGAAGTATGAAGAGAAGTGCATGTTAGAATGAGTACGATAATGTAAGTCTAGTTTGCAACAACATAAAAACATTCCTGATAGCTTAATCATTGGTGTATATGCATGGAACCACTGATGGGTTATCCTAGAGGGTCAATCCTGAAGCAAAACGTTAAGCGCAAAATTGAAATGGGCCAAGTAACAGAGTTGGGAGACGGGAAATTTAGCGGTAGATAATGGCCCATAGAATGGTCGAAAATATATAAATACATTGTGATGCATATATGTATAAGATTTGCATTTTAATGCAAAGCGTGGGGTTGTGGAACCCAAACCCATGTGGCACAAGGAGGCTAGCGAAGGGGTATAACAACGTGGAAAAAATGATGATGTGGTGTTCTCTAATTCACCATAAATGCAACAGTCACATCTCTTGATCCAAAGGGAATCTCGAGATGATTTTTTATGTCATCGAAATCATCTTAACGAGACGAACGTAATATTGATGTCAAAATTAAGCTTTAAGCGAGCTGAAGAGATCAAAATTTTTATACCCCATTTCTTTAATAGAACCATAGATCTTTGGTCAGCATAGCAACCACCTCCTCTAAATCAATGTTATGGTAAGGATTAGGAGAGGGGTCATTACGTAATGGTATCAAAGCATCCAAGTTCAACACTTTGAATAGATAGACTCTATCATGGGAAAGTAAAGGTAGGGTTCCTGGAAGAGGTTTCTTATTTATTTTTAGAAGATGAGTTAAACAAACGTTTAGGTGTTAAAAGCAGGTCTATGACTATTTTATTGACATAGTTACTCTGTGCTCTGTCTGTATAGTGTGGCCTAACAATTGACATGTTTTATTGTGATTGATGAGTTAAGGGTTGTGTTGAAAGATGTATATGTTGTGAGTTATGCAAGAATGTGTATTAATAATTTGTTGATTAATAGACATGAGTGTATTGATATGGATTGTTTATTTTAGCCAAGGTTTTCCATAATAGTTATGAAAAAGCATGATTGTGGACATGATTTATTATTGTTTACTTATATTATTATTATGTGTCTAACAATTATGTGTGAATGGTGGCACATAACATAAGATGAAGGTCTCCCAAAACAACGAAAGGTCATATGCTGTAATTCTTGATATCTAAGTGGGAAGTTTAGTCCAGGGCGATAACGGACAATGATATGGAAACCATGAAAATGGCTCATAAGGTGGTTATTTTGACCCTCACTCTAATTACATATGAAAATGTATGTTTTTGATCATGCTGACATATATGTATAAACACCATTGTATCTAACATGGTCTTGTCAAGAATAATTCTTGTGGAAGAATTATTGTATAAATTTTATTTAACGCAAATATAGATGCAATGGAAATGACTCCCAATTGTTTGAGGAGTCAATTAGGAAAAAGTGGCCCTGATTGATTGATTATTTTAATGTTATAGGAATAACACTTTTATATTCTCATTTTGTGTCATGTGGTGGACAAGGAAATGTTAATGGTTATGGCAGCATGTGTATTAACTAATAATTAGAATCCTTTATTGTAGGATTGGGCATGTACTCCACTAAGCGTTGTGTTGATTCCAGAAAAGAGTTCGATGGAGTAGAGGAACTCTGATGATAACAGAGTTGAGAAACCCAAGAGACTTTCTGGATGATAATCACTTAGCATTGGTTGTGCCTTACAAGGCTGATAAATCCACTAGAGAATGTGTTGGTTGATAAGTTCTAAGTTGCGGAGTCACATAGGGCTAGTGGGCTGATAATACCTCATGTTAGTTCCATGAACTTCAACTAAGAACACAGGTGGAAGTTCCACTCAGATTTTGGAGAGTTCACTCTCACTTCTTCAAGACTAACTCAGTTGATAATACCTCCTCATTATTAACTATATATCTCTCTCCAAGGTTCAACTTATACTCTCTGTGCTTTGCGTGGAATTCTGCACCGATTTCTAGCCAGGGTGGTGTAATAACAAGGAGTTTTTGAAAACAAATGATAACTGGGATTTATTAAATAAATGTGTCTAAATGTATTAAAAACTATTTAAAGGACAAGACGAGAGGTATAATTTAAATTTTTGAAAATTTTCTATAATAAATCTCATGAGAGATTATATGTCATGTTACAGGAAAACATGGAAATTTCCTAGATAGGGTGAATGAAGTGGATTGAAAAAGAGGACTAAAATAGCTTAGAGTTATAAAAGTATGCAAAGAATGCACTAATAAAGATGCAAAACACCACTAAAATATATTCGAGTATATATATATATATATATATATATATATATATATATTTATTTATATCAATTAAATTGTTGGACAAGCGACTGAGTATGTGAGTTGTAAATTTTGTACAAAGTTGTGTGTATAAAGCTACATATCAACCATGGTTATTTTTTAAATGGTTATTGAACATCAAGGATGATGTTCCCCGAAGGGGGAGGGTTTGCAACAACCCAATTTCTTAATCTCATGTTTTCCATGTAAATAATTTTATAAAAATAAATATGGTCTAAGTTAAGGGACACATATTCCAGTTTGCTTGAGGCATGAGATCGCTTGAGGAAATAGGAAAAAAAAATATTCTTCAATCATAGTTGGTTGAGGCAATCAAATAAGATGACTGAGGATTACAAATAACTGCAGAGACAAGGACTAGCCCAAATGTCCTTGGCCTCTAGCAACAAACAAATATGACAAAACTTAATGGAGTTGGCATGGTGCGTTGTGCGTGATGAGTGGGTTGCATGGAGCATGGTAAAATGAGGAACGATTATGTTAGTTATGGGACATGAATGAAGGAGATATGAAGACTCATAAAAAGGAACATGGGAAAAGAGTAGAAAACATTAAAATAATGCAACACAAGGCTCATTGTATGGAAAACCTTGAGATAGAGAGATCGAGAAAGGAACAATGATGATCTTGAAGTTGGATTGAGCCCTGAAAAAGGGGGCACCAACTATGGAAACCTATGGGAGGCTTCCTGGTGATTTTTAGAGAGGAAGGCTTACTGTAAGAAAAATGGTTCACTAGAAGCTTGTGGTTTGTCAACCTATCAAGCTGGGAGAATCACATAGGTGCTTGTGAGGGTTGTTGAACCACCATAAGTGTCTTTTAGGGATGGTGGGGGCTTGACCTTTATGGAACCACCTAGACAATTTATTTCTCACCCAAAGACAACTTGACCATTGTTGAACCTTCCTGATAGTGGGATCTCATCTCCTGAAAGTGAGTTGCAGTTCTCTGCATAATGAGATATTAGATATGTTTATGCTTGACTTGTATGAGTAATGAGGAGAATTTTTAATTCACCTATGAATTGTGACAACACAGGGGAAACACACAAGAGGAACAATGTTGTGAAGAACGCTAGGTAAAAAAAGAAGGAAAAGGAAAAAAATTACCAGTTGAATAACCTTCGAGAAGAGGCTTGTTGTGAGGAAGAATTCAAAGATTGACTAAAGAACCATTGAGAAGAGGCTTGTTGGGAGGAATAATAGAGATACTAGCTGAAGAAACCTTGAGAAGAGGCTTGCTTGGAGGAAGAATTGAGAGACTAGTCAAAGAACCCTTAGAAGGAGGCTTGTTGGGAGGAAGAATTGAGATACCAACTGAAGAATCCTTAAGTAGAGACTTTTTGGGAAGAAATTACTAAGAAAAATGATTGAATGAAGGTTGAAGGAATCCACTGGAAGCTTGAGGATTGAATAACCTACTGTGTTGGGGAAGAAACAATCAGGTGTTTATGAGACTAAGGAGCCACAAAGAGTTGTCTTGGGGCCGAAAATTAGTTGTTTATATCATTGATGAATCACCTTGAGAAGTGATTCCTTCTATCCAACAGTGGCTTATCGACTGGAGAAACTTCTTGTAGTGTGGATTCTCATCTCCTAAAAGTGAGTCGATAATTCTCTTTTGTATAATACCATAATAAGGATGTTAATCATGGTTGTAAGTCTGGAAGACTGAAAGTAAATTTGGGTAGTTTTTGGATGAAGGTGTTATGTCCTTGTAACATCTTGTTTAGTTGAAAACATGGTTTGGTTTCCTTTCCAAAAGTCACTCCACCTTAAGCACTCGAATTTGGCTAGGGGGTGATAAATGTAAGTGAAAACTAGATACAACTATCAATGGTTGGGTGGAGAGTCGCAGTCCGAGATTCAGTTGCTCAAAAAATCATAAGATAAGTGTTTCTCATGTATTGTCTATAATAATGAATGAGCCTCGTATTTCGGGTTTGGAAGTATTTCTGTAATACACGAGACATGACTATGTGATTCATATTTATACAATTAACTGGTATGTTGTGTTGTTGTTTTTAAGGGCATTGATATATCATGTAAGGATATTGGTTATGTTGCAACACTATAGCATGAACATTCTTCTTCTTTATTCCAATATGTTGATTATGTTGATTTCAAACTTGTATTTCCTTTTTGTGTTGCAAAGTGGTAATATGGAGGATTTCCTCTTTTATCCTCATTGTCTTATTGTTATATAAGATCCTTCTTCAAGCCTTTAGTGATGCATAACCTTGTGTTGGGTATGTACATCAATTTTATTAAGGGTTCTGTATAATAAATTTACATCCAGTGTTGTGTGAGGCAAGGCCTCATGAGCTTGAATGAATTGGATTTAAAGTTATGTATTCCTTAAAAAGATGCAACCCTACTATGCACCTGTTAAGGTGAAGTCTCAAGGCTAAGTGTGTTGTCCCTGTGTGAAAATGGAATGGGAAAATCCATGTTTATTTGATTGGTTTTAGAAATGATGATCAATTAGATTGGTTCTTCATAGTGGACATTCATATATTGGGAAATTTGTTTGGTAAAGTTTCATGGAATTCCTATTCAAACAAATGAGATGATTGCAGGATGGTGTTACTACCAACTAAGTGTCTGTGATTATGGTCCTTGCTTGTAATTGAACTAAACGAGAAAATTCCTTGTTTATTTAAGTGTTTTTGATTCCTTTGCAACCTTTTGGGAAGCATAGGCTTTTTGGTCGTCTCTGTAAGCTTTTTGTGCTGGTTTGACCTTCAAGAGGGGCCTTGGGATCTCTGGACTGAGATTGACCCATTCCCATAAGCTATTGAGGAATCAAGGAGACCATAAGTCTTGAAGGACTGTATGGGTAAGTCATTATTTCACGTTTTGTGTTTCTGCCATTAATTTTTTTTTCAGGGATGATATGGTCATAAGCTCAAAAGGGATAACACCAGTGTGTGCTTCACATAGCCTTAATATGAAATGTATGAGATCTGACATGGGTATTAGCATTTGCAGACCATTTTGGTTGAGCCATGGTTGAACCCCTTCACAAATGGCGTAGGTGGAAACCTTATATCTTTCCCTTAACCTTTAACCTTATCCATGGTCACGATGGGAGGTACCAAGTAAGGGCTGGCTCCAAGGCAAAAGCAATAGCCATAATATTGCATCATAACTCAAGGTTAGGCTAGTGTAATGAGCGACCAAGATTAAGTGGTGGAGACGATCAATGGATAGGCAAGGGTCCAAGATGATGTAATACCGTAGGGGTCACATCTCGAAAGCTCGCAAAAAGTCACTGAAAGGGAAGAGATAGGTTGAAAAGAACCAGACTGAGGTGGTAAGGTTGTCAACTTGATGTCGGCCATGGACCAAGCACAGGAAGTTGAGCACTGAGTGGTGTGGCCCCATGTTACATCTAAGCCTGGAGGCTATTCTCCAAATGTATGAAAAGAAGAAAACATTAGAATGAGCAGGATGACGTAAGCCTGTGCTACGACAACATAAATGCATGCTTGACAACTTAATCATTGGTGTAGATGTGCGAATCCACAGACGCATCAGTCTAGAGGGCCAATCCTTAAGAAAAACGTTAAGCACACATTTGAAATGGGTCATGTAACAGAGTTGGGAGACGAGAAGTTTGGCGACATATAAAAACCCATAGAGTGCTCATAAATATATAAATATATCATCATGCATATATGTAGAAGCTTTGCATTTAACGCAAAACATGGGGCTTTGGAACCCAAACCCACGAACAGGTTGGTAGCCATTAACCAATTTCCATGTGGTGTAGGGAGGCTAGCCAGGGGGTATAGCCATGTGGCTGCCACATTGCGAAAACTATGATGAGGCATTCTATAATTCACTAAAAATGAAATAGTCATATTTCTTGATCTGAATGTTGGATTGAGGTGAATTTTTTCATCATCAGAATTGTCTTAATGAGATGAACACAATGGTGATGTCAAAATCTGGGTCTAAGCGAGTTGAAGAGATCGAAAATTTTAGACCACATTTCCATAACAATGCCTTGAATCTTGGGTCAACATAGTAACCACCTCCTCTTTCTTGGTGTTATGGTAAATAATAGAAGAGATTATTACAATCCCAATTTTATATTTTTTATCACTAATAAATTCAATTGTAAAATATGGTAATTTAAACATAATTTTTATTGTACGAGTGATTTTTTGGAAGTATGGAAATGTCTTGTTCCTCTCTCCCAACTCACTCTAATTAATTCATCTTTCCTTTTTAGATTACTATTTTAATTTTATAAGAGAATTTACATATATACAACACCTATATAATTGGTAATACATTAACCACCCTAAAAGAAAAGTAGATAATTTTAAGCTAATATCAATTTTCTGAAAAAAACTTATTTAAACGAATAGTAAATGTCAACTTATCTGGAATGAAAAAAATTGAGACATTTTCCCCTCGTAAGATATCTTCTTGTGATAAATTTGAGTAAGAAGTAATTCATTTACTTTATGTTTTATTTAAACCTATGAGACTTTGGAAACCTTTTTCCTTATATCGAGAAGAGTAAAGTGTATTTATAATCCATATAACATTTATTTGAGAAATCATATAATATATTAATATTTTTTTAAAATTTAAAATTATTATTATAAAAAATCATTAAAATATAAAAAATAATAAATCATTGATCACCTTTAAATTTCATTTAATCTAAACGAGAGTTTTATTGAATTAAAAGTTAATAAATTGAATATTTTTTTTCAAGTAAATGGTATAGTAAAAAGGTAAAGTTAAGTTAGTATAGTTAGTAAATACAATAAAATAAATATAAATTATGGGATGTAAATGTATTTATAAAAACTAAATATATTAGTTAGTATAAGGTTTTGTTGTTATTAAATTTTAAATTTAAATTTTATGTAAAGTGATTGAAAATAAAAACCATTTATATTATTATTTAAATTTTATTTAATTTCATATAATTTTAATTACAATATACTATTCAAATTAATTTAATCTAAATTAAAAATAAATAAATGTCATACATATAAATTAAAGCAAGTCTATGTCATCTTCAATATTTATAGTTATGGAACCAAAAAGAATATGTATCTAGAAGCGCAATAACTTATAATAAGAAAAGATACATCCAAATCAGTAAGATTTTTTATCATTGTCAATGTTAAATGGAAACGGTATATCTCAACTTTACAATTACCAAATGGAATAACAAATCAGTAGTGTCGCTATAAAATTTGCAATCACTTTTGAGATATCACCATCCACGTCCCTGAAAAGCAAAGGCAGATTTATGAAAAACCTAGTCGTTTGCCCAAAAAGAAGGTTTTAAAAGTTTGGTGAATCTTAAATGGATTGATCTTTGTGAGAAGAAACGTAAGCACTAACGTCATGTAAAATCAAAATCAATCACCAATTAATAATATGATTAACCTTTCGAATTTCATATCTAAACAAACTTGCGTTTGATATAATCTCATATTTTGTTTTTATGTTCAAAGAGAATGGAAATAAGTGCTCTGGTGGGTTGGTTTAATAGGTTAAGAAGATTAGAAGTGTGATAGATGTTAGGGAATTGTGAGCGAATATGAGGAAGAGTCGGGCAGTCTAAAAGAAAGTGTTTTTCATCTTCCACCTGCTTAGAATCGCAAATCTGACAAATTCTATGGTTCCAAAAAATCTTGAAAATAGACCACCACCCAATATCACTCTGAAACTCATAATTTTTTTTTTTTAAATTTTAATGATATTCATTAATTTTTTAAATTTGATAAATAAATAAAAATCATATATATTCTTGAACATGAAATTTACATATCTTTAATTGAATTTTTAAATATAATTTTTAAAGTATTATTAAACTAGAAATTAAAATAATGGAATAATGGGATAGATGTCTATCCCGTTACTATAACATCAATTCATTGATGAAGTGAGCTATGACACTCTCTTATGCCATTGTGGATATTTTCACGTCTTTCCAAGGTTTTAAAAAAGGAATCGTTAAAGTTCAAAGCTTATTCTTGGAAAGTGGTTTTATCATCATGTGCACCACAGTTCACTTAAATTGATGTATTACTCTTCATTTTCTATTCTTTATTTTGTCTCGGTTCAAAATTATAAAGTAAATAATTTTTTATATATGAATATATATTTTTATTATATAAATAATTTTAATTTAATTTTAATATTACCTATAATTTAATTAAATTTAATAAGAATTATTTTTAGTATTTGTATTTTATAAAAAAATAATTGACAACCAAAAAATGATTGATAACAAAAATTACTTATATTAGTTGTTTTATTGTTCATACATGAAAATACAATATTTAGTATATGTAAATATTTGTATAGTTTATATTTATATATATAATGTTTTTAAAATTTTTATTAACTCCAAATTAATGGAGTAATGAATGAATTTTACTAGAATTATAGAAATATAGAAAAAATTATAGTTATTAATATTTTACTATGTGAGAGTTTTAACATATTTTGAAATTATTTTGCAACTAAATGTAATTAAGAAATCCTATAACATTATAAAATTTAGAATGAGAAGGCAATAAATTAGAATAGAAAAAGAAATAAAAAAGACTTATGACCAATGAAACAACAAAAAAACAAAAATCAATTGTTTTCTTCTACTTGAAATTTCTAATCTTGCAAATATTTTTTGCATAAAAAAATGACGGGGAGCTATACACATGGCATTCTTTTGTGCATAGTTATGACACTTGGCTGATAAAAATATTTTTTACATTTTTCATTTTTTAATATAATTTTTATATCTAATAATTCAATTTAAGAACACAAAAATATCCATCAACTAGTTAAAAAAAACAATTTACATTTAAAAAATTAAAAATTATTTGCAATTTTCAAAATATTCACTTTAATATTTATTTTTCTAACTTTAATAAACTTCATAAAATTTGCTAAAATTTTCGAAACTAATTGAAAGTCAAAGTTTTTTCTTACCAAAATAGAAAACAATATATGCTCCCTTCAACAAATATAAAAATTAAGTATAATTTATTGATACTTAAGATAAAAATAAAATGATTTTTAATTGTTTTATTTTATTTATTCAAGACAGTGATAATGATTAACATCCACTAAGATTGAAATGGTTAATCTGATTTTAAGAAGTATTAGTTTACTCAGAATGAACGATTGATTTTTTATGATAAAAAAGCATTAAGAGAAATGTTCCAATATCACCATACTTTTCATAATTTAAATGCTTAAAAAGGTGGGTAGTGTGATAAATATTTTGAAATTTAGATCTGATATGAGTGTACACTGAAAATATGAGAGAAAGTGGTTTTCATCTTCAAATTCTCTTAGCATCACAAAGGTGACATGCTCTTTCATCCCATGGTGTTTTAGAATTTCACCAATGAAAGAAACAGTATGAAGTTCATAAAAAATTGGTCTTAATTTAGTAATGTTTATTTTTTTTCTTTGCACTAGTGAAGACAAAGAGACATTTTCTATTTTCAAGATTTGGGTTAATCATCTCCTTATAATATCTTAGTTTGTTTTTTCTCTTTAACTCTTACCACCCAACAATTTCTCATTAAATTTTGATATAATAATATTATTAATACTATCCTTACTATGCAAAATTATGTTCTCCTTTATCCCTCAATAGTCTAGTCAAGTTTAGCCATCCTTGTGTCATCCCTGCTTGATCCGAAGGTGACAAATTTCACTAGATTTAGAAGTAATTTTAGGAAACCCCTTGTCCTCCATATCATTTAACTTCATATTATACATAAGATACTAATCCAGGTGGATATTGGTGGCCCCCCACATATTTCACATGGACTCCACCCTTTTTTCTTTCAGTTTCCTTAATTGTAGCACAATTTACTATTTTTGGCATTTTTTCGGGACCTAAACATCCAGAGCTATTTTGAGGCCTTAAACAACATTTGTTTAGAAAATGGATAAATGTGAGTAGTTTACTAATAATTGTAGTTGAACGTTGTAGTCCTCGGATAGATATTTCTAACAGGGTATGATACAAATCAAATGAAGTTCACATGCAAAATTTACGACCACGGGAAGTTGATGTACCAATTTACCCCAACAGGACCCACAAAATTTTGGCACTTCACTGCCTAGGGTTAGATTTTTGTATGTTTAGGGTTTTCCATTTTTTTCTAAATTTCTCTTTGTCATTGTTATCCATGTTTTCCTTATTGAATATGCTCAAAGCAATATAGTTTAAAAGTACTTGTTTGATCTTAAGCTGTTCAACTGTTTTGTAAATGTTCTTCTGTTAAAAGTACTTCAAATCAGGCTAGTTTAAAGGTATTAACCCAATCTCAGAATAATTTTATGTTTTCCTTATTGAATATGCTCAAAGAAGGGTAGTTTAAAGGCACTTACCTGATCTTAAGTTGTTTCAACTGTCTTTTAATGTTTTCTAACTGAAAGAACTTCAAAGCAGGCTAGTTTAAATGTATTAAGCTGATCTCAGAATACTCTCATGTTTTTCTTTAAGTACATGCTAAAGCAATATAGTTTAAAAGAACTTACTTGATCTCATGCTGTTTTACTACATCTTCATTTGTTTGTTCTTCATTTCCTATCTGTTTCATTCCATAAAATCACCTTAAGAGATCCTTTGACATAAGTGACTTGCCCCATGGATCCTGCTTGAACCTTGCCGTCCAATTAAAATCCTCCTATGACTCCATAGCCCAATGGGTTAAAACTGTCTTTTGCCTTTCTGTCAACCAAATCATTCCTTCACCTGCAAATGCCTTCACCCTTCATTTTGAAACTGCCTTCACCTTCATCATGTCCTTGCCCAACCAAAACAAACAAAACAAAACCCAAGCTCTTCATAACTAGCCTAATATCACTATTTCAGATTTTAAATATCACATCTTTAAACCCATTCATAGAGAGATCCCTCTCTGGATTCAGGAGGGCTAGATCCTAGAATCCAAAAGTTGGTTGAAACGATGTTGCTTCTGCAGTTTTAGTCTTACCAATCTGCTAAAATTACAGATTCCTAACACCTTCCATACTCAAGTTGGCTTTACTCTAACTATCTAGACTGATCCATATTCCCATTGGGTTATCTCCATGAATGTTCCACTTCCTCCATACTAGCTTTGTTGACTTGGTTAAACTTGAGCTTGTCCACATGCATTAGCCTTTGTTCACACATGAAGGTGTTTTATCCAGCTATGGATATGATCCCTTTTCCCATTAAGAGGGATATTATTGCTGCTAAAATTATTTATGGGCATCCCTACCCATTTATTCATATAACTATAGGTTAAGAGAAAAATTAATATTCCAATTAGCTGCATGCTAATTTAGGAATATTACAGTCCTCCCCTCCCAAATGTTGCTTGTCCTAAAGCAACTGAAAGGATAGAACTGAAGAGTCTCTCCTCTTCCTCGTGTAGCATCCTCAAGTGATAAGTTCCTCCAAAGAACAAGATTCTCTTTTAACAATATGTACTGAAGTTGTTCCTCCCATGTGTATAAGTATGCCTTTCGTGAAAAATCCAAATGGCTTTCATCATGAAAAAGTGGGATATCCATGGAAAAAAAAAATATGTGGTCTAGAGGCCTTCTTGAGGCATGGAATCTGAAATACATTGGGAACCATCATCCCCATGTGAAGCCTCCATCCCCAAGCTATCATCCACAAAATGTGAGTCACCCTCCAACATGGTAACTCCTGAAACATCTCCTCCACCTTAGGCTCCTGCAAATAAGGTGGGCTACATAGATGAATATTATGGATCAAAATGTCCATCCCACGCTTTCTCTCTCTCCACTTATGATAAGTGTAGAGCTGCTGCTGAATATGGGCTGCAATAATGTTTCCTTCATGGAGAAAAAAGGCAATTGGGCCCTCAAAGACCCCCCCTTTGGTTCTTGCCCAAATCATCCCATAAAAAATTAATATGAAATTATCATCATATGGAATCAAAATAAGAGAAGTACTAAAGGTTTTACATAGTGCTGGAAGGTACCAAAAAGTTCTCAAGTGGTCACAGCGTAGTTTTTCCAACTACAGTTTCAGAACACGATGTGGCAAGTTGTCTCCCAACAATTTTCTAGTTGTACATGTCATCACACTTACTAGTGAATAGTAAATGGAATTGAATATCAACTCAAAATATTGGAAATAGTACAAAATTTTCCCAAATCCATACAAGAAATGGCTTTCTCCATCATAAATGTTGGTCCCCAAATTACCATGAAGCCCAAATAGAGGCTTACCCTCTTGTGGAGCAATGCACTGTATAGAAATGGTAAGAGAATGAAAATACTGTGTTAGATAATCAATAAGTGAAAAAACACAATTCTTACCATGTACTAAGAGTAATATGATAAGAAGACTCATGAATGAGCCCTCCATAGTGATATGACATCGTCCCATGAAAATAAATGAACTATGTGCTGCAACTAGATATTTCTTCTTATGCTTGAAAATCCACGTCAAGAAGATCATATCATGGTAATAGATGTCTCCATCCACTACTCCATCTCTCTCATCTCCTTCATACCCATCAAGTGCATCATATTTGAAGTGATCCTGGGGAAACTCCATCAACAAACCCAAGATCCCAAGTAACAGCGTTGTTGGCCTTTGTAATAAGGCTCCTGTCATCTCATAGCTCCATCGTTTGACATCCCTCATGTCAAAACCATCAATAATAATGCTGATATATATGGGATATTCCTTCCCAAGTGGAAGTACCTCCTGATCCTCCAAGGCTAAGGAGTATCCCCTTTGCACCATGATAGTGCCCTCTCCTACTCCTGCAACATCATGCAAAGTATGGGAGAAAATTAGCCCATACTCTTTCAAGAAGAATCAAAGCAAAAACCACTTTTGTTTCCTCCCCACAACATCACCATATAAATCATGGAGCAACAACATGCTAGTTGATATGAAAGATATCACATAACCCCAATAACCCCAATAAATCCAAACTCCTTGCTGCCATATGATTTAAGTGCCATGCCAAGTACCATCCACCAACCAACTCTTTAAAATAGAATGTGTCATAGGAAGACCAAACTCTTTCAAGAGTAACCAACGTATTCTTGCCTCCTGCTGCCCAGTGTCATAAATCTGCAAGTGGTTTTCCAACCTCTTGCTCATCAACATCACCCACCCAACCAATGGCGAGTGCCTATCATCATATCCAAACATGGCATCCCTCCAATGGAGAATACCATCCTCCCAAATTAGATTTCTATCTTTGCATTTCATGGGATGTTGAAATGCAATCTCCTAAAGATCTCAAAATGAATACCACTCATCAATGGCCAAGTTGACCCCATAAGGATCCAAATATACTGAAGGCAAAATCTTCCCATTGAGCAATGAAGTGCTCATCAAGAAAGATCCATCATAACAATGGAATATAATATGTCTCTCATCAACCATCTGCCTATCCTCTGCTATACATGTAGAAAGGTCATTGGAATGATCCAATAATGGTTGGGCCCCCAACTCATCATTGCTGCTCAATGACAACGCTGTTGATCTCCATGATGGTGCATCTGCTGTCTTCATGTCATACTCTATGCTAAACACATAGTTCTGCATGGAATGGTTAAGGACAATACTCATCCCATCCTCCAAAAATATACACTCCAACCCCAAGAGTGGTGTGTAGCTCAACAATGGTACACTAGGATGAATGTATATCTCCTCCTTGAATAATTCAAGGCTGCTCAGCATAGTAATAGTGTGTTGCTCCAAATCAACAATGTACTTTGACCCTAAGTCATGCAATGGTACATTCCCACAATCCTCCATATGATGTGCTAAAGTAACAGAAAATGGAAACATGTGTATACCTTGGTAAAGCTTGGGAACATCTTGTACTGCTACAAGGGTTCCTTCCTCTGGTGTGATGGCTTTCCCAACTAATGATGATGATGTCTGCTCTTCTATGGCTTCATCAGCGCTGGTACAAGTCTCCTCCTCTTCATGCATCTCCATAATGGTGCATGGGACTCTAGATGTCAAGAGATCAAGACTACTTTGCAAAGGTGCAAGTGTTCCTTCTCTTGATGTAAGTGCTCTTGCAACAAGTGGTGGTGAGGGCTTATTTTCCTCCTTATTTCTTCTTCCCAAACTTCATGATCAATATTTGAGTAAACTATGCAAATTCAGTCACTCTTGCATGAATCAAATGGCTGAACCACCAAATGTTTGCTTCACCTTCAAGGTGCAACGCTGCAATCTCAACAACGTTTCTCTACTACTGGATGTAGCAAGAAAAATGGATCCAACCTCATTCCCCAAGCCCTTGCTGTGCATGAGGATGACCCATCAAAGGTAGACAATAGGAACTATTGCCCTTATTCCTTCTATTGTTGCAAGGTCTCCATTCTTCTTTGAGCTGAATGAACTGTGGGAGAGTTAGATTCTCCTTGAAAGCTCTAGGTTGAGACTTATATTCTGCAAGATACTCACTTGGAATCTCATGATCTAAGTGTTCTCCATTTCTAGGCCTCTTGTCTTCAAAAGAAAAGGCCATAGTATGTTTCTTTGGAGCTCTATGCAATACCAAATCTTCTTTTTGCTTATAGGAAGTACATGGACCTTTCTCATCTTGAAACGCTAATGTGGTTTCACTTCTTTTCTCCATTTTTCTTTGCTTGACCTCCTTGGTGAGGTCCTTCTTAGATCTGAAAAGAGATGAGATGAGGCTCATTCCCTCCATCATTTTAGATATCTTTTTATTCTCTTATTCTTCTTATAGCATATTGGCTGAAACTTCATAGGCTGAGCCAAAGATCATGCTTCGATACCACTGTAATATTCCCAAATGGGGAAATTAGCAATAAATTGCACTAAAAACGCATTTTTCAGAAATATATGCAATAAAAGTTAAATTCAGCCCATGGATCCATTCATTTATACATTATAGCAGCCAAATACAGAAGGATATCTGAAAAAAATCATGGTAGATTAGTTAAACAAGCTTCCCAAGCCATAATAGTCCAAAAATCATGCAAAAAGAGGGGCTGCAACCATGAATTAAAGCTGGAATTTCCTGACAGCTTTATTTTATTGTTCCTGCAATAGCAGTAGGTTGTACATCAGATCTAGAGATTTTATTTGCATAAAAATTTAGATTTATATCGGATCCATACACTATACAAGCTCCTCTATAGAATCCCCTTGGGGTTTTCAGCAAAACACCAAGTACAAATTGTAGATATGAGATTTAAGGGTGCAGATCTA
Source organism: Pinus albicaulis (assembly GCA_034641835.2). Taxonomy (NCBI): domain Eukaryota; kingdom Viridiplantae; phylum Streptophyta; class Pinopsida; order Pinales; family Pinaceae; genus Pinus; species Pinus albicaulis. The sequence goes on along the minus strand of CM076569.1, from coordinate 391,461,252 downwards.
TTGAAATATTTAGATCTGAAAGGTGGATCTGATCTGATATGAAAAATAATATTACCTCCTCCAATAGATCTCCAAAGTGAAGGGCAGATCCCCAACACTCAGAAAATCACCTCTCCAATGGTGTGCTGTGTTGACCATATCAGCCCCTCCATTCAAATTTTTGGCCAGTAGTCCCATTTGAATCCTTTTAAATCCTCTTACATGGCCTAAGACCTTCATCTCCTGCCTACCGTTGCCACCTTTCATTCCTAAAACCGTATTCAAAATGGCCAAAAACCCATATTCAGAAATATATCGGTCCTAGCTCCCTCCGGCCTCAGCCCCCTTCATTTTGTTCTCCACGTAACGCAGGAGCTAGCCCATGGGCCAAAATGAAAAGCGCTTACCATATATGGCCATCGGGTGCATTTTGCACCGTCTGATCAGACCACAGATCAAAGCACCACAACTCATCGCTCTTGTGGTCCCCGCGCCCGCTCTCATTGCTTAAACCAGCATGTTTTCATCGCACCACCTCTCGGCGGAAGGTGGTATTCCTCGGAGGGCCAGCGATTCCAATTATCGCCCGATGCATGGCAAGGACACTGTTTGAATACCTCCCTCTCATCGCGCATTATCTTTCGGTCAAGGTCGCGCAACGATATCCATCATAACCGTCCGATCTTGAGCGCTCCACCCAACGGCTATCGCTCCCTCGAGTTGCACGAATTTTAGTCCCAGTGCACAGTACCCTGGGCCCGCCAACTCATCGCTCTCCAACGCATTCCTAACTGTTGATCTCGTTTTGAGATCGTGCGGCCCAGGCCATTCGAGAAACAAATTTTTGACCACGTATCCATCTCCACGTCACTAATTCCACGTGTGCGCTGTATTCCTCCTCCACCATTTATATATTCTGTTTATGTGTCATGTTTCAGTGTTTGTGTTATGAACCTCCGCCTCATTCATTCATCGTCATTCAACTGTGTTTTTCATCGCCACCCTTCATCTTCTCACCATTTCGCCCAGTATGCATCACCATTTCATGGCCATCGCCGTATCCCCATCCCTGTGTCTAGTTTTCTTTAATGTGTTTGTAGGTTTTGCAGGTCTATGGTGAGGAGGAGCTGCCATAATTTATTGCATCCATTACAGAGGCCAAGATCACCTCAAAGGACGATCTTTCGATGGAAAAATTTAAAGAGGGAAGTTTCGGGTAGTTGCTACGACATGAATTCTATTAAAGGAAGTAAGGACAAAATCCATTGAACCCCCCAAAGTCATTAAATAGAAAGATTACGCAGCAGGAAATATTAATGGGGCTGCATACAAATATCAGTGAATGATCGAGAAATTCAATATTCGGCTCTGAAGATTTTAAATCCTAATCCAAAGCTAAAAGACAGAGGGTACAATGCATAAGAGAACTATACCCTTCAGGTTTTATTGTAGTAAATTTATCTTTCAGGAAGGACAGAATGTTGGTGTGATTTTGCTTTTTGCCGTGCTCCTGAAGAGATTTTCTACCCAGTGCATTTACTTCATGAAGTCAGCTACAGAGTACGTTCACCATTCCAGAGCCGTCAAACAATATGGGCGTGAATGTTTCCTCCAGTTTTGTTTTAATTGTGCAAATTAAGGTTCACCACCTACTTCTTTTTTGAGTTTTTCTTCTTCTTCTATAAAAACCCGGAAGAAAGACATTGTAAGGGTTCCAAATTTTTATCAGAGAATTGTGCAGTGAAAGGCATTTTTTGTATAAATCTTGTAAAAGCTCTTGTATGAAGGCTCAGAGCCCGTAGGGTCTCAGTGAGGAGGAGTTCTATCTGTATTGGAGGATTCTGGTCTTTGGTATCCCATAGTATGTAACTTCTTTTCATGTGTTTAATACAACATTTTATCCATCTTCTTGTATCATGTACTGGAATGCGAGTGGCTCACTGATTTTAGGTAAGGATTTATCCTAGTTGATACCCATACTTGGATCAGTCAAGCGCTTTAAATATGGCTCAGGCATGATATACTGTTTCATGTTCATTTCATCCATCTTTCCGCTATATTAGTTGCTTTGGGAGGGTGCTTTTAAAACGCCATTGTCATGTATGGATTCTTATATTGATAAGCCCATACATGGTTCTGTTGTGTATCTGGGTATCAGACCAAAGTTAACTAATATCTTCTTATATTTATTTCACCGCATACACCTTTTGATACTTGATTTCTGTGGCATATTATTTGAATCGGCCCTCTTTACAGTAAATTTTCTCTTAACTGTCTGATGCTTTTGTGTTGGAGTTTTGCATCTTGTCTCTGCAACATTAATTTCCCTATGGCAGTTTCTGTAAGTCCTGGTCCCATTTAAATCAATTACCTTGTTTACAAGAGCTAGCAGGGGAGCCTTTGGATTGACACCCAAGTTTTATTATATGCTCCTTGCTATGCTAAGATGTCCTAGGAACTGGTCTATGGCAACTCTAGACTGTCTCTAGGAGAGACAATATCTGTCGACAACATTTTTTTGGCGCCGTTGCCAGGGATCGAAGTTAAGAAAATCATTATCCCTGGGCCTCGAAAAATCATATTCACTCTCTAATCAGGTGAGCACAGAGAGTTGAATAGTTGCATATCTCTCAACTTGGCGACTCCACTGTTCCTTATTTCATAAACCTATTTGTAGTCTTGGCTCCCCGTAAGCCACACCTGAGGTCAGATACATCACAGTCAAAGACACCTTCAGTTTCTGACCCTGAGAATATTATACATAAAAGAAGTTGGAAAGAAAAGAAATCAGTCCGTGCTGGAATTCCTGAGTTTCCTGTAGAAGATTATCCATCTTCATCCTCTCAATAAGTTCTAGAAGAAAATATCGACTCCACTGTGGGAGATACAGAATATTATTCAGATAGCCCACCCAGGGGAAGTGCTAGGATTAAAGCTAATCTTCACCCTACTCCTGAGGTCGAAGAAGTTAAAGAAGTCACCGAAGTAGCTGCTGTTAACCGTGAACTGTTCCCATCTACACCTCAGGCTGCTGTACAGTATATCCCTATTGTTATTCATACTCCACTTCCACCTCCACCTCTTCCTCCCTTTGTACATCAAATTGTTGCACAACCCCCACCTCCTCCAATGGCTAATGTCCCAACTTTTTTGTTGAACAAATATGCTCCCCTAGCATTGCCTCAAGTGTTAAATGATATGCCACAGGATTATTTGAAGATCTTGCCCATATTCACTGGGGAAAATGAAATAGATGCTCAGAAACATCTTGAGACCTTCTTCTCTTTTGCAGAAAACTTTAATGTAGAACATTTGGATGTGGTCTTAAGATTATTTGTGCAGTCTCTGGACGGTGAAGCCAAAAAATGGTTCAAAACATTAGGAAACCGTTCCGTAACCACTTGGGACGATATGGAAAATACCTTTCTCAGGAAATGGGGAGAAAAGAAAGATCATGGATAGTGTCTTACTAAGTTCAATACACTTAGGAAGAAACATAATGAAGGGGTGTCAGAATTTATCAAAAGATTTAACAAGTTATATCTAAATCTCCCTGCAGATATGAAGCCTCATCAGAATGCTACCAAAGTTGTTTTCATAGCAACCTTTGACTCAGATTTTGGTTTCTCTCTCAGGGAAAGGAAGCCTGCCACCCTAGATGATGCTCAGTCAGATGCTCTTGAGTTGGAAGCAAATTTTTCTTCCACTGGAAAATTAAAAGTGAAAGTGGAACAAGATACCAGAAGAAGGGGTAAGGAGGAAGTATCTACTTCTAACCAAGATAAGGATCCAGATAAGATTGAAGAAATGAAAAAAATGATTAAGAATCTCTCTAATAAACTGGTCAAGCTTGAATTGGAGACCAAGAACTCAGCCTCAAATAATTTCCAGAATACTCCAAACAGGGGTTACAATCCTCAGTATAGAAAGCCACCCCTGCAAATATTGCCAAGGGAAGAAAAAGAGCAACAAGATCAGGTACCACACCCATTATACCTGGAAAGCCCAGTAGATGACTCCACTGAAGATGCTGCTTATGAACTACAAGATGCAAACCTTGATTTCTCAAACAATGATGAAGTAGAATTCCCATTGCACGAAGAAGAAGAAGAGATCAGAGACACAGAAGATGCAGAAATTGATCATTATTGCAAACAGTTTAATGATTTCATGCAAGCACATTTCAATAGAAGATATGATCTCAGATATTCCAGGAAGAGGACTCAAAATCAAGATCAAGAAGAGGAGCCATTTCTAAAGGAAGCATCTGCTCAAAAGGAATCAACGATGCAAAAAGCCACAGACAAAGGTAAGAGCCCTCTAAAAAAACCTTTGCAATCCAATAACAAAATTCCTTCTTCTTCAAAAGTAGTCACTCCTAATGCTGAGCCTGTATCAAAAGAAATCAAACCTTCAGCTGACAATAAAGAATTAAAAGAAGTTGTAATAGAAAATTCTCCTCCTGCTTTCAATCTGCAAAAAGAACTTGAGAAAGTCAAAATCCCAGTCCCTTTGACCGAGCTGTTGAAACAACCTGCATATCAATCTCAAGTTACTTCTTTATTGTTTCCTCCTGAAGCACCAATAATTCCAGACAGTCTTAATCTTCAAGAAGAAAGACCCATGGTATTTTTTGGCCCACATGTCGAGGAGATAGATCCTTCTACTCCTCCCTTCTATGTGTCTCTAGTGATTCATGACCTGCCGTTACAAAATTGTATGTTAGATTCTAGAGCTTCCCATAATCTTATGCCTCTGTCAGTCATGGAACAAATAGGACTACAAATCACACGCCCATACAAAGACCTCTATTCATTTGATTCCAAAAGAGTTAAATGCTTGGGGATGATTAAGGATTTAGTGGTCAATCTGGCCCAAATTCCATCAAAAAGTGTAGTAATGGACATTGTGGTGGCTGACATCCCAGCTCGCTTTGGCATGCTGTTGTCAAGGTCCTGGGGAACAAAAATTGGTGGGTCACTCAAATTGGATTTAACCTATGCCACTATCCCTGTTTTTGGTGGCCAGGAGAGGAGGTTATACAGAGAAACCAGATTCATCAAGATGGTGACTAAGGCTGACAACTCAGAGAATTCACCAGTCTACAGTAAAGAAGGAGATTTCTCATGTTTGATGTTAAAAGAAGATCAAAATTATGCTCATGAACCTTCCTTTTGTCAAATCAAGACTGAGCAGCCTTCAGGGAACCATGAAGCAGAAGTATGGACTTTACATTTTGATGGAGCAAGTTCAAGAGAAGGAAACAGAGCTGGAGTATTATTGATTTCTCCTACAGGAAAATGGGTCCCACTATCTTTTAAATTGGAATATGAGGCTACTAATAATGTAGCTGAATATGAAGCACTGCTATTGGGATTACAAACAGCCAGGAGCATGGGCATACAGTGTTTAAAGGTCCTGGGAGACTCTGAGCTGGTGGTCATACAGGTCAGAAATCAATGTCAAACTAAACATCCACGGCTGAGAGCTTATAGAAATGAAGTATGGGACATGGTGGAGAACTTCTTCTTGGCATTCAATTTCCAGTTCATGCCCCAGGAGAAAAATAGAATGGTGGATTCTCTTGCTGTAGCTGCCAGTACATTTCTTCCTCCTCAGAACCCTCTCTTGAGGTATGAAGTCGAGGTATGTTATAGACCATCAATCCCAGACAATATCAAGCATTGGCAAGTATTTTAAGATGAGGAACAAATGAAGAGATTCCTGGAAACAATGGGGGAATTTTCCAATATGGAAATTGATGACTGTGATGAAGAGGGGACTGAGAATGTTTCAGAAAATAAATGGGAGGAGAAAATGGCAGGAAGTAAAGTGTTGCAGCTAAAAGGAAATTTCATCCCTAGAGGGCTGGTGCCTCTAGAAAGATTATTTGACAAGAATGATGTCCCAGCACAGTCTGGTAAAGTGGTAGAAGAAGATCAGGTGGAAGATTTAAATTTGGGTACCAATGCTGAGCCCAAAATTGTCAAATTATCCAAGAAGGTCCCAAAGGAATATAAGGAAAAATACTTGAAATTATTTCAGTCATACAAGGATGTATTTGCATGGTCCTATTAGGACCTTAAAACTTTTGATATTAGTATAATGCAGCATAAAATTCCTTTGAGGGAAAATGCAAAACCTTATAAGCAGAAGCTTAGATAGATAAATCCTCTCCTGCTTCCCTCCATTGAAAAAGAAATCAAGAAGCTGCTAAAGGCCAAAATAATTGTGCCATTAAGGTACTCAGAATGGGTTGCAAACTTGGTCCCTGTCCGAAATAAAAATGGAGAAATAAGGCTATGTGTGGACTTCAGAAACTTAAACAGAGCATCTTTAAAAGATAACTATCCACTGCCCAAGATGGATCACATCTTGCAAAAAGTAGTTGGAGCTTCCAGAATGTCAATGATGGATGGATTCTCCGGTTATAACCAGGTGGCTGTACTTCCAGAGGACCAGAAGAAAACTGCATTCACCACACCATGGGGTACATTTATGTATGCCAGGATGCCTTTTGGGCTAATTAATGCAGGAGCCACGTTTCAAAGGGCCATGGACATTTCTTTTGTTGGAGAGCAAGATAAATTTCTGGTGGTGTACCTTGATGATATTACAGTGTTTTCAAAAAATGATGCTGAACACATTGAGCATTTACGAAGAACTTTTGAAAAATGCAGAAAGTATGGTCTTTCTCTTAATCCACAAAAGTCTTTATTTGCATTAGAGGAAGGCAAACTTTTGGGGCATATTGTAACTAAAGATGGGGTAAGGATAGATCCCAAAAGAGTAGAGGTTATAAACAACATCCCTCTCCCTAGAAATAAGAAGGAAGTGCAGGTATTTTTAGGCTGGATAAATTTCCTGAGAAGATTTATGCCTAACTATGCTGAGATAGTTAGGCATATAACATATATGCTAAAGAAGAACAATTAGGTGAGATGGTCACAAGAATCACAGGAGGCCTTTGCAAGAATTAAAGTTGCATTTGCTGAAGCCCCTATACTAGCTGGGCCATATTATGCTAAACCATTTATGATCTTTTCTTTTGCATCACCTCATACAGTAGCTGGAGTTCTGCTACAGAAAAACGAAGAAGGATATGAGCAACCTATTGCCTTTTTTAGTCAGGTGCTTCATGATGCAGAATTTAAATATAACATATTAGAGAAGCAGGCATATGCCCTAGTAAAATCCCTCAAATCATTTCGCATGTATATTTTGCAGTCCCACATTACTGCATTTGTCCCCACTGCAGCTGTTAAAGACATTCTGATTCAGGGAGACAGTGAAGGGAAAAGAGGGAGATGGATTGCAAAAATACAGGAGTATGATCTGGATATTCTCCCTACTAAGCTGATCAAAGGACAGGGGCTTTCAAAAATTCTATCTGAATCAAACTATCAAGCTCTGGGCATAAATTTGTCTATGATTTCAATTGAAGAGTCTGAGAGTGAAAAGGGGAAGCCAAGATTGGAAAAGGCTACTCAGAAAGCACACATAAAATATCTCACCAGTCCATGGTACAAAGAAATAGTAGAATATCTTTTGACACTCAGCTGTCCCCCCAGCTGTGATAAAGCAAAATACAGGGCTTTAAGATTGAAATCACAGAAGTATATAGTTGCTAATGGCCAACTATATTGGAGGGACCCCTCAGGCATTCTACTCCTGTGCCTCATAGAGGATGAAGTAGAAAGTATAATGGCTGAATTTCATGAAGGAATCTGTGGAGGAAATTACAGCTGGAGGGCCACAACTCATAAAATACTGAAGGCTGGTTTCTACTGGCCAAAATTATTTGGAGATGTTTTTTTTTGGGTTAGAGCATGTGATAAGTGTCAAAAACTTGCTGAAAGACAAAAGTTACCAGCTCTACCCTTGATTCCAGTTCATGTAAATGAACCATTCCAGCAGTGGGGAATAGATTTTATTGGAGAAATACATCCCCCATCAAGTGGACAACATAAATGGATATTAACAGCCACATATTACTTTACATAATGGGTGGAAGCCATACCTACAAGGAATGCTACAGATACTGTGATAATCAAATTCATGGAGGAAAACATCATAGCTAGGTTTGGCTTTCCTGCTAGAATAGTGAATGATAACGCACAGGCCTTCAAGTATGCAAAATTTGTAAATTTCTACCAGCAGTATAATATCACTCTGAATCACTCCATAGCTTACTATCCAAAGGGGAATGGCTTGGCAGAATCTTCCAACAAAACTTTAGTGAGGGCCTTGAAGAAAACTATAAATGAAAATCAGAAAAATTGGGATTCCCAATTGAAATTTTCTCTATGGGCTAATAGGATCACCAGTAAGAGAGCAACTGGGAAATCTCCATATGAATTGGTATATGGACGAGCAGCATTGTTTCCTGTGCAGCTGGCCTTACCAGTGGCACGTTTCATGCAAGACAGTCAGGAGGAACCTGATGATATGGTCAGAAGAATCAATCAGTTGGTGGAATTAGAGGAAACACGGAACCAAGTGAACCAGAGATTAGCTGAATATCAGGAAAAAATGAAACGCATATTCGATCAGCATGCAAAAGATAGGAAATTGCAGATTGGAGATCTAATGCTCAGATGGGATGTCCGAAGGGCTGAAAAAGGAAAACATGGCAAGTTTGACCCACTCTGGTTCGGCCCATTCAAAATTGTGGAACAGGGAGGTAATAACACATTCACTTCGGAGAATTTACAGGGTGACTTGTTGGATGCCCCTGTAAATGGCCAATTTCTAAAGCCCTATTTCCAGTTCTGATCCAGGCAGCGAGCGCCTGACGTACCATACTGTATATTAGTTTTTGTCACATTTTTTGTTTAAACAGGGTGAGCGTGTTGATGATTCATAAAGTGAAAAGTAAGTGGGGCTGAAGAACAGAGTTTACATAGATTATGATCATGAGGGTCTGCAGGTTCTCGACACGTCCAGGGATGAACGTGTCGTCCCCAGATGAAGCCAATGTTGACCATATCAGCCCCTCCATTCAAATTTTTGGCCAGTAGTCCCATTTGAATCCTTTTAAATCCTCTTACATGGCCTAAGACATTGGTATCCTGCCTACCGTTGCCACCTTTCATTCCTAAAAACGTATTCAAAATGGCCAAAAACCCATATTCAGAAATATATCGGTCCTAGCTCCCTCCGGCCTCAGCCCCCTTCATTTTGTTCTCCACGTAACGCAGTAGCTAGCCCATGGGCCAAAATTAAAAGCGCTTATCATATACGGCCATCGGGTGCGTTTTGCGCCGTCTGATCAGACCAAAAATCAACGCACCACAGCTCATTGCTCTTGTGGTCCTCGCGCCCGCTCTCATTGCTTAAACCGGCCTGTTTTCATCGCACCGCCTCTCAGCGGAAGGTGGTATTCCTCAGAGGGCCAGCGATTCCACTTATCGCCGGACGCGTGGCAAGGACAATGTTTGAATACCGCCCTCTCATCACGCATTATCTTTCGGTCAAGGTCGTGCAGCGATATCCATCATAATCGTCCGATCTTGAGCGCTCCACCCAACGGCTATCGCTCCCCTGAGTTGCGTGAATTTTAGTCCCAATGCACAGTACCCCAGACCCGCCAACTCATCGCTCTCCAACGCATTCCTAACTGTTGATCTCGTTTTGAGATCGTGCGGCCCAGGCCATTCGAGCAACAAATTTTTGACCACGTATCCATCTCCACGTCACTAATTCCACGTGTGCGCCGTATTCCTCCTCCACCATTTATATATTCTGTTTATGTGTCATGTTTCAGTGTTTGTGTTATGAACCTCCGTCTCATTCATTCATCGTCATTCCACTGTGTTTTTCATCACCACCCTTCATCTTCTCACCATTTCGCCCAGTATGCATCACCATTTCATGGCCACCGTCGTATCCCCATCCCTGTGTCTGGTTTTCTTTAATGTGTTTGTGGGTTTTGCAGGTCTATGGTGAGGAGGAGCTGCCATAATTTATCGCCTCCATTACAGAGGCCAAGAGCACCTCAAAGGACGATCTTTCGATGGAAAATTTTAAAGAGGGAAGTTCCGGGTAGCTACTGCGACATGACTTCTATTAAAGGAAGTAAGGACAAAATCCATTGAATCCCCCAAAGTCATTCAATAGACATATTACGCAGCAGGAAATATTAATGGGGCTGCATACAAATATCAGTGAATGATCGAGAAATTCAGTATCTGGCTCCGAAGATTTTAAATCCCAATCCAAAGCTAAAAGACAGAGGGTACAATGCACAAGAGAACTATACCCTTCAGGTTTTATTGTAGTAAATTTATCTTTCAGGAAAGGACAGAATGTTGGTGTGATTTTGCTTTTTGCCGTGTTCCTGAAGAGATTTTATACCCAATGCATTTACTTCATGAAGCCAGCTACAGAGTACGTTCAGCATTCCAGAGCTGTCAAACAATATGGGCGCGAATGTTTCCGCCAGTTTTGTTTTAATTGTGAAAATTAAGGTTCACCACCTACTTCTTTTTTGATTTTTTCTTCTTCTTCTATAAAAACCCGGAAGAAAGACATTGTAAGGGTTCCAAATTTTTATCAGAGAATTGTGCAGTGAAAGGCATTTTTTGTATACATCTTGTAAAAGCTCTTGTATGAAGGCTCAGAGCCCGTAGGGTCTCAGTGAGGAGGAGTTCTATCTGTATTGGAGGATTCTGGTCTTTGGTATCCCATAGTATGTAACTTCTTTCCATGTGTTTAATACAACATTTTATCCATCTTCTTGTATCATGTACTGGAATGCGAGTGGCTCACAGATTTTAGGTAAGGATTTATCCTAGTTGATACCCATACTTGGATCAGTCAAGCGTTTTAAATATGGCTCAGGCATGATATACTATTTCATGTTCATTTCATCCATCTTTCTGCTATATTAGTTGCTTTGGGAGGGTGCTTTTAAAACGCCATTTCCATGTATGGATTCTTAGATTGATAAGCCCATACATGGTTCTGTTGTGTATCTGGGTATCAGACCAAAGTTAACTAATATCTTCTTATATTTCTTTCACCGCATACGCCTTCTGATACTTGATTTTTGTGGCATATTATTTGAATCGGCCCTCTTTACAGTAAATTGTCTCTTAACTGTCTGATGCTTTTGTGTTGGAGCTTTGCATCTTGTCTCTGCAACATTACTTTCCCTGTGGCAGTTTCTGTAAGTCCTGGTCCCATTTAAATCAATTACCTTGTTTACAAGAGATAGCAGGGGAGCCTTTGGATTGAAACCCAAGTTTTATTATATGCTCCTTGCTATGCTAAGATGTCCTAGGCACTGGTCTATGGCAACTCTAGACTGTCTCTAGGAGAGACAATATCTGTCGACAACATGCTGAACCACCCTGCAGCTGCTCCTTTAGAAATTATGCAGATCTGGATCTCTTTTGCACTATAGGGATCAAAATGCAGATGGCCTGATGCCAAGACCTAGAAATGAGGCTCAATGCCTTCAATAATATCCTCCTAATGGAGTAGAAACCTCCTCCACAAAAAATGAACACTGAAATGGCCTACATTTGAAGATCTAGTCTCCACTTGCTGCAAATTACTGAAACAACCAAACCCTCAACAAGATCTGTGTTTTCAAAGAAAGGTGAAGCTTGGCCTTAAGCCAAATAGTGGACAATATGGTGCAAGACTCCTCCAAGAGCTACTCAATGGAAGAGGTGGGGTTATCGATCAGGGACACCCTGTGCTAAACAACACTCTATCTCAGCTAAACAAAAAGAGAAAGAAATATGTCTAAACACACCATATATTCAGAAAATCATAATCATAAGCTAACTCCATATGGCTGCCATCCTCTTCCTTACAAACAATGTGAGCCTTCTCACCTTGGGTCCCACTCATTAGGATTTCCACCTTCATGCAGTTAATCTCCCTCCAAAACTGCGCTATCCCCTCATCAATGCCACTCCTCCATGACAACGCTGTTGGATTTGGTCAACCTTGACCTAATCTCCATGTAATGCCTCCTTACATACTCAAGGTGGCTTTATTCTAACTATCTAGACTGATCCATATTCCCACTGGGTTATCTCCATGAATGTTCCACTTCCTCCATACTAGCTTTGTTGAGTTGGTCAAACTTGACCTTTTCCACATGCATTAGACTTCGTTCACACATGAAGGTGTTTGATCCAACTATGAATATGATCCCTTTTCCCATTAAGAGGGAATTTATTGCTGCTAAAAAGATTTATGGTCCTCCCTACCCATTTATTAATCTAACTATAGGTTAAGAGAAAAATTAATATTCCAATTAGCTGCATGCTAATTTAGGAATATTACAGGAGGTGGAGGATGAAGTGGAGTGGTTTTCACTGTGGATGTGTGAATGGGAGTGGCAGATGTACTCGGACCAGATAACTAAGATTGAGAAGATTTGGAATGGAAGGAGCCAAAGTTTTGGAGAAAATAAAAATTAGGAGTGGAAGGAGAGGCTTCTCTACTAGGACTCAGTTGCAAATCTATGGGCTCAAGGTCTATCTGGTCTATCCCACTTTGAGACTTAGTTCTAAAAAGGTTTTTTCTATGGTATAAGTCAAATTGGGGATCTTGCAAGACTGTGAGGTTTTCAGGGACAAAACTTACTTTGTGAATGTTCCTAATAGTAGTTGAATCTTGGGTCCTAGAAGTTTTCCATAAAATCCTTTCTGGGTCATCAACTATGGTAGGAGGGTTAGGGTCAAGATGAGATCTGTTGCTTATCCTTTTCGAATCTAGATTTAAAACTCAATAATGCAGAGAGGCTGAGAGTTTAGGAGTGTCTTGAAAATAGACCTATCTGCAAGGATACTAAGCTCACACAATTAATGACTGGGTTCTAGACTATTGTGACTAATTAGTGTATTCCAAAGGGAGTCTATGAGAACTAGTGAAATTAGTAGGCCTACTAGAGGTTAGTGGAGTCTCCAGGTGGATGAGGTTTAATGCTTTGTGGGTTGGCTTGTTGTCCACCATCAACAATTCAAAAACCAATTTAGATATGTTTTGGGTTTTCTTAGTTTCTTGTGTAACACTAAGATTTCAATGAGCCTTCTCCAATTGAGACATCATGTTGCTATTGTGGTGAATCAACTAGATATTACTCTTGGCTAACACTTTATTTTCTGAGTTTGACAGGGATTTGAGAGTCTTTAGGGTATACTTAGGATGCTACTGACTCAAGGTCCCACCATGATCGCCATTATGTTAGGTCCCAATAATTTTTTAGATTCACAAGACCAAATGCACAGGGGTAACATCAAACCAGTCTTTGGAGTCCTAGGACCTAGCCTTCTTGAACTCGGAGAGGGATATATCTATGTTTTTGTAAAGGATTTAACTTGTTTGATTTTAGGCTATTTATAGGGATTAGGGTTTTCTTGTTTTCTTGTTTGGTTGGAAAGGTTGTCAAGAAAAATAGGTAGAGTAAGAGAGAATCAATCCATTGGGATATGGAGTCTGCAAAGGTCTTGAAGAATGAAAAAATAGGTCAAGGGTGTTTCATAGGGCAAGTTAATAGGGAAAAATGGATCTAAGTAGGTTTTTTGTGGGTGAAATGAACATGGATTTGTGAATACAGTAAGTTAAGGGGAAATCAAGAATCCTTTAACATACTAAGAACAAGGAAAAATATTTTAGTATGATAGTATAGCAAAAATTGTAGAGCAATAAAGGATTCTTCAATCAAACCGTACTAAGTAGACCTCAAACAACACATAAGTAAAATTAGAGAGTAGTTAAGGATTCTCTAAACATTAATTTCGACAAATAGAACTTTAAACATAACATTTCAGTAAAACTAAAGAGCACTTAAGGATTCTTTAATCAAAATTCGCAGAAGAAAACATAGAAATCTGAGGCAGGAAGAAGTAGGGTGCTAAGAAAGCATATCCTATTCTCTAATTTATGTCCTATGATCATGAACATAATGAGAACTGAAGAAAACAAATACAAAGGTGGAATACATCACCATCCAACAGAGCTCATGAATCCCAAGAATGTGCTCAATCCATAGATGCTTAGTCTAAAGCCATTACAAGACACCAAAGCCAATTTCACCAATAAACTCAAAGTCTATATCATATTATGCTAAGAAAACAACCAACATGTACAATGAGGCCTCAATGTTGTATTTAACAAGAAAAGAGGACAAAAACCATAACTAGGGTTCCCAAAATGTCATAAATATATCATAAATGCTAAATTTGTCCGTTAAGACCATGCAAGGCCCAAGGCAGAAAATATCTAAGGCAATAAATGAAAAATAACTTCTAACACCTAAATTTCGAGTGATTTGCCAAAAAAACCGCAAAATATCTATTTTACATAAATTTGTGTCTTTTTTTTACTTTCCAGGCAGGGATGCAACAGTGAGGTCCAAGGGTGCAACGCCTACACTGGAAAAATGGGCCACCTTGCAGCTGAAGTTTGAAGGCCTTCCCGGTGTCAAAATGAGCTCCGTGATAGCTCGTTGGAAATATTGTCGAGTATAATTTCCAAAAATTCCCTTGGTTTTCCATTTGTATATCCAAATACCAAATCTCCCAAGACTTCTTAGGGCACAATGCCAACCCTGAAAATAGGGCAGAAAAGTGGTTTTTTGCATGTTTTTGACCCTTTTGGAGGACCAAACCTGCTCCAAATGATCTGAAATTTGGTGTGTGTGATGTAATTGGCAAGATGAACCCAAAAATGTAAACCACTCCTTAGGAAAGTGCCCCAAGAAAAGCGCAACACCAGGGCCCTGCGCCCTTGTCCCTGTAGGTTTTAACCCTGTACAAAAATTATCTACTAACGGACCTTAAAACATAAAATAAACAATAGCGAGAGCATAAAACATAAAACAGATAAACACAAAGATTTTCCCCTAGATCCGAAATCAGGACGACCAGCTTGATTTTTCATTATATTCCTTTTAGTGTTACAAGACATATATATACATGCCGAAGCATACATAAACCCCAATCCATTAACCCTGGATTAGAACATAACCGTAGTTCCCTTGACCGGATCTACAAAATACCAGGGGCCGAAAACCATCATACCCCAAAACCATGTGCAAATCCATGCAAAAAACCGTGGGCAGATCCGCCCACCGGAAAATAAGGACCAAATTTTTTTTTCGAGGCGCTGCCTCGGGCCCTGATAGGGGGGCTACCACCCCCCTGCGACCCCCCCCATGTGTGATTAGTCATGGAAATAATATAACACATACCCAACATTATCCCACTTGTTGTTTTCTTTCCATAGGGGGCCACAGAAGAGCTTAGTCATTAGCCCAGTTCTACAACACCCATTGTTTCTCTACACCAAGAAAACTTCTGAGTGCTTACAGACTTTTTCAATGCATCTACAACATTCTTCAAAGTGTCCACCTTTACCATAAACACCCTTTTAGCCTCAACCATATCTCTCACGAAGTGATATTGAACATCAATGTGCTTTGTCTTTGAATGATAAGTAGGGTTCTTAGCCAAGAAAATTGAGCTTTGGTTATCACAATCTAACCTTATAGCTTGCTGCACCAACCCCATACTTGAACACAATCTCTGCAACCAAACTTCTTCCTTTCTTGCATGAGTGGCTGCTATGTATTCAACCTCTGTAGTTGAAAGATCCACTACAGACTGTCTTTTACTCATCCAACTGACTGCACCTCCAATAGGCTAAACACATACCCACTTGTAGATCTTCTTTGGTCCAGATCTCCAGCCAAGTCTACATCAAAAAAACCACAAATTTCCAATAGTCTTTCCAATCCTGGTCTTCCATAGTAGCACAAGCCATAATCACTAGTGCCACATAAATATCTGAAAACCCGCTTCACTGTTGTCCAATGCTCCTTCCCTGGGTTTGACATAAACCTACTCAATACTCCCACTACATGTGCAATGTATGGTCTAGTACAGACCATTGCATACATCAGGCTACCCACTGCACTTGCATATGGAACACGGGACATTTCCTCCTCTTCTTCTTGTGTCTTGGGACACTGTTTAGCAGACAAAATTATACCTACAGGAATCAGAACATTCACCAGTTTACTATCCTGCATATTTAACCTCTGCAATATAGTCTCAACATACTTCCTCTGGTTTAACCAAAGCTTCCTCTTTGCCCGATCTCTCTTAATTTCCATGCCCAAAATATTGTTTACAGCACCAAGATCCTTTATGTTGAATTTGGAGAACAGTCGGGTCTTCAAATCTTGGATAATTTCGTTGTCATTCCGAATCAACAACATATCATCCACATACAAGAACAAATAAATAACACGATCACCAAATAATTTAAAATAAACACAATGATCCTCCTTGCTTCTGGTGAAGCCAAGTCCCCGTATGTAGGTGTCAAATTTATGATACCACATCCTTGGTGACTATTTTAACCCATATAGAGACTTCTTTAACCTGCATACTAGTTATTTCTTCCCCTTCACCATAAAGCCTTCAGGTTGTTTCATGTAGATCTCCTCTTCCAGATCCCCGTGAAGAAATGATGTCTTCACATCCATCTCTTCTACCTCAAAATCAAATGCAGTAGCAATAGATAAAAGTAATCTAATATAATTAACTTTGGCAACAGGAGAAAAAATATCACCAAAATAAATTCCTGGCACCCGGGAATAACCTTTTTCTACCAACCGAGCTTTGTATTTCTCCACCTTGCCTTCTACATTCATCTTCTTCTTAAACACCCATTTTCTCCCGATGGGCTTCCTTCCAGTCGAAAACTCCACCAGATCCCATGCCTCATTGTTATGCAAGGATGCCATTTCATCAACCATGGCCTCCTTCCAGAGTTTTCCATCCTCTGAATCTACTGACTCCCTGACAGTTCTGGGATCATCATCAGTTATAGTTAAATAAAAATTTGAACATAAATCATATGGACTATACCTTTCTGGTTGTCTTCTTTCCCGAGCTGATCTTGTCACCGCTGGAGTTTGTGGCTCTTCCTCTTCTGAGTCTTATTCTATTGTAGAGTCCGATTCATCCTTCTTTAGCTCAAACTCTATATTCTCAGGTTCCTTTGGTAGGACTTCATGTTTAACAACCTCTTTCACCTCTCTAAACACCACATCTCGGTTATACACAACCTTCCTTGTTTCTGGGTTCCAAAGCTTGTAACCCTTTAAACCATCCTTATACCCAATAAAGATGCACCTTTCAGATTTATTATCCAACTTGTTCCTTTCCTCCTTTGGAACATGTACATATGCATCACATCCAAATACCTTCAGATGTGAAAGAGATGGTTTCTTACCAGTCCATACCTCATGTGGAGTCTTATCCTCCAACGTTGATGAAGGTGACCTGTTAACCAAGTAACATGCAGTATCCACTGCCTCTGCCCAGAATTCTTGTCCTAACCCGGTACCACTAAGCATGATTCTTTCCTTTTCCATCAACGTTCTATTCATTCTTTCTGCAAATCCATTTTGCTAAGGTGTGTATGGAGTAGTCTTCTGTCGTGCTATACCACACTTCTTACAGAACTCTTCAAATTACTTCTTGCAGAACTCCCAACCATTATCTGTCCTCAACACCTTTATCTTCTTCTTTGTCTGGTTTTCCACCAGAACCTTAAATTCTTTAAATCTGTCAAAGACTTCAGATTTCTTCCTCAAGAAATATATCTATGTATTCCTTGAGAATTCATCTATGAATGAAACATAGTACACATACTTACCTAGTGATGGAGCCGACATAGGTCCAAACACATCACTGTGCAAAAGCTCTAATATCTTATTCACCCTCTTAGCACCAGAAGGAAAACTCACCTGATTCTGCTTCCCATATACACAATATTCACAGAAATCGAAATCCAGAGAGCTATTACACATAACTTCTACCATACCATTTCCATGCAGTATCCGAAGGCCCTTCTCTCCAATATGTCCAAGCCTTTGATGCCATAGCATGCTCTTTTCTCCAGAGACCGCTAGGCTTTCCGCTCCACTTTCGGGAACCATAGAACTGTTGCAACCAGAAATAACAGTGCTGCCCTAAAGCCTGTACAAAGTTCGAATCTGAACTCATCGCATTAATACCTGTTCTCCCTGAACCATCTTACAGGTATCTTTCTTGAACATTGTTTTTACACTTGCATCATCCATCTTGCTTACAAAAATCAGATTTCTGGCCAATGCAGGAATGTGAAGAACACCAAGAAGTGTTCTAATCCTTCTACCTTTCAGCTTCAGCTTGACTATTCCACGTCTGATGATTCTAGCCTTCCTATCATCACCTAAGAAGACATCATCGCCATCATATCTCTCATACTCGCAGAACCACTCCCTATGGGGAGTGAAGTGAAAGGATGAACCCGAATAAATCAACCATGACTCATGATATACATGTGTATTTGAAGAAGAATCTAAATACACATCCCCACCTTCATCCCAGGTGGTTTTTTCCTCTACAGAAGGAGCAACATCAGATCCCTTTCCTTTCTCAGGATCTTTAGATCTGCAGTCCTTTTTGTAGTGCCCTTCCTTTCCACATTTCCAACACACCTTTACAAACTTTCTAGGAGATTTAGATCTCCCACTCGAAACCTTATTCTTGTTTCTGTTATGGGACCTTCCTCGTACAGATAAGGAATCTCCATTCCGACCCTCCATATTTCTCTGTTTCATTTCCTCCGACAACAAGGCTGAGACAATGTCATCAAAATTCAAGGTAGTTGTATTGCTACCTATTGCAATAACCAGACTGTCCCATGAGTCTAGTAGAGAACACAACAAACTGATGCACTTATCTGCATTTGAGATTTTAATATCAACAGATGACAACTGACTTACCATAGTATTGAAGGCGTTCAAATTCTCTTTCACCGAGTCTCCATCCTTCATCCTCAGGTTATACAGCTTTTTTCATAGGAACAATTTATTCACCAGAGACTTAGATTGGTACAAAGTCCCTAGCTTGTCCCACAAGGTCTTCGCCATAGCTTCCCCAAATACTTTCAACAATACTGAGTTTGAGACACACAATTGTATTGTTCTCTTTTCCTTCCGATCTAGCTTCTTCCAGTCTTCATCTGACATTGTTGTTGGTTTAGTACCCGGATCTACCACGATCCACTGATATTTATCCACTAGCAGATCCTCCATCTTGAGCTTCCACAACTCAAAAATCTGACCATTAAATTTCTCGATCTCTATCTTCATGCCGCTCGCCATCTTCTTTCACTACAAGAATCGACCTCGCAGATCTCCCACTGAATAGGGTCTACCTCAGGCCCGAGAAAAAAACCCCTCAGCAGCAAAGGCGTCCCCTTGAAGCCGAAACTGATCTGATACCAAATGTAGGTTTTAACCCTATACAGAAATTATCTACTAACGAATCTTAAAAAAAAATAAAAAAATAGCAAGACCATAAAACATAAAACAGATAAACACAGAGATTTTCCCCTGGATCCCAAATTGGGACGACCATCTTGATTTTTCTTTATATTCATTTTAGTGTTACAACACATATATATACATGTTGAAGCATACATAAACCCCAATCCATTAACCCTGGATTAGAACATAACCGTAGTTCCCTTGATCGGATCTACAAAATACCAGGGGCCAAAAACCATCATACCCCAAAACCATGGGCAAATCCGCCCACTGGAAAATAAGGACCAAAAACATTTTCCGAGGCACTGCCCCAGACCCCGACAGGGGGGGCTCCTGCCACCCTGTGACCCCCCCGCACATGATTAGTCATGGGAAGAATATAACACATACCCAACGGGCCCTCCAAAATAGTAAAAAGCCAAAATTATCAGAAGTTGCAAAAATTTTCAAATTATCTTCCTCATGGGGTTTGGGATGCCTGTAGGGAAGAATCATCTAGGATCTCAAGGTTTCCTTGGCTTTTTTCCTCCTTGAGGGCTTGAATTTTAGTAAGGGCTCTTTTGAGCTTGGCCCTTGAAATTTTGTTTCTTAATGCATAGTGCTTGCCCATCTTCTTCTGAAGGCCATGGTTTCTTTGTGTCTTTTCCAGCTAATCCTCCAAGTGTGTATTAGCCCTCTCTAACCAAGGTTCCCGATCATACTCTATCTCCATGGAAAGCAACTCACTTGGAGTGAGCTGCTCTGCCAATGCTATTTCTTGTTCCTTCTCCTTGGCTAAGGCCTTCCTCAAGCCCATTTTTCTTGGCCTTCTCCTAGACAACTTCCCTTCTTCATCTTCACTTTCATCAAAAAACACCCTAGACCTCATCTAGCTTATCCTTGGTCCTTTCAGCCTCTTTCCGGGCTGTGATTTCCCTAACCTCATAAATGGCCTTGTGTGCCTCCAGCTGCTTGTTTTCAACCTCATAATAGTGGATGGAATTCCTGGCCCTAGATAGGTTGGTTTGCAAATCTTTGATTTGAGAATCTTTACCTCTGAGCAGCATTCTTGAGATCCTTGCCTCATTCTCATCATCACTGTCAACATGAATGGGTTCAAATTATTGCTCAGTCTCATGCTGATTTTCTTCTTCCTCCTCCATGACCTTATCTTTTTCTTTGTCTAGCTGCTTGGTTGAAGTGGAAGGCATGGCCCCTTACCTTTTAGAGGTAGAAAGCACATGCCTACTTCCCCTTTGGTAAGTTAAAGGAAAAGGTTCAATATTGATCATTTGAGTGCCTTCACTATTGTTGGCATCATGACTGTCATCCCCATTTGTATTCTCACTATCCTCATGGCTTTCATGGCTGCCCTCATTCGTCTCCATGCTTTCCTCCTTATCACTGATATTCTTGCTGTCATTATCAATGTCAACATCATCATCATCATTATCATCATTTCCACTGATATCATGGCCATCATGATCGCTTACTTCTTCCTCATTTCCCTTATATGATCCAATGTTTTCTTCTTTGCTGCTTTTAGACCCAATGCCATCATCATCACTTATTTCTTGGCCTGTCTCATGGCTGCTAACATGGCTCTCAACATTATCACTGCCATCTGCTTCAATGTCTTCTTTCTTACTGATATCAGCCTCACTTTCCTTGCTGCTTTCTTCATGTTTTCTTTCCATGTTGCCTTCATCACTTCCATGAGCCTTACTAAAATTTTGGCTCTTGGTGCCACTGCTATCATCATCATCATTATTTCCTTCTGCTTCCTTGCTCTCTGCCTCTTCACTGTTTTCTGCACTGCCTTCATTTTCTTCACTGAATGATTTTTCTTTGTTATTTTTCTCACTGCTATGTTCCTCGTCATTGCCAACATCCTCATTTCCTTTTGTTTCCATGATTTATGCCTCATCACTGACCTCTTCCTCTTCATTTTCTTCCTCATTACTATTGTTTTTCTAATTGCTGTGAGCCTTACTGTTGTGAGCCTCACTATGCTCTTTATTACTATCATTAGCCTCATCTTCCTCATTTGCATTGCTTTCTTCATCGTTTTCCTCATATGATCCACTGACTTGTGCATCATCACCATTTGTCTCATTTTCTTCATCCTCTTCACTGTCTGATTTTTCATTGTTTGACTCCTCACTATTTTCCTCTTCATTTTGTTCCTCATTGATATCTTCCTCCTCACTTTATTCTTCTTCATTTCCTGACTCATTATTTCCCTCTCCCTCATTGTCTGATACATTGTGAGAGGGTGATGAAGGAGGGTCTTCCTGAGGTGAAGGAATATGTGTAGATGGTGAAACATGCTCAACAAGAGATGATGAAGGCATGTTTTACTGAGGATGGGCTTGTGGATTTGTGAACACTTCATGGGCAATGAAAACCTTGCATGGAATACGCTTTTGCTGCAATTTATGCATCACAACCATTTTGATCAAAGAGTGATGAAATAAGCTTTGCATCTGAGGGAAATCTCTCTTCTGTAAAATATAAGACATCTTGTCAATACTCCTGTAGAGGTAGTAGGGTAGATGTAGCATCTTAACCCTAGTAAAGTGCATGAGCAACCTGATGTGATAGGAATAAAGCTAGGAGAATCTTCCTTCACATGTGAAATATTTCATAATGACCCTCATCATGGGAGCATACCTCTCAAGCAAATGTCAGAAAGGAAATATAGATTTTTTTTTTTTTTTTTTTTTTGTATCTGGGTTTAAGGAATGGTTCATAGTAGCTCATGTATAAATTGGCCTGCTTGAACCATTTTTCACCCACACTAGGTTTTAGTGGTAAAAGCAATGGAATATGAAGACAACTCAAATTTTACCCCTGCAAGGTTGACTTGTTTCTCATGTAGGTTAAGTATGAAGAGCTTAGTCAGCTCGGGGTGATTCTACACCTACCGTACTTTCTCACAAAATTCATAGCAGCCTACATTTTGGAAGCAGGAGACAGTTAAGGGAGATGCATTTAGCTCCATTATGTTTAGTGGTTCAAACCTGTTGATCCTCCCACCTTTGTGTTGATGCATCCTTGGCACTTGGACTTCCTCGCCACTACCACTGTCGCCTTCCCTTGACATTTTGATCACTACTTCTTCTGAAACCCTAGCTCTGCTTATGAAAATGTTATGGAAGAGGGTAATGGAGGGGTGATGAAAAAGACAGTTTTGTAAGTGGAGGGATGAATGAGTGAGGTTAAAGGTATATGACTATGAGTATGGGGAAAAACTCAATAACCACCCTTGCTAATTATTCAAACTCTGTCTTGAAACTCCTAGCACTAATATAAAACTAATAGGCAGAAGGGCATGAAATGTCAATCTGTTTATAGTGTAGGGGATAAAGTTTATGAGTGAATGGAGTGAGTGTATGCACAACTTTAGATGAATGAGAAATTTTTTCAACAAGGTACCCCTCTATTTATCACTGTTCTTCTTAGCATGCAAATGGATAAGTGTTTTTAAACAGTGATGTTCAAGCATGAAAATTAGGTTTTCCTCCTTCGGTCTTCATTTCTTTAACCAAATGATGATAAAAACTTGGAGAAGCTTTGATGAGATATACTTACCCTTTAGTTTTTTCTTGAAAACCCTTGGTGGTATTTTGAAGATGTTTTTGAGCTGATTTGAGGGTTTTTAGGTGTAGGAGGTCCTCCTGGTCAAACGCGCAATGCTCAGGTGAACAGGGTGTCGGGTCGGGCAAAGGTACAACACCGAAGAAAATTGGACAGAGGTTTTTTCCAGGGGCGCAATGCCAACCTGAACGTGCAGCGCCGAGTAAACTTGCACGAATTTGACTCAGAAAATTCACAGTTTTCTCTCCTGGACTTTTCCAACTTTTTGAAAGTGATTAATGAGTTAGGTGAAGTGTTAAATGTGTTTTTATAGCCTTTGATGTTTGATTTAATCATGAGACCCACTTTTCTAATGTTTTTCAAGGTCACTTATCTTTTCTCCTTTCTCACTAATATTCCTTCGACTTTTTCTTGCAGGTGACATGAAAAAATTTAAGTGACTTTTCCTTTTTCTCCTTGATAGTTTACATGCTCATTTGATGTATTCTTTGGAGGGCTACACACAATAGTATTCTTCAAAGTTTCCTGTGTTTTTTCATCACAATATTCCACTTGTCTTTCTTACCTTGTCTTACTGGCCCTTTTACACTGTTTACTCTGTAGGTGTCTGCAGTGATGAATTTTGACCCTCTTGTTTATCCTTGAAGCATAACAAGCTTATTAACACACATTTGGGATTTTAAATACAAGGCAACACCTTCAAAGCCCTCTCTTGCTTTCATTATGAAGTTATGATCATGTTTTTACCCTTTGGCCACTTCTGATTTGCAGGTGCCATAAAATACCGACTTAGCTTTTTACTGATACCCTTTATATCCTTGCTCTGTGAGGTTTTTCTTGGGTCACAAAGTTGAATTTCTTTGGCTTATTTATGTCCTTCAACACTTTCACTCAGTAGGTGTCATGAAAAAATTTAATTGGCTCCTCCTTTTGATATTTGAAGCTTGCTAAATTTACCTTTGACAACCTTAGGAACTCAAACACAAGGCAACACTTTCGAAAACGCCTTCTTTTCTGGCATCATGGAGTTTTAACCTACACTTTTCTCATCTAGGCATGGAAAACTCATTTTTCTCAATTCTGGGATCTGATCACAGTGGTTTCTTTAGAATCCTTCTCTGCTGTCATCATGGAGTTCAAACCATACCTTTCACCTTATTTAGCCATTTTCCCAAAACCATAGGTGTATGGAGTGCTTGAGGACAATTATCAGTGTTGTCTTCTAATTTCTCTATAGCCCTTTCAAGTTCATTCATTTCTATCCAGTTCACCTCACCTTTTTCCCTTTTTCATCTATAATTTCTGAAAAAATTATTTTCATGTTTTGTTTTTTGGTGTGCCTCCTCCATGGTCATTTCTGCATTTGATCACTGTTTGGCACTTTTCTGGCCCAATCAGGCTCAAAAACCCTGATTCTCCTTAATACCAAGTGCTTCCTGTCTTCCTTGCTACAAGGTGTCTTCCTTTAGGAACATACTATTTACCTTATCAATTTCTTTTGCTGATTGACCTCTTGACACTCCTGTAGAAGTAACAAATTTCACATTTACCTCTTGGAAAACTTGAACTTGATAAAGTAGTCCTCTTTGGAGATTTTCTATTCTTTATTAGATAACCATATGCTGATCTTCTATTACATCTAAGCCAGTTTCTTGCACAGGAAAAACAATGCTTAAAACATCAATGATGACATTTAAACTTGTGAAACCCTAATGACCTAGTGGGAAGGTGCTTTGACCTGACTTTCACTGAAATTGGCTTAGAGGCTTCAAGTGTAAAAACAGAGTATTGAAAAAGTGGTGTATTGAAGATCCAAAATCCAATGTACTTGATTTATCTAAAGAGCCTATAGAAATAGTTTGACGACCATTAATGCTTGAGGAACCTAGTGAACATGGGAAGGAATAGGCTGATTGGTAACCCTAGATGGAAATGGATGGATGGGCAAGGGAAAAATAGAGTAAATGCAGTTATAGGTGGGAAAATATGATGGAGATGAGTGACACAAGCCCGTAAGGAGTTTTTTAGGAGTAGCGAGGTGACCATGAAATGGAAAAATGGTAGAAGAGTGAAAAATTTTCCATAAGGATAATGAAGGCAGTGAGATTTCTAAAGCTCACAATGTTCAGGGAATGTTTTTTTTAGAAATCAATAACCAATATTTAGTCGTCTACAAATGGTAAAAATTACTGATGACTAACAAGCGTAGTAATTTTTTGTGTTATATTGTATATATATGTTGTTGATTTTCATTCACTATCTTAGTTTTTTTTTTTAGAGTTTTCTTGACGTTAGTAATCCACTTTACATTTCATCGCAAATCTCTGAATCTTTGGAACCAATTTTTGGATATGCTGATAGTGCTAGTTGTAGTACGCAGAATCTATCCACTACAGCGTGGGCCATTTTTGCTCTGAGTGGTGAGTTAATGAGTTTTCAAGGGATTTGTATCAGTATATTGACAAATATTATCACTAAGTATAGTGTGTTGATCTAACTTCTCTCTGATGCCATTTCATTTGGTATTAACTGTTTCATCATAAGTTTAGACTCACAACTTGTGGTATTACAACTTACTAGTATTTATACTGTTAGAAATACAACATTGCATCGTTTATTCCTAAGAGTTCGACTTTTGGAAAGAAACTTTGATTTTATTCCATATCAACACATTTCCAGAAACTTGAACACATTGATAGATTCTTTAGCTAATCATGTTTTAGACAGACATTTTCCACATATGTAAAGAAACATTCACATAATTGAATAGGATTGTGCAATAAACATAGGAAAACGCTGAAATCAAATAGATATATAGTTATAGGTTTTTACAAAAATTTGTGCCCAAAACACATTGGTCATTTGACCTCAAAATGTATGCAAAAGGTCAAAATTAAACTAGTGATGCTCATGGTAACAAGATATAGATCTAGTGTAATATTCCTAATTAGCCCAAGCTAATAGGAATATTTCATTTTGTTTTAATTTTATTTATTGATGAATAAAATATAAATGAGGACATGTAAAACTCCTAAAACATAAAAATAAATCAATGCTCAATGTGAATAGAGACAAATCAGGGCTTTCTTAATAAAATCCACTTGTGTGTGAACAAGATTGAGCCATTTGACTGGGTCAATAGGACCAAATCATGAAGCAGACCAGATACATTGAACCACTTTAAAGACCCAGCGCAGTTCTAGAAGGAGGATCCCATGTGAAAGGGGTTAATTCATTTGAGGCGGTTTAGGGTTTTGCACATCCTCATCTTATAAAAGGAAGGAGAAGGCTCAAGGAAAAAATTGTTGATGATATTTCGATTTTGATCTTGCTTGAGCAACTCAAACTCTTTTGGCTGTTTAGCTAGAGAGAGAGGGATTTCTTGTTTAGGAATTCCTCTTCTTCCTTGAGGGTCTCTTGGAGGAGATTGTGCTACATTGGTCCACTATCTGGAATTTTGGCCAAGCTTCACCTCCCTTGAAAATGTAAATCCTAATTAGGGTTTCACTATTTAGAGAGCTGCAACAAGTGGAATCAAATCTATTGCATCTTTTCAGTGGGGAGGTCATCTAAACCATTGGCAGGAGTGCAATAGCTATTTTGAGCTTCACATTATTACCTTGGAATGAGGCCAAAGTGTGCATCACTTCATCAGCGCAGTCCCTTGAGGAAACTGCATCCTTTTTGCAAGCAGAGTTGCAGTGTGGGTTTTGCATCAGCTTGGAGGAGAGATCTTCGGTGAAAAGGCTCATTTCCTTCACTGTGGTGATCCGTGGATTGGCCATCCAATCCATGTCATATTTCTGATCTGTTGTGTGTTATATTCTTCAGAAATTTCTAAAGTTTACTGCAGATCCGTGGTGTAGATCTCAAATCTATTCAGTGTCCTTCACTTTCAGCTGAGATCCCCAAGGGGAATGTACTAAAAGGGAATTTTTGCATATATATCCCATTTGGATATATAATTTTGTCCTCTGATCTGTTATAGATCTAAAAATTAATAAAAAAATGCTTCATCTTTTTGAAAATAACGTTGTTTGTTTCATCCTCTACTTCTTGTGTCATAAATCTTGGGTTGTAGGCCTTTTCTTCAAGTATAGAGCTGTATTATTTAATGTAAGATCTATGAATCATATCCTCAGCTTTTCATACTGTTATCTCTACATAAGCTCACCAAAACCTTCAGAAAATATGCTCTCTAAGCTTCAGTAAATTTCTTCATACATTAAGTCATGGGAAATCAAGGTTTTTAAGCCTAGTTTGGGAAGGAGGAATTGTTTAACTTAGCTAGGCTTATTTGTTTGAGCTGAAATTTGGATAATATATCCCTCATGACCTAATATAAAATAACCTCCCTCCATATCTCTTATTTTTATGCATATTTTGAATACACTCATTTTAGGGCCAAAATCATCACTTTTCCCCACCTTTTGGTCTATAAAATGTTGTATAAGGTTGCTGCTGCATATATAACTGAAGGTTAAGTGTTTTTACATCTGTATGAGAGATATTTTTGTAGCTCCACGTTGGAAATAACTCATATTATTCCCAATTTGTAGTTGTTCCTGAAAAAGGGATATTATAGTGGTATCGGAGAAAGATCTTTGGCTCAGCCTGTGGCTTCAAGCCAAAGTGCTGAATCCCTGAAGGAGGAATATTTCAAGTTCTATAGAAAACATCTAAAGATGGCTAGGTAGCCTCTATATCTCATCTTTTTTTCAAAGGTGACATATCCAGTAAATGCCCCTACAGTCAATCTTTGGAATATAATTTTGATATTATTGAAAAGGGGACATTACAACGGTATCAGAGAAGATAAGAGAATAAAAAGAGATCCGAATGATGGAGGGATGAGATGAATCTCATCAATTTTCAGATCTAAGAAGGGCCTCTCCAAAGAGGTAAATCAGAAGAGAGAAAGAAGATGCACCGAGACTCCTAGAGGGTTTCAAGGAGAAGAAAGTTGCAGTGAGACCTACAAAAGGTTTCAATAAGGAGAGGAAGACCCATGCACTTCCTACCCTCACAAAGAAGATGCATTGTACATAAGAAACAAGAACATGGCTCCACCACTTGGAAGAATGACAAAAGAGGAGATCTCCCGGCTACTTTTCCAGACCCTGAAGGGTATTGAAGAAGATCTCAAGGAGATTGAGAAGGTGGAGATTTGTAACATCATTGGCACAACCTTGGAAGAGGAGCCTTCATGTTCAGTAATGAAGGAATACTACATAGTTGTGGAAGAAGCTCTTGCTTCTACATCCCACCGAGGTATGATTAAAAATTCATCTATTGTCATTTCAGCACATTGTATGAAGAGATCTACATCTTTGCATGCTGCTGATTTAGAGCAACAGAGTTGCATTGCGATGTGCAAAGGCAGTGAGGAAGAAGAGAGGAACCATTCATCATTGGAGCATTCACATGGAAGATTCATTAATGAAGCAATAAAGGGTGGAATGATGGATGGTAGACATCTTGAAGTGAGAAACCCTTTCTCCCTTCCAGATGACCCCTTCTCAATGAGCACACCCCTGCTCAAAGAGAAACTTCTACTTGCAGCAAATCCAAGGCCCCTTTGGTTTTGGGAGGCCATGCATGAGGAGAAGACCTCATGGGAATAATTTATTGGAGGTGCACTTCAACACATCATGGAGTGCAAAGTTCTTCAACAGTTTGAGGAGGATCTTACTTTCTCACAGGAGCAGATAGCATATGGGGGACATCTTCGGATGGATAAAATATCTCATGACTGTGTTGGACATTTCTTGAGCCATGCACATCATGATGGGAGTTTTTTTCCTACCACCTATTTGGATCCTCATAGGGTCAAATTGATCCTCGGGAAAATTGCATTTCAAGATCCCATGAAACACATAAATCTGATTTGGGATGATGGTAGCCCTCATGGGAGGAGTACCAAGATGAATGATGGAAGGAGACATCCACAATTAGTTGAGTGGATGTGGATGGAGAGCAAGAAGCTAGAGAGATACTTTCAGATTTATGACACCGGGCAGCAGGAGGCTTGGCTGTGCTAGTTTCTCTTGAAAGAGTTTGGTCATCACTCTCTTTCTAAGGGTATGTGGTAGGATACTTGCATCATGGAGTAGCAAGGAGTATGGAAACATTTTGTTGACATAATATTCTTCATGTCAATCACCATGTTTTCACTACATGATCTTGATGATGGGAGTATAGAGAGGCAGCAAAATATTTTGTTTCTTGGGATGTTCTTGAGAGAGCAAGGGCAGATTTGCTCTCACAGTTTTCATGATGTTGCAGGAGTAGAAGATGGCACTATCATAGTGCAAAGGGGTTACTCCTTGACCTTAGATGTTCAAGAAGGACTTTCTTCATGTGAAGGACTTTTCATATGTAGCAGCATTATGGGAGATGCCTTTGACATTATGCATGTCAAAGATTGGAGCTATGGGTTGATGGGAGCCTATTTACATAGGCCAACAGCATTGTCACTTTGGAGCTAGGATTTATTGATGGAGTATTCCCAGGATCACTTCTCATTCGATGCACTTGGTGAGCAAAGAGAAGGTGAAAAAGATGAAGTGGTAGATGGAGACATCTATTACTATGGTGTGCTTTTCTTGACTTGGGGTTCCAAGTAGGAGGAGAAGGTCTTTCATACAGCCCTTGGTTCATTCCCCTTCATAGGAGTGTGTCAAATTATTATTGAGGATTCATTAATGGATCCATGTATCTTCTTGCTTCCAACATATGGTGAGAGCTTTTGCTTGCATCCTCTTACCATCTTTTGGCAGTGCATTGCTCCACAAGAGGGTAAGCTATTCATCGAAATCCATGGTCTACATTGGGAAAAATTATATGACGGAGACATCCATCTATTAGGTGGCCTTGGGAAAAGATGTTTTTCTTACATGTATGTTCATTTGATTTATATGATTAACCGTGTAACAAGAGACAATTTTCCATGCATTCATCTAAAGCAGCAGTATGTACGAATGCGCTGTGAAGACTTGGGAAACTGTTGGTACTCTCTTGCATCACATAGAACCTATAGTATTTCCTTCATGATGATGATAATCATGTTCCCAATTGCTGATATTTCTTTTATGTTGATGGGAGACATGATGTTGAGTGAGGCACATGGTTTGGATGTGTCCTTTTGGGAAGTAGGTTCCCACATTTTCTGCAGTACATGTTCTAATGGGAACATGGGAAGAGTTGTGGCCACCATGACCAAACACTTGCTTCTCTTGGAGGTGGGCCATGTGTGTGATGGAATACCTTATGATGATACCCTTCTGTCCATCACATATGGAACATTTTGGGCTAACTGGTTTTACAGCATTGGAGGGAGGATCTTTGCAGATCTAATCTTCATGATGCCACTTGAGGGCAACATCCCTGCAGCCCAAGATCAATTTTCACTCTACACTTATCTTAAGTGTAGAGGAGAAAAGTGTGGGGTAGGCTATCTTGTCTACCATGTGCAGATTTTTAGCCCACCTATTTTGCGGGAGCTCAAGGTGGAGGAACATTTTCAGGAGTTGCCATGTTGGAAGGTAACTCATTTTGTGTGGATGATTGCTTGGGGATGGAGGATCCACATGGGAATGTTGTTTCCCAATTCATTTCAGATTCCATGCCTCAAGGGAGCCTCTAGGAATCACCTTATTGCCTTCCTGATTACTCTACTTATTCATGATGATAGTTATTCAGCTAATTTACATGCTTGGGAGAGGCAATATGGAGATTCATTGTTGACACATAATCTCATTATTTGGAGGAGATCATCATATGTGGATGCTACAGTAGGAGGAGGGGACATCCTTCAGTTCTATCCTTGCAATTTCTTGGGAGGGGAGGACTATAATATTCCTAATTAGCCCAAGCTAATAGGAATATTTCATTTTTTTTAATTTTATTAATTGATGAATAAAATGTAAAGGAGGACATGTAAAACTCCTAAAACATAAAAATAAATCAATGCCCAATGTGAACAGAGACAAATCAGGGATTTCTTAATAAAATCCACTTGTATTTGAACAATATTGAGCCATTTGACCGAGTCAACAGGACCAAATCATGAAGCAGACAAGATACAGGTAGAGTTGCAGTGTGGGTTTTGCATCAGTTTGGAGGAGAGATCTCCGGTGAAAGGGCTCCTTTCCTTCACTGAGGTGATCCATGGATTGGCCATCCAATCCATGTCATATCTCAGATATGATCTACTATTTGTTATATTCTTCAAAAATTTCTGAAGTTTACTGCAGATCCATGGTGTAGATCTCAGATCTATTCAGTGTCCTTCACTTTTAGCTGAGATCCCCAAGGGGAATGTACTAAAAGGGAATTTTTGCATATAGATCCCATTTAGATATATCATTTTGTCCTCTAATATGTTATATATCTGAAAATTAATAAAACACTACTTCATATTTTTGAAAATAACGCTGTCTGGTTCATCCTATACTTCTTGTGTCATAAAGCTTGGGTTTTAGGCCTTTTCTTCAAGTATAGAGCTGTATTCTTTAATTTAATATCTCTGAATCATATCCTCAGCTTTTCATACTATTATATCTGCATAAAATCACCAAACCCTTCAGAAAATACGCTCTCTAAGCTTTATTAAATTTCTGCATACATTAAGTCATGGGAAATCAGGGTTTTTAAGCCTAGTTTGGGAAGGAGGAACTGATTAACTTATCTAGACTTATTTTTTTGAGCTGAAATTAGGATAATAAGCCCCGAATGACCTAATATAAAATAAAATCCCTCCATTTCTCTTATTTTTATGCATATTTCTGAATACACTCATTTTAGGGCCAAAATCATCACTTTTCCCCACCTCTTGGTCTATAAAACGCTGTATAAGGTTGCTACTGCATATTTAACTGAATTTTAAGTGTTTTTACATCTATATCAGACATATTTTTGTAGCTCCACATTGGTAATAACTCAGATTATTCCCAATCTGTAGCTATTCTTGAAAAAGGGATATTACATCTAGCTATCCTACACAGTAACCACATCCAGTGGTTAGGAATGCCTATAGTATGGTGCTGTATTCACATGGGTAACTCTTTGATTCAGAAATATGGAATCCTAAAGGTAAACTCCTCTATGTGTTTTCGAAGCTCAGAAAGAGTCTCAGCCATGTCTAGATCCTGAAGGACTGCTCTCCCGATAGCCATCTTTGCTAGCTCATCCACTCCATGCTCTGGTTCCTCTACTGGTTGAACTTGACCAACATTTGCATTACATTAGAGCTTTATTTTAGTCTTGGGAAAACATCAAAATACAAAAAAAAATTATAAACCTTAGAAAAATTAAAAAAACATGGTCAAAACATTCTCATCTATTGCACCCCACTGAGTTCCTTCTAGTAAACCTAAGTCTGGATCTCCTCAGAAATCGATGCCTGCATATGCATACTCATCAATGGTGATAACCTGTTGCCTGAACCAGGTGAAGAATGCAATCGAGAACACAATGGAATATTGGCCTGCATGCCTAGCTATTAGTTCTACCCATCTCTCCATCCTCGGATATCTAGGGTTAGACACACCCAGTGTCACATGCTGAGTCCGCATCAGTGGAACCCGCTCTAAGGAAAATGAAATGAGGATCGAACCAAGCTGAATTTTTTCTTCCTTCCTCCCTTTTCCTTGTTCAGTTGTTATTTTAACTAAGAAAGTACAACTTAAGACCAGTTGAAGACTGTTGGCTCCATGCACTCTAGCGCATATTGCATATATTATCGATTCACTACATGTAGTGTAACGATGCGGCAAGCTTTGTGACCATCAAAATAATGGTTCTCAAAGGCAAATCATGAACGTCACGGATGTTTATTTTCCCATCCTTGCTTGGCTTTGCCCCTGGATAGCAATATTGAAAAAAATAATCTCTCACACTCTCTACTCCAAGAGCAGACCCTAAGAGGGAAAAGAGGCAAGCCTCTCCTTGACAAGCCTGTAAGAAAATATACATCATCCACTGTAATAGGAACTAATTTGTTTCTAATGTGAAATGCCTCAATAGCTAGATCCCATGCTCGAACTAAGAACTCCAAGAGTTCTATTTGTTGCCTCATCCCTGACAAGCAGAAGTAATTTAACAACCCACAATCTCTTAGGGCTCATACACTACCTGGATCATTTAGGGAAATCATGTTTTGTTCCTCATGCTCTCTTTCTCTCCAAGTAATCATCATTCTAGTCTCATGGAATCCTGAAACATAACCATAAGACTCATTAGACTCCTTTTCATGCAAAAAATTAGGCAAATTTTGGGTGCATTGCAAGAATCAAGAATGTGAATTGCACCCAATGCAGTCTTGAACAAGGGATAGTGTGTTACATATGCACCTAGGCTTCAATTTAGGTGCTCCACAACATAGTTTTTGATGCTCAAGGGTGCGTTGCTCTCTTTGGAAAAATGATTTACCCTAAGGGGCCCAAATCCCTAAAAAATTGCAATGAAAGGAAATGAATTGACTACTAAAATAGAGTGTTTATGGCACCAACCTAGATCAAACAACGATGAAAATTGTCCACAGAATAGATCAAAATTAACGGCTGAAGTTTGGGGGAAAAAATAGGTCCAGAGATCCAAAATGAAAATGGTAACTTTCAAATGGTAAAAATGAATGGTAGAACTCTTTTAATTAGTCATTTGATTTTTTGAAAATCATATTTATTGCTATGACTATGGTTTTATTCTATTTTGATCATGAAACATGTATTTTTAATCCATTTGATGTTGTTCTGAATAGGTTTTGCAACTGATGAGAAGTTTAGTCGTGTAAATTTGTTTCAAGAATGATTTGACCACAAAGCATACTTTTATCCTTATTTTTCGAGCTTTGTTAAAAATGAAAAAGGACTTGAAGCACACTTTTATCTCTTTTTCGAGCTTCGATAATAGTGAAAAAGGAACCCTAGGAGTCTTCTTTTAGCTCTTTTCAGACTCTGATAATGTGAAAATATTGCCGAGCACTTGTCTTTTTGAGCTCATAAAAGTAAGTGAATTGATATCTAATCAGTATAAGTTTAACCATTTTCTGGACTAAGATAGATTATTTACGAAAAAGGAATGACGTAGTCGAACATGGCTAGGAGGTTTTCTCAGATATTATTTTAGACTTTTTCGAATTGAGCGAAAAATTTACAAAAAAGTACTTGTGGGTTTTTCATTCGTCCTCTTTTTCAAACTCTCTAAATATGAAAAAGGACCGGGTTGTCACTGTCGTTAGGCTCGTTAAAACATAAAATACCTGTGGGCTTGCCAATCATGGTAAGAATCGAGTTTCATTCATCATTAGACTTGTTAAATTATTAAATAGCAATACAATATTTTCCCAAAGGGTTTAATTAGAGATCAATCATATGTTATCATCCTCCGGCTTGTTAAAATAAAAAGAGGTGTTGGTCAAAAAATGACCGGGCAAAATTTGGGAAAGTGAACATAAATTTTTACGGTAGTAGGTCACACTTGAACATGACACTTCACTCCTTCATTGTCACTATTTGGGTTGGGTAATCTTCTTGACGGTTCATTCACACCTATGGTTTATCATACCTTCACTTCGTTTTTGGGTCAATGTTTCCAACTCATCTCAGTGTCGCTAATATGTTCAAGAGAAGTCATCCAGTGAATACTCATCCTTCTGCAATACTCATAAACCTTTATTCTCATGATAGTCATCCCTAAACATTGTTGTATCAAGTCATACTTTGTGTCCAAAAATAGTAGCTCTCATTTCTCAATAAAGTGGCTTCCTGTCGATGTCAAATAATCATCTAGGAATTTTACTTAGAAACATCATCTTCCAGTACCATGAGGCTTGTTACAGCATCGTCAAGATCCTTGCTTTTGGACATTTGTGAAAGATTTTTGTTTGGCGTTCGACATCAAAGCATCTATTCACGCCTTATGAAATTTACTGCAGTACCTTGAGGGCCATTGACATTAATGGTGGTTCTCTCACGTTTTTTAATAGCTCACATCCTTAGCTGGTAATAAAATGATGTCTTACCATGTTTGACTACAAATCATATATTCTTATCGACTGAATGAGATAAGAATACCTCAGATCTAGTTTCAGCCATCTAGGCTGCGATTTCAGGATTGTTGTACACATCATCTGTATGGTGAACTTACATATAGATCGTCATCCAAACATGGGCCTATATCTATAGGCATGCTTTCATTGGGCAACATTCCAATGTAGACGACTTTCTGCACTATGTACATGTTATCAGATAGTTTATGTGCTAAGGATGGGAATGTCTTCCCTCAGAAATTCATGATCAGGAGGATATATCATGATTTAATGTATTCTAAGATTGATGCAAGTCACTAGTCCACTTCATCTCCAACTCATCATAGTGTAAATCATAACATTAAAAAAATATTGTTATTATTATTCTGACTTCATGCTTTAGGGGAAATCTGTTATAGGTCAATTTGGGCACCATTCCCAATGACCTGGTTAAACTGGACATCATTCCCAAAACCAATGAATAGGGTCTATCATCCCCTATCATTTCAATTGCTACATGCCCTAAGGCAAAGAACAAGAAAAAATCATCCATGACTTCCATTGCAAGGTTTCCAAGATTTGAAGTACATGTTATTTCACCTATGAGCTCACCAACGTAGTCTCTCAAGGGACTAACTGCTTTGCATATGCATCTATCTCCATTTAAAGGTTCTCTTCAAAGCACTTCCTAACACTCAAGGGTGCGTTGGTCAATTGGGAGCGAAATTATCATTGTTCCGAAATCTCCACATGGCCAATGCCTTCTAGAAGAGTCCATATGTGTCAAACTTCGGATCCATGTGTCCATTCAACACCTCTGAGATTTGGAACATGTCTTGCCTATTATTATAAATTCATTGATTTTGAAACTACCTTCCGCTCATTTGTAAATTGAGCACAGATCCTAGTGCTTGAGAAGGAAGAAATTTGGTAGAGAAATGCTGTTGGAATCTCAATTGAGGGTTTGATTTGAGTGATATGCTGCTAGATAGATTTTCATTGTTATGAGGCTGAGATGATGCTGGATTTGGTGACATCAAATCAATCATTGGTTGTAACCTCCCCTTCTATCCATTAATAAATATTGTTGCTTACTTTCCCACATATGTATCTGTATAAGCTTTTGTCTTTCATATTATGGATTCTTGTCTGATGTATATGTTTCATGTTTCAATTATTTAACTGATTAAAGTGAATAGCCATCTGTATATTGCAATCTCTTTACTATTTAGTGATTATGCTTGTAGGAACTAGTCTGGCGATCAAGCTTAGATTGGAAGCTACACCAAGAGCGACAGAGGGAGAAAAGGAAGTTCTTGGACTCCAAGTAAGTTTCTCCATCTTTTTGTATGTCTATTTACTATTAGGAAAAGTATCTACAAAGTATTTGACCTGTTGTTCTAAATGCATTACACCACATTTAGGGAATGTGTTTTATCTGTAATCCATAATTCCGCATAACACTTATATATCAAGAGGAAATAAAATGTTTGTTCCTTGAATCTTAATATATCATTGTCAAAGATTCAAGTGAGATTCATGTCAAAATCAATGTTCTTTTGAACCATTAAATTTGATAATTTAACTCATTGAATTGAAGGATAAATATTTGAAATGCATACAGAGTGGAGGTGCAAACTATTCCAAAGTAAAAAATAAATTGTTAAAATTGTCTAAAAATAATTTCTTGAAATTGAATATGAAAGTGATTTTCATGAAGGCCTAATCATTGTAAAAATAATATTTTAGGGTGCATTATAAATAATGTAAAAAAATTTTATATTATATTTTATGAATTATACTCACAATAGATCTAAATTACAAAATATTTGTCACACCACCAACCTTCTTGACCTTTTAACTCAAAAAAAATATGGTGATATTGGAATGCTTCTTTTAATTATTTTTTAGCATAAAATTAAAAAACTATAAAATTCCAAGTAATCTCTTACCTTCTAAGTCCAATAGACCATTTTAGTCTTAGTGGAAATTAATCTTCATCATCATCATCAACACTTGAAAACTTAAGGTTACAAGAGACAATTACAAGTGAGCATGACATAAACACAGGAAAAGTGTAAGTGAGACAAAATCGCAAATCTAAAATGGATAAAGGAGGAAATAATTTGGAAAATACCAAACAAGGAATTAAAGAACTACATGATTCCTTACATAATTCAAATGAATCGTTATTGGTATTCTTAAGAAAATGGACATGAAGATTAAATTTATTGAATCAATTAAATAAAAATGAAGTGAAAAGGAGCAAGAGATGGTAATAATGCAAATTGAAAACATGAATAAAGACAAGCCAATGGTTGATGCTACTTGTGACACAAATAACCTATGAAAATGGTCGATACATATGTAACAAAAGATATAAGTGATAAGTACTTCACTGGTTATGAGGTGGAGTCATTTGT
The DNA here is from genome assembly GCA_034641835.2 of Pinus albicaulis. Taxonomy (NCBI): domain Eukaryota; kingdom Viridiplantae; phylum Streptophyta; class Pinopsida; order Pinales; family Pinaceae; genus Pinus; species Pinus albicaulis. The sequence goes on along the minus strand of CM076569.1, from coordinate 391,423,892 downwards.
TAACAATGAATTTATCAAGGATTTTTTTTTTTGGAGATGAGCCACAATTAGAAGCATAGAGTGATACAAAAGGTATTACAAGTGAATATGAAGTTATGAAAGAAAACAATCACAAAAATAAGTAAATATAGAATGATATTTTCTAAGTCATTATCAGATCTTGGGAACACTTAAAATTTAATAAGAATCAATATTGCTTAGGATATGAAAAATATATCAACTTCCATATTATAGACTACTCCAAGCTATAAGTAATCTGATATTTCCATAGTTTTTCATATTGTTAAAATTTTCCAGAAGATAATTTTGTAGTGGATTTGATTCGTCAAACTTTTCGAGTGGACACTACACCCATCATCAAGGACCAAAAAGCATCAAAAATTTTGTTCCTTGATTATGGGTGGAGCATCCACCCAAAAAGTTGGATGGATCAATCCACTACACAATTCTCTTGTGGAAAATTTTAACAATACTCCAAACTAGTTCATCTCACGAATACCATATTTCTTGTTAAATATTTAAAGGAGAAATATTCAAATTTTCAAGAAGTTTATACAAGAGATAATGAGGTTGATAACATATTGATGATTATAGAAATATTCAGAAAATTATTAATTTCTAGCTTTATCATTGAGTTGTCCATATCGAGAAAAAGTGTTTTTCTCTCGATCCTTGTGTTCAATGTGAGAAGACAAATCATCATCCATACAAATGCTAAAATAAGAAAATAATTCATTATGGCTTGATTAGTTCTTGGGGATGACATTTAGAAGCCAATATTTATCATAGCTTATTTTATAATTCCAACGCACACAAAGACATATTTTCATGGAGAAGTTACAAATGTGGACAACTTTCAATAATTTTTACAAATAATTGTGGGCATGATTGGGGCCCAATTGAAATTGAAGATTTAATTCAGTACTCCAAAATGGCACTCCCTTTCAAATAATTGAAATGAGAAAAGTACTCGTTGGAACCTCAAGAAATGAGAAGAACTTAATGTGGAATATCTCTCATGATAAATGGCAGTAAAGTATAATATCACATATTGTGCTTTTCTCTTTCTAGCTATGCGTGGGTTCTATGTGAAAGTTCTGTGTGATTTATTTTTCTATTTTCAATGGTTGTGTGTTGCACATGATATCAAGGCATTTGGGTTAAACTATAAATGAAAATATATCATATGTTGATACGTCCATGTGTAGGTTACTATATACACAATTATTCAACCTATAACTATTTCCTTGGGAGAGTTATCATCTCATGATATAGCCTAAGGTAAATGTGAGGGACTAAGTTTCACCAATGGGCCAATTTTCCATGCTTTTGACTAAAGATATATTCACCAATTTCCTTTCTCTTCTAAAAATAATTTTTCCCAATTTTATAGGATAAATTATTTTACATTAGAAATCATCAAAATTTTATTGAAACTAGATAAAATCCTTAGAAATATGAATATTTTTACTAAATATCACCAAAATTTTTACATTTTTCATATTAAAGACTAGTAAGATTAGCTAAGGTCTCTTCATTTTAAGATAAATATCCATGAAATTCTCCCTATACTAGGTTGATCCATGACATGATCTGATTTGTATTAGATTATATCTACTAGTGTAAAGAGGAGGTTGGTCACAATGATAGTAGTGTTTCTTTTATACAAGATTCAATCTTGTATGACAATCCAAAATTGATACAAGAACATAGGATACAGGATCTCCTCAACATAATCTTAAAGCTCAATCTACATGACTTGGCCTAATAAAAATATGTGAGAGGGGGGAATATTTTTTATTTATAAGTTCAAAGTCACTCCCATGAAACCATAATGCATAAGATAAGTGTCATCAATCCATTTAAAACACAATTAGCTTCCACAAAATCAAGTAGCCAACATTACTATTCCCCACTAAGTAGAGAGATCCAATTTTGAGGAGAGGACAACTGGGATGAAGGTTGATGTGATGCTTGAGCCCATGATCTGAGTGAGTAAATTTAGGAAATATCCAAGCTTGTTATTTTATATGGAAATTTAACTAGGGAAAATATATAGATAGGGTTAAAATAATTGGGAAGGATGACTAGTATGGTTTCTATGAAAATTGAGACAATTTAAAGTTGTGACTTCTATGCATTATGTGATATGGAGAAATATATGCAAAGAAGGAAAGCTAGAACTAACCATAATCTTGGGATTGTTTAATGGATGTTGTATAAATAATTGTTTTCATTTTTTGTCTTCTCGTTGGAGTTCATAATTTATATCTGTAGCACCCCTTAAAAGGTATCAATTGGGAAAGCACATAATTACATTTATAATCTAGCTTGAAGATAGATCATGGTGAAACTGAGATGGTAAATAAAGGTGATAAATGTGCTAGACAAGGTCTTATGACCAATTTATTTATACCTAAAATAATACCTAGTTTTATCCAAAAGCCAACGAATTTTTTTGAACTCACAATTGTTCTTGTTATATTAAATGGAAAAGTTACAAAAGAAACATATAGATGTAAAAAATTAGTTGAGTGTGGATTACTGGTGGTGAAATCATTCCTATAAAAGTATTATAATACATGGAAAATATTTTGAGGTTAATCTTGATGAAATAAGTTTCATATCATTCTTGCATTTTCCATTGTACATTCAAAAGGATGCATATTTTATATTCGTTTAATTCATGCTCATATTACCACCTTAACATCAATATCTTACACCATTAGCTTCTCATATTAACTTTTTATAGACCACTACCACAGTGGATATATCATGCCTTTGTGAATACAAGGCTATCTAATACCATGTTAAACTACGATGAAACATAACATTAGAAGACTCGAAAAAATGGCTTATATCCAAATCAATAATATATTCTTCGAAAGATATCAATTATAGTACATATATATCTAAATATGTCCTCACACTAACAACTCATCATTGGAGAAGGATGAAGCCTCATCAAGAGATATGAATAACAACTCATATAGAGGTGATATAGGACTTTGTGCTTATCTAGGGACTCATAGGATAATATAAAATATATTGCTCAAATAATCGATTAATGGGTATTTATTATAATTCCAAATATACCACACAAGGAAGTAATTTCAAGCATTACTAAAGTTATTGTATCAACTTAAAAAGCGATGACACAAATTAAATAACCTTAGGGAAAGGCCAAATAATGCAGGAATTCACTCCATAAAGGTTATACATGTGATAAAACCCTTAAAATCCTCAAGAAAGAGTGTTTCATTGAGTAATAAGGTATAAAAAAATTCAATGATACAATAGTTATTGAGATAGCTAAGCCATCTATATGTGAAAAAGGGATTAATGACTATATTGTCATATAAAAGGTTGTCAATTGTGTAGGTTTGCATGCTAAGCCATCATGGGTCATTAATGGTTGTGATTAAGATGAGAATTAAGCGAGAGTAAGGTAGAATCTCCAGTTATTACCTCTAGGTTTATGTAAATCCCAATGGAAACACATAAATATAGGGATTGAGGTGAAATGAAAACATATTAAAGAAGTGTCAGGTTATCTTGTTCACACTAAAATAAAGATGTATTTTGGAACCATCACATATGATGTTTATTTTAGAGAGTTATTATTCGATTTTAGTTACCCACATTAGGAGGGTCATTGTTCTTCTTAATCACAATTCTTTAAGAGAGAAGCGAAAATAAATCTAGGAGGATGAACCAACAAGAAGGGAAGGTGGGGAGATCATTTCTCTCACTAATGTCATTTTCCCTTGCAACTTTTCCACATTTTTCTAATAAAATTTAACTCATGTTATTTATATTATTGAGTTTTATTTTTTATTTATTTTCATCTATGTAAAAAACCAATTTCTTAAACTCACGATTGCAATGTAAATACTTTTACCAAATATATATGGGTTGAGTTATGGGACATGAATTTCAGTTTTCTTGAGGCATGATATCGCTTGAGGAAATGAGAAAAAATTAAATACATCACCCATGGTTGGTTAATGGAATTAAATAAGCTTACTGAGCATTAAGGCTAGATGCAAAGACAAGGACTGACACAAATGCACTTTCCTTCTAACAACAAGAAAATAGGGTGAAAATTAATGGAGTTGGCATGGTTGGAGTGTCCAAGATGAGTGGGTTGCAAGGAGCCTGGGAAAATAAGGAAATATTTTGTCAGTTAGGGGATACGAATGAAGGAGATATGAAGACTCTAGAAAAATAACACTAGGAGAGATAAGTGAACATCAGAAAAATAATGCAATACGAGGCTAGTTGTGTGGAAAACAAAGAGAGAGAGAGAGAGAGATCTAAAAATGAAGAGTGATCCTGACGTTGGATTAAGCCTTGATAAAGGGGGCACCAATTGCAGAAACCCTTGAGGAGGATAAATAGTGATTTATTTTAGAGAGAAAGGATTTCATGTAAGGCAGAAGGGTTCATTGGAAGCTTGTGGTTTGTGAACCTATTGAACTGGGGATAATAACATAGGTACTTGCGAGTGTTGTTGAAACATCAAGAGTGCCTTGGGGCTTGAACTCTGTTACTTGAATCACTATGGAACCACCTATAAAAGTGATTTATCACCCATATACAACTTTACCATTGCTGAACCTTCCTCATAATGGGCTCTCTTCTCGAGAATGTGAGTTGGATTTCTGTACATAGTGAAATGTTGGCATGACTATGTTTCTTCCTCGACTCATTAGAGAAATTTGATGTTTAAAAAATGGTATCAAAACAAAAATGTGCAACCAAAATCAAATTTATAAGAACCAATAGGAATCAAGATGATTTCAACCATGGGGGATCATTCACCATTTTTGGAGTAAAAAAGTTAAAATATTAAAAAATAAAAAAATAAAAAACTACATTTTCAACTCGTATTTTCAACTTATCTCCCTACAATTTTACTCAAATTTTGTGTGGGAGCACTCATTGGATGCTGAATTTAATACCTCATCCAAGTATTACCCATGTTGCATACTGTTGATGGACCTTGCTACACAAAAAAATGAATAATACATGAAAAAACGTGATTGGAGTCACATTTTTCATGTATTTCTCATTTTCGTGTAGTGGGGTCCATAGAAAGTATGAAACATGGGTATTCCTTGGTTGAGGAATTAAGCAGTGCATCCAATGAGTCCTCCCACTCAAAATTTGAGTAAAACCATTGGGCGATAAGTTGAAAATACGAATTGAAAAACTAGTTTTTTTATCCCCTCCAAAATTTGATAATTTAATCTAATCTTATTTTATTATTTCCACTATTATTTTATAATATTCATTAGGAAGCCAATTTTAGACCTCAAAAATTCTCTAATTATATTATTAATGACGATAATTTTTAATTCACCTATGGACTGTGAGAGTGTAGGGGAAAAACATAAGAGGAAGAGCTTTGTGAAGAGAATTGGGTAAACAAACAAAGAAAAGAAAAAAAAATTACCAGCTAAAGGACTCTTGAGAAGAGGATTCCTAGGAGGAAGAATTGAGAAACCAATTAAAGAACCCTTGATAAGAGGCTTGTTGGGAGGAGGAAATGAGATACGAACTGAAGAAACCTTGAGAAGAGGCTTGCTGGGAGGAAGAATTGAGAGAGCAGCTGAAGAAACCTTGAGAAGATGCTTGCTGGGAGGAAGAATTGAGAGACCGACTAAAGAACCCTTAATAATATGCTTGCTGGGAAGAAATTATAGAGATAAATGGTTGACTGAAGATTAAAGGAATCCATGAAAATTTTGAGGATTGAAGAACCTACTACATTGAGTAAGAAACACTTAGGTGTTGTGTGACTAAGGAACCACTAGGAGTTCTCTTGGGGAAAAAACTGAGGTGTTTATTTCACTGATGAGTCACCTTGAGAAGTGATTTATTCTATCTACCATTAGCTTATCCACTGAAGAAAATTATTGTAGTGTATATTCTCATCTCCAGACAGTGATTCGATAAGTCTCTGTTATATAGTAACTATAGAAGGCTGAGAGGAAAGATGTGTAGTTGGTAGATGAAGGTGTTAGCTCCTTGTAACATCATGTTCATTTGAAAACATGGTTTGGTTTCCTTTCCAAAAATTACTCCACCTCAAGCACTAGAATCTAGCTTGAGGGTGATAGCTGCAAGTGATAATTGGTTCCATCTATTGGTTGGGTTGGGAATCATTGTCCCAAACTCAGTTACCCAAAACATCATAATATGCGCGTTTCTCATGTATTTTATATGTTAATGAATGAGCCTTGTGTTTTTGGTATGGAAGGATTTTAGTAATACATGAGACATGACTGTGTGACTCATATTTATGAAATTGACTAGTATCTTGTGTTAGTTTTTTAAAGGGAATTGGTATAACGTGTAAGAATATTGTTTATATTACAACACTATTAGCATGACCATTTTTCTTCTTTATTGCAATATGTTGATTATATTGATTTCAAGATTGTATTGCCTTGTTATGTTGCAAGGTGGTAATATGAAGGAATTCCTCTTTTATCATCATTGACCTATTGTTTATATAAGAGACTTCTTCAAGCCTTCAGTGATGCACACCTTGGTGTTAGGTATGTATATCCATTTCATGAAGGGTTCAGTTTAAGAAATTTACATCTGGTGTTGTGTGAGGCATGACCTCATGGGCTTGAATGAATTGGCTTTAAAGTTTTGTATTCCTTATAGAGATGCATCATTGTTATGCACTTGTTAAGGTTGATGTCTCAAGGATGAGTGTGATGTACGTGTTTGGAGATGGCATGAGAAAATCCATGCTTAAATGATTGGTTTTAGCCATGGTGATCGCTTTGATTGGTACTTCATAGTGGGAATTCATAAATTAAGAAATTTTGTGGTCATGTTTCCTGGAGTTCTTATTCAAACAAATGAGATGATTTGAGGATTATGTTACTGTTGGTTAAATGAATTTTCTTATGGTATTTTCTTGTAATTAAATTGAATGGGAGAATTCCTTGTTTCTTAATGTGTTGTTGATTCCTTTGTAGCCTTTCGGGCATCATAGGATTTTCGGTTGTCGTTGTAAGCTTCTTGTTCTGGTAGGACCTTCAAGAGGGTTCTTAGGATCTCTATACTGATATTGACCCATTCCCATAAGCTATTGAGGAATCAAAGGGACTCCAAGACTTGAAGGGTTGAATGGGAAAGTCTCTATTTCATGTTCTACGTTTTTTCAATTAAAAAAACCTTTAGGGATCATTTGGTCATAAGATCAAAATGGATAGCACCAATGTGTGCTTCACATATCCTTAATAAGAAATGTATGAGTTTTGGTGTGGGTATAAGCATTTTCTGAATCAACATGGTTGATCCATGGTTGAATCCCTTTGCAAATGACTTGAGTGAAAGGCTTATATCATTCCCTAAACCTTTAACCTTAACCATGGTCACAGTGAGAGGTACCAATCCAAGTAAGGGTTGGCTCCAAGTCCATATTGATAGCCATAATACTGTAGAATAAATCAATGTTAGGTTAACATAATCAGTGGCTAAGATTAAGTGGTGCAGGCGATTGAAGGCTGGGAAAGGATCTGAGATGACATAAGCCCAGGGGGGTCACATCCCAGAATCCCGCACATAGTAAATCAAAGGAAAGAGTCAGTATTATAAGAACCTGTTATGAAACCAACTCCAAAAATAGAAGAAAAGAGAGATAAACACCTTAGAAATTTTCCACTTCGAGGGGGAAACCTCCAATACATTACATAAATGTACAATTACTGGATGATACAAATGAAAAAACCTCCTTCTATATAGGGGTCCATGGAGTCACAATATAATCCTAGCTGACCTAACAATAATAATGTAAGTAAAAAATAATAACAATATGGGGGTTACAGGGGTACAACAATAACAATAAGGGGGCTACACTAATAACAATAAGGGACTTCACTAGTAATATGGGGACCTAACATGCCCCTCTCCTTCAGAAAAGTGTTTTCCTCAACGCTTGAGTAGCTCTGGATGCTTCTGTATAAAATTCTCATCCTCCCATGTAGAATCTTCAGTGGGTAAGTGTTGTGAAACCAGCTCCAAAAAGAGAAGAAAATAGATGTCAACGCCTTATAAATAAGCCACTTCAAGGGGACAACCTCCAATACATTACATGAATGAACAATTCTTGGATGATCTAAATTACAAAACCTCCTGTCTATATATAGGAGTCCATGGGGCCATAATGTAATCTTAGTGGGGCCACAATGTAATCCTAGCCAACCTAACAATAATAATTTAAGGGCACAATAATAACAATATGGGGGTTACATAGGTACAATAATAACAATAAGGGGGTTACACTAACAACAATAAGGGACTATACTAGTAATATAGGAACCTAACATGCCACTCTCCTTCAAAATGGTGTTGTCCTTAACGCTTGAGTAGCTCTGGGTGCTTCTGTATAAAATTCTCATCCTCCCATGTAGAATCTTCAGTGGGTAAGTTCTTCCACTTGATGAGATACTCTGAGATTGATCAATTTCGTAGTTGTCGAGTTCTTGTTTCGTTGACCGCTTCAGGTTCCAATATGATTTTTCCTTCCTCATCAAGTTCTGGAAATATTGTTTGAACTCAAATATTTTCACCTATAACCTTCTTTAAGCATGAAACATGGAAAACTGGATGCACTCGTGAAGAAGCAAGAAGCTCCAATTCATATTCCATAGTACCCATATTTTGCAACACCTTGTAAGGACCATAGTACTTTGGCGATAATATATTATCCTTCTTAGCTTGCTTGAGGGACATTTGTTTGTATGGTTGTAGCCGTAAAAATACCCAGTCTCCTATATAAAAACTTCTCTCGCTGCGATGTTGATCTGCCTATTGTTTCATTTGATTTTGTGCCAAATTTAGGTTATCCTTTAAGAGCTGGAGAAATTCTTGTTGATGCTCGATGTGATCTTCCACTGCTTGAACCTTCGAATTTTCTCTTAAATATGATGTGATGGACGGTGGATGATATCCATAAAGTGCCATAAATGAGGTCATTTTTTCTGCAGTATGGAAGGAAGTGTTATACCACCATTCAGCGAGAGGTCACCACTTGACCCATTGTGTTTGTTTATGAGATAAAAAAACAACGAAGATATCATTCCAAAAATTTATTTACTATATTAGTTTGACCATCGAATTGAGGATGATAAGATGAGCTATGAGCTAATTGAGTACCCAAACAAGAAAATAACTCCGTCCAAAAATTTCCAGTAAAAATGGGATCTCTGTCGCTCACAATAACCCTTGTGTTTCCATGTAGCTTTTGAATTGTGTCCATAAATGTAGTAGCAACTGTACTTGCTTTAAATGGATGAGATAATGCACAAAAGTGTGCATACTTGGTAAGTCTATCAACTACCACCATGATGACACTCTTTTCTTCGGACTTAGGTAAACCTGTGATAAAATCCATTGAAATCTCCTCCCAACGTTGACTTGGAATGGATAAAGGTTGTAGAAGTCCCGGGGTCTTAATTGTCTCCACTTTATTCTGTTGGCAAACCAAACATTCTGCCACAAACTTTTGAATATCAGATTAAGGCCATCCCAAAAAAATTATTTCTTCACCCTGTGGTAAGTTTTTAAAAATCCTGAGTGTCCTCCTAAAGGAGAAGTGTGCAATTCCAGAAGAATCTTTTGTTTTAGTTGGGAATTCTTACAAAGATATAAGCGATCTTTGTACCATAAGGAATCATTTTTCCAATTAAATGTATCAAATGTACTAGGATCTTGCTGCAACTTTTGAATGAGTGTCCATACATCTTTTTCCTTCTTCCATTCATCTCTTGCTTCGGTTATCCAATCTGGTTGGATAATAGAAATGGCACAAAGAAATGCTTCCACCTCTTCATTCTTTCTTGAGAGTGCATTTGCAACAACATTTAGCTTCCATTTTTTGTATATTATTTCAAAGTCATAACCCAACATATTTGTGACCCATTTTTGCTGCTCTTCTGAAGATAGTCTTTGTTCCAAAAAGTGTTTAAGACTATCATGATCAGTTTTTACCTTGAAGTGTCTTCCCATTAGGTAAGTTCACCATGTCTTTAGTGCATGCAGTATTGCTAACATTTCCTTCTCATAAATAGGTTTCTGTAAATACTTTCCTTTGATTGGACGACTTTCAAAAGCAATGGGTCTTCCTTCCTACATTAAAACTGCACCAATTCCATTTTCTGAGGCATCACATTCCACAATAAAGGTTTTTGTGAAGTCTGGCGTAGCTAAGACCGGTGCTAGGCACATTGCCTCTTTAAGATGTTCAAAGGCCTTAGTTGCTTCAGGTGTCCATGAAAATGCATCTTTCTTCAATAATGTTGTTAGAGGTGCTGCTATTCTCCCATAATTCTTAACAAACTTGCGATAATACCCTGTTAACCTGAGAAATCCTCGCAATTTCTTTATGGTTGTGGGGACTTTCCATTCCTTAATGGCTTTAATTTTGTTAGGGTCTACCTTAACACCCTCGTGAGATACAATATGACCCAAATATTCCACCTCTTGTACTCCAAAGAAACATTTGGATGTTTTTGCATATAATTGTTTCTCCTGCAATAGTTTGAGCACCCTGTCAACATGCTGAACATGATCCTTCCAAGACCTGTTGTAGATTAGTATATCATCAAAAAATACTAGCACAAATTTTCTAAGGAAGGGTTTGAAAATGGAATTCATCAACCCTTGAAATGTAGAAGGTGCATTGGTAATGCCAAAAGGCATGACCAAAAATTCATAATGACCCTCATGAGTTTGAAATGTTGTTTTTGGAATATCTTCAGTCTTCATTCTAATTTGATGATATCCTCAACGAAGATCCAACTTGGTAAAATAAATTGCTCCATGTAATTCATCCAATAATTCATCAATCACAGGAATGGGAAATTTATCTTTAATGGTGAGCTTATTGAGCTCCCTATAATCCGGACACATGCGCCATGATCCATCCTTCTTGTGTACCAATACTACAGGAGCAGAAAAAGGACTTTGACTAGGTTGAATTATACCAGCCTCTAACATTTCTGCAATCATACGTTCAATTTCGCTCTTTTGGACATAAGGATATCTATAAGGCCTGATGTTTGGAGGAACACTTCCTGGAATCAAATGAATAGCATGATCATGATCACGAATAGGTGGGAGTCCTTTGGGAGTTTCAAAACTTGGAATGATTGTCCAAGACTTGTTGGAGATCTGCAGAAATAGATGATTTTGATGTTGGAATTTCTAGTGAGCATAATTGTGCAATTACGCCTCGTTGTTCTTTCTTTAGAAGCTTTGTCATGACATTAGAGCTTATTATCCTTCCTGGCTTCCCCGCAATACCCCGTAATTCGACTTCCTTTCCTTCTGAAAAAAAATTCAAGAAAAGTTATTGAAAATTAAAAGCTACCGTCCCCAAAGATTGTAACCATTGTACTCCTAGTACAACATCAGCACCTCCCATAGGAATGGCAAGCATTGGACTAGTCAATACATATTCCCCTATGGTTAGCTTGATATTATGGCATTTTCCAGAGCAATTTATAGTTCCTCCATTTGCAACCATCACTTGACATTCTGGTGCTGGGTATAGGAAACAATTTAATTCCTTGGCTACCTTATAATGAATAAAATTATGGGTGCTACATGAATCAATCAACACTATTACCTTTTTCTTCTTGATATGTCCTTCTATCTTGAGAGTTTGAGGAGTGGTAATTCCTGCCAGTGCATTACATGATATGGTCGGATTCATTTCTTCCTCTTCTAGGGCTGGTTCCTAGTGTATATCCTCTTCTTGTTCACTTTCTTCTTCCTCTTCACAATCTATGTAAAATAATTTCTTCTCAGCACACTTATGACCTTTAGTGTATTTGCTATCACAACTGTAGCAAAGCCCTTTTTCTCTTTTTTCTTCCAATTTTTGTGGTGTCAACCTTGTAGGTTGTGGAAATCTAGGAGTAGAAATGCTTCCCTCTTTATAGAAGTGAGTGGTAGGCTTCCTTGTCGCCACAATTTTACATTCAATTTTTCTTGCCAACCTGAATGCCTTCTCCAATGAATCAGGTTCCAAAACGCGAACTTCATGTTGGATGTTATCCTTTAAAGTGCCTATGAAGAGATCAATCCTGTGTTCCTCTGGAATATTAGCTACCCTTATATTCAATTTTTGGAAGTCCTCAATGTGCTCCCCCACTAAACCCATTTGTTTGAGATTTATCAATTGGCTAAAGAAGGTGTTGCTCTTTGTATCCTCATAATGTGCTATCATTTCCTCCGTAAAAATTGACCAAGTGACAATTTTTTTACGGGAGCAAAGCCATCGATACCATACAAATGTATATTGTTCTAAATGTAAAGTTGTAATGCATACCTTTTGTGTGTTTTTCACGTTATGGAGATCAAAATATTGCTCCATCTATAGTATCCATGTTACAGGATCCTTTCCATCAAACTTCCTCATATCCATTTTTGGAATATGGTGGTTCTTCCCTTCAACATTAGAGTTTATGAAATCACGATTAACATTTATTTTTTTCTCATCATGAGTTTCCTCTACTATATTTTCACCATTTGGAAACATTTCTTGTATCGACTTTGTCAAACCTTCCATGTCTACTTTTAGATCATTCTTCATGTTTTCCATTTTCTCATTGATCTTAGCTTCCATGTCATCCATCTTAGATTCCATGCCATTCATCAAACCATCCATCTTAGTTTCCATTCCTTTCTTCAAAACTTCCATGTCATTTTTTGTTGCTCTTTGCGAGTGCGAAATTTGTTGCACTTGCTCTTGTAATGTTGATATGTCATGTTGCCATTCTTCGTCTTCATGAGTCATAGTAGAGGCTTCTAAAGGCTTAATGGGTGTTGAATTATTTTTAGGGGCTATTTTAGAATCCAATACTAATATCTATTCTACAATATTCCCTTGGAATCAATTCAACTTGATTCTTCAAACAAGACTTATGCAATTCGGGAAAAAAAATACACACCTTTTACTTTCTTTTGAGGCGCTCTATATTGAAATTTAATTATCTATATAATTTCAGATCGTCAATATCTGAAATTTGGCCTTGTATTAGCCCTCTGAAGCTTCTTTCAAATATCACAGGTCTGACCTGATTTGGATTCTTCAAGACAAAGATATGTCCAATCTCCCACAATGACCCAATTATTGGCTGGTTCAGTAGAGTGAACTTGTACGACTTGCCACGTCTTCCTGTTTCCTCCTTTGGCTCTACAATTGATAGATAGGAAACTATTGTTCGTGTACTTGCAGCCAATTTTTACATCATTCCAATCCGATGCTCACAGAGAGAGTTATGAAGCTCTTCCCACGATAATCTCTTTGAGATGAAATTCGGGAGCGTAAAAAAGAACTAAATTCCATATATCATATGTCCGAAAATATTGTGAACCAAGATCTGAAATTCTTCTAAGATGTTCCTCAGAATTTCAACTTCGCTCTCCAAAACGTTCAGCTTCTAAATCTTCGTAGAAAAAACGTTATAGCGAAAATTCCGCGATGACCTATTTAGGTTAAATTCAGGAGCCTACAAAAATCCCTAACTTCCACAGATCATATCTCCAAAAATATTGTGAACTAAGCTCTGAAATTTTTTGGCGATGTTCCTCAGGAATTCAGCTTCGCACTCTAAAACTTTCAGCTTCTGAACCTTCGTAGAAAAAACGTTATAGCGAAAATGCCACGATGACTAGTTTGGAGTAGTGAAAACCCTAGAATCCAAAGCTCTAATACCAAATGTTGTGAAACCAGCTCCAAAAAGAGAAGAAAAGAGATGTCAACGCCTTATAAATAAGCCACTTCGAGGAGGAAATCTCCAATACATTACATGAATGAACAATTCTTGGATGATATAAATTACAAAACCTCCTTTCTATATATAGGAGTCCATGGGGCCACAATGTAATCCTATCCGACCTAAAAATAATAATATAAGGGCACAATAATAACAATATGGGGGTTACAAGAGTACAATAATAACAATAAGGGGATTACACTAACAACAATAAGGGACTATACTAGTAATATAGGGACCTAACAATAAGTTCTTCCACTTGATGAGATATTCTGAAATTGATTGATTTCGTAGCTATCGAGTGTTGAGATTCAACAAGATGATGAGCTTAGTGAAAAGATTCGCCTTCACTAAGTGGGCCCGCAGGCTATTTTTGGCACAAGTCTATTTTTAGACTTGGTGATCATATTTCAGAAGTTGCAGGATGTTATTTGTGGATGGTTGGTCAAGTTGGAAAAATAGATGAAATTCTATTTTTAGAATATTGGGCGAAGTCTATTTATAGATCGTCGATCTCAAAATAGAAGTGTCGATTATTATTAGATCTTAATAATAATCGACAATAAACGACAACTTGTTCTCTTGGAGCACTTAGTTTCAGTGCATAGATATGGAAAATCAGTGGGATGAAGGAATTACACAATTCCTAGAGTTTACTGGTGGTTCATGCATGGAGGACTAAGTTAGAACTGAAGTGGAAAAGTTATGACAGAGTTGGAAGAGTAGTTCATGTAGTTCTTTTTTCAGTTAAACTAAGTTAATGGAGTTAAACTCGGTTGAGCTAGTTGTATCTAGTCTAACTAAATGATACACTAGTGAGAGTGGAGTGAAATAATTAGTTAATTAATTCACAAATAATAACTCATTAATCAATTGAACAATACAACAGTTAACTACATTGCATGTCAGTTCCAGTGGAGACCCAATGGAGAGATAGGTGAAAGGGCAAGATGGACTATCTGTTGTGACTATAGTGATGTATTTATTGCACCACACACACATTGGAGTTTCCAATGAGTATTGCTAGGTCAAGGCAACGGTCACTCAAATTCATTTATAGCTATTCTTCAGCAGGGATTTCACAGTGGAGGCAGGCTAGCAGGTGGCAAGAAATCGGTGCATGGATTTGCAGATTTCTTTTGATTAGTGAGTGATGATTGATTGTACTAAGAGCTTGATGTACTAATCTTTGTATGATATTGTTACATGATATCCATGATACATAATATATGATATCTGGGGTTTCATCTTCAGGATTTCCCGTTAAACAACTGTGTTATGTGTGATTGTTTTTATTTCTTCATGTGTTTGCAATTGAATATTTAATTTCCGCAAAAGATTAATAGTGGAAGGATTCTGTATTTAGAAAGAAGATAAAATATTGTTAGATCAGGAGAATGTGTACATATACATGCATCTTTTATATAATTTCTACATGGTATCAGAGTAGTGTTAATTCTTGAAGATTGAAATTGTGAAGAATTGTTGAGTTTGTGCTGGTGGAAAATTCGAATTTGCTGCAGAAAATTCTTGATGCGACATTTGAGTATACATTGAAATGTCTTTCAATGGGTTGCGATTGGAGTATTCCCTTGATGGGAGCTCGAATTACATAGCCTGGAAGGATAGGATGGAGGCGATGCTGGAGGATAATGGACTGAAGGAGTTCATCGATAGCAATGTTCCTAAGCTGGGATCTAGCGATCCTGCATTACTTAACGCATGGAAAAAGAAGATAGAAAAGACAAGAAGAAGTCTGTTGGAAGGTGTGAAGGACCATATTATGTCCAGCCTTCATGGGAAAGCCACTCCATTTTTAATGTGGAAGGCTTTGATAGATTTTTTCCAAAGCAGCAGTGACCAGAGGAAGTTGGCACTGAAAGACAAGCTCAGAAAAATAAAAATGGAGAAGGGCAACAATATTCCAAAATACCTCACGAAGTTTTTCCACTGTAGAGATGAACTAGGAAGTGTGGGGATTAATGTTGATGATGAAGACTTGGTGAGCTTGGCTCTCCTTAGGATTTCGAAGAGTTTCCATAGCTACGAATACTCTATCAATGGACAGGAGAAACTGCCAGGATGTGAGTGGCTTTGGTCAGATCTTGTGGAGGAGGAGGTAAGGTGAGGTACCAGGGGTGGATCTTCATCGAAGAATGAAGATGAAGAAAATTGCGCTTTGGATGCCAAAGCAAGGAAAGGGAAGGGGAATAAATTTCCTTCAAAATCCTATGCTAAAGGCAAGAAGAAAGATTTGTCCAAAGTGAAGTGTTTTCACTGTCACGAACATGGGCATTTCACCACTAACTACCCACAGAAGAAGAAGAACAAGAAGGTTGCTGGAGCTACAGCTGGAGAGGCCTTAGCCTCACAATTTGAACTTGATTTCTCTTTGATCGCATGCTTGGTTTCAAGCTATATGGGATTGGTGTGTTTTCTTGATAGTGGTGCGTCTTTCCATATGACGAGAGACAAGGAGTTGTTTAGTGACTTGGAGGAGAAGAACCTTCAAATGAATATAGAGATGGGCGATGATGGTCGAAAAAGTGCGACTGGAAATGGGACCATTACCTTTGAGAGGGATTATGGTAATCCATTCGTGTTGAAAGAGGTTATGCATGTTCCAGGTCTGAAGAAGAACTTGGTCTCGGTCACAATGTTAGAAGACAAAGGTTATGATGTTTTTTTTAGTGATGGAAAAAATTTCCTGTGACATAAAACAACGAGTCAAACCAAGAGGATATGGATCTGAGTTAAGAATCTCTACAAGCTGGAGGTAGATGGTTGCATTGCAATGATGGGAAAAGAAAAAGAAGTGGTGAGCCGAGATGAGGGAAAATTATGGCACAAGAGATTGGGCCATCTTCACCATGGCACTTTGAAGATTTTGCAGCATATTTCTATTGGAATTCCCAAGGGTACTCTTGTGTAGTCAAATTAGTGTAAGGGATGTACTATGGATAATTTTTTGAAGACCACCTTTCATGAGAAGGAGAACCGTGCTTCGGTAATCCTGGAGAGAATTCACACAGACGTGTGTGGACCTTTCTTGGTTGCTTCAATAGAAAAATACAGGTATTATGTTATATTTGTTGATGACTATTCTCATAGATGTTGGATCTTCTTCATGCATAAGAAGAGTGAAACATTCTCAAATTTCTGTGAGTTTAAAGTATTGGTGGAAAAGGAGTCAAGGAAGCAAGTGAAATCTCTACGGAGCGATAATTGTGGTGAATACATCTCGGGCGAATTCAAAGACTTCTGTAGCAAAGAAGGAATTCGAAGAGAACTCATAGTGCCTCATAACCCACAACAAAATGGGGTCACGGAGAGGAAGAACAGAATGATCGCGGGTGTTGCATGAGCTATGCTTGGGAAGGAGCTAGACTTGCATGCAGTGGAGGAACTGCTATTTCTGAAATATGAGCCTACAGATGTGGATCAGCCACAGTAGGAGATTCATGGAGTGGAGGAGTCCACTCATGCAGAACCAAACATCAGATAAGGTAGAAAGTGTACCACAGAAGCTGAGAGACTGAAGCTAGATGTGGCACAGAATGTAGGAGTCCCTACATCACAGCGCAGATAGAGACAATCACCTGACCGATTTACTAGATACATGGCTCTGATGAGCAAGTGTATCATGACAGAGCCATCTTATTTTGAAGAAGAAATGTAGGAGCCCACATGGTAGATGCCATGGTGGAGGAGTATGACTCCATTGTCAGAAATAGTGCTTGGGAGATTGTTCCAAGGTCGGTGGGAAAATCAGTTGTAGGATCAAGATGGATCTACAAGGTAAAGCAAGATGCTAATGGGAGCGTCGAGAAGTATAAGGCAAGATTTATTTCCTGGGGCTTCTCACAGATTGAGGGGATTGATTATGAAGAAACCTTTGCACTTATCGCACGATATTCTTCCATAAGGACCATCCTTTCTCTCTCAGCACAGATGGGTTGGAACATTCATCAGATGGATGTGAATACTGTGTTCCTTAATGGGATCATTGAGGAAGAGGTGTACATTGAGTAGCCTGAAGGATTTGAGATCTACAACAACGATTCTCATGTGTGTATGCCCAAAAGAGCACTGTATGGGCTGAAGAAAGAACCACATGCTTGGTACACACAGATCGACATCTATTTCACTGGACTTGGCTTCACCAAGAGTGAGGCAGATGCAAACCTGTACCAAATTGTGGTGGAGGGTAAGGTTTTAATCATTGTTCTTTATGTTGATGATTTAATAATAACGAGTGATGAGCAGTTGATACACTCATGCAAGGAAGATCTTGCAAAGGAGTTTGAGATGAAAGATTTGGGCCTCCTTCATTATTTCCTTGGATTGGAAATATGGCAGCGGGAAGGTGAACTATTTGTGTCTCAAGGAAAGTATGCCCGGGAGATACTTGAGAAGTTTCACATGCAAGGTTGCAAGCCTATCGACACTCCTCTTCCAGGAAATTGAATGAAAGAGGATGCTACATTGGTAGAGGTAGTGGATGCCATTGTTTATCGAAAGTTGGTGGGTTTGCTCATTTATTTAGTTAATACAAGACCAAACATATGCTATGCGGTGAATCAACTTTCACAAGCGATGGTTAAGCCTACCAAGCCCTTTTCGAAAGCAGACAAGCATTTCCTGAGGTATCTTAGGGGCACATTTGAGTATGGATTATGGTACATACATACGGATGATGTGAAGTTGCATGGCTTCACAGATGAAAATTGGGCTGGCAGCCCAACAGATAGAAAGAGCACATTAGGAGGGATTTTCAATATCGGATCTACGGAATTTTCTTGGTACAACAGGAAACAAAGATCCGTGGCACTTAGTTCAGCGGAAGCAGAATACATGGTAGCAATTCAAGCTGCATGTGAGGCTATCTGGATGAGGAAGATCCTGGTCGGTTTTTTCAGTTTACATTTAGATCCTACAATGATACATTGTGATAATCAGAGTTGCATTAAACTCTCAATTAATCCTGTGTTTCATGATAGATATAAACATATTGATATTCGGTATCATGATATCAGATATTGTGTGCAGCGGAAGATCATGTTGCTTCAGTACATTCCTACGGAAGATTAGGATGCAGATATTCTGATGAAGGCGCTCACCAGGAGAAAATTAAAATACCATAGAGGCAGGATCGGGGTGAAAGATAATCCCTATCTTGTTGAGAGGGAGTGTCGAGATTCAACAAGATGATGAGCTTAATGAAAAGAGTCGCCTTAACTAAGTGGGCCCGCGGGCTATTTTTGGCGCAAGTCTATTTTTAGACTATGTCTATTTTTAGACATGGTGATCATATTTTAGAAGTTGCAGAATTATATTTGTGGATGGTTGGTAAAGTTGTAAAAATAGATGAAATTCTATTTTTAGAATATTGGGCGAAGTCTATTTATAGATCGTCGATCTAAAAATAGAAGTGTCGATTATTATTAACTCTTAATACTAATCCGACAATAAACAACAACTTATTCTCTTGGAGCACTTAGTTTTAGTGCACATATTTAAATAAATTAATTTGGAAAGATTGCAATTCCTAGGGTTTATTGGTGGCTCATGCATGAGGACTCAGTTAGAACTGAAGTGGAAAAGTTATGACAAAGTTGGAAGATTTTTTATAGGAGTTTTTATTCAGTTTAAATCAGTTAATGGAGTTAAACTGAGTTGAGCTAGTTTTATCTAGTCTAACTGAATGATACACTAGTGAGAGTGGAGTGAATTAATTAGTTAATTAATTCAAAAATAATAAATCATTAATCAACTGAACAATGACGATTAACTACGGTGCATGTCGGTTCCAGTGGAGACTAGGTAGGAGATAGGTGAAAGGGCAAGATGGACTATCTGTTGTGACTATAGTGATGCATTGATTGCACCACATACACATTGGAGTTTCCAATGAGGATTGCGTAGTCAAGGCAAGGGTAATTCGAATTCATTCAGAGCTATTATTCAGCAGGGATTGCGCATTCGAGGCAGGCTAGCAAGTGGCAAGAAATCAATGCATGGATTTGTAGATTTCTTCTGATTAGTATGTGATGATTGATTGTACAAAGAGCTTGATGTACTAAGCTTTGTATGAGATTGTTACATGATCTCCATGATACATAATATATGATAGTTGGGGTTTTCAACTTCAGGCTTTCCCATTAAACAATTGTGTTATGTGCGATTTTTTTTATTGCTTCATGTGTTTGCAATTGAATGTTTAATTTTCACAAAAGATTAATAGTGTAAGGATTCTGTATTTAGAAAGAAGATAAAATATTGTTAGATTAGGAGAATCTGGACATATACATGCATCTTGTATATAATTTCTACATCGAGTTCTTGTTTCCGTGATTTTTTTAGGTTCTAATATGATTTTTCCTTCCTCGTCAGTTTCTGGAAATATTGTTTGAACTGGAATTTTGTCACCTATAACCTTATTTAATTATGAAACATGGAAAACTAGATGGAATTTTTAAGAATCAGGAAGCTCCAATTTGTATTCCATAGTACTAATATTTTGCAACACCTTGTAAGGACCATAGTATTTTGGCGATAATTTATTATCCTTATGAGCTTTCTTGAGGGAAATTTGTTTGTATGGTTGTAGCCGTAAAAATACCCACTCTCCTACATCAAAACTTCTCTCGCTACGATGTTGATATTCCTGTTATTTCATTCAATTTTGTGCCATATTTATGTTATCCTTTAAGAGTTGGATAACTTGTTGTTGATGCTTGATGTGATCTTCCACTGCTTGCACCTTAGAATTTTCTCTTAAATATGATGTGATGGATGGTGGATGATATCCATAAAGTGCCATAAATGGGGTCATTTTTGTTGCAGTATGGAAGGAAGTGTTATACCACCATTCAGCCAGAGGTAACCACTTGACCCATTGGGTTTGTTTATCAGATACAAAACAATGAAAACATCCTTCCAAACATTTGTTCACTATCTAAGTTTGACCATCCGATTAAGGATGATAAGATGACCTATGAGATACTTGAGTACCCAAACAAGAAAATAATTTTGTCCAAAAATTTCCAGTAAAAATGGGATCTCTGTCGCTTACCATAATATTTGGGTTTCCATGTAGCTTTTGAATTGTTTCCATAAATGCAGTAGAAATTGTACTTGATTTAAATGGATGAGATAATGCACAAAAGTGTGCATACTTGGTAAGTATATCAACTACCACCATGATGACACTCTTTCCTTCGGATTTTGGTAAACCTGTGATAAAATCCATTGAAATATCCTCCCAACATTGACTTGGAATGGATAAAGGTTGTAGAAGGCCCGGGTTCTTAATTGTCTCAACCTTATTTTGCTGGCAAACCAAAAATTCTGCCACCAACTTTTGAATATCAGTTTTAAGGCCATCCCAAAAAAATTATTTCTTCACCCTGTGGTAAGTTTTTAAAAATACTGAGTGTCCTCCTAAAGGAGAAGTGTGCAATTCCAAATGAATCTTTTGTTTTAGTTGGGAATTCTTACAAAGATATAAGCAATCTTTGTACCATAAGGAATCATTTTTCAAACTAAATGTATCAGATGTACTAGGATCTTGCTTCAAATTTTGAATGAGTGTCCACACTTATTTTTCCTTCTTCCATTCATCCCTTGCTTCGGTTATCCAATCTGGTTGGATAAGAGAAATTGGACAAACAATGCTTCCACCTCTTCATCCTTTCTTGAGAGTGCATGTACAACAACATTTAGCTTCCCTTTTTTGTAGATGATTTCAAAGTAATAACCAAACATATTTGAGACCCATTTTTTCTACTCTTATGAAGCTAGTCTCTATTCCAAAAAGTGTTTAAGACTATCACGATCATTTTTTACCTTGAAGTGCCTTCCCATTAGGTAAGGTCGCCATTTCTTTAGTGCATGTAATATTGCCAACATTGCCTTCTCATTAATAGATTTCTGTAAATACTTTCCTTTGATTGGATGAGTTTCAAAATAAATAGGTCTTCCTTCTTGCATTAAAACAACACCAATTCCATTTCCTGAGGCATCACATTCCACAATAAAGGTTTTTGTGAAGTTTGGTGTAGCTAAGACCGGTGCTAGGCACATTGCCTCTTTAAGAAGTTCAAAGGCCTTAGTTGCTTTAGGAGTCCATGAAAATGCATCTTTCTTCAATAATGTTGTTAGAGGTGTTTCTATTCTCCCATAATTCTTAACAAACATGTGATAATACCATGTTAACCCGAGAAATCCTTGCAACTGCTTTATGGTTGTGGGGACTTTCCAGTTCTTAACGGCTTTAATTTTTTTCGGGTCTACCTTAACACCCTCATGAGATACAATATGACCCAGATATTCCACCTCTCATACTCCAAAGAAATATTTGGATTTTTTTTCATATAATTGTTTCTCCTCCAATAGTTTGAGCACCCTGTCAAAATGTTGAACATGATCCTTCCAAGACATGATGTAGATTAGTATGTCATCAAAAAATACTAGCACAAATTTTCTAAGGAATGGTTTGAAAATGGAATTCATGAACCCTTGAAATGTAGAAGGTGCAATAGTAAGGCCAAAAGGCATGACCAAAAAATCATAATGACCGTCATGAGTTCTAAATTTTGTTTTTGGAATATCTTCAGTGTTCATTCTAATTTGATGATATTCTGAACGAAGATCCAACTTGGTAAAATAAATTGCGCCATGTAATTCATCCAACAATTTATCAATCATAGTAATGGGAAATTCATCTTTAATAGTAAGCTTATTGAGCTCCCTATAATCTGGACACATGTGCCATGATCCATCCTTCTTGTGCACCAATACTACTCGTGCAAAGAAAGAACTTTGACTAGGTTGAATTATACCAGCCTCTAACATGTCTACAATCATACGTTCAATTCGCTCTTTTGGACATAAGGATATCTGTAATGCCTAATGTTTGGAGGAGCACTTCCTAGAATCAAATGAATAGCATGATTATGATCACGAATAGTTGGGAGTCCTTTAGGATTTTCACTTGGAATTATTGTCCAAGACTTTTTGGATATTTGGAGAAATAGATGATTTTGATGTTGAAACTTCTAGTGAGCATAATTGTGCAATTACGCCTCGTTATTTTTTCTTCAGAAGCTTTTTCATGACATTAAAGCTTATTATCTTTCCCGGATTCCTTGCGATACCCCGTAGTTCGATTTCCTTTCCTTTTGAAAATAATTTCAAGAAAATTTCTTGAAAATTAAAAGCTACTGTCCCTAAAGATTGTAACCATTGTACTCCTAGTACAACAACAACACCTCCCATTGGAATGGAAAGCATTGGACTATTCAATACATATTCCCCCATGGTTATCTTGATATTATGGCATTTTCCAGAGAAATTTATAGTTCCTCCATTTGCAACCATCACTTGACATTCTGGTGCTGGGTATAGGAAACAATTCAATTCCTTGGCTACCTTACAATGAGTAAAATTATGGGTACTACCCGAATCAATAAACACTATTACATTTTTATTCTTGATATGTCCTTTTATCTTGAGAGTTTGAGGAGTGGTAATTCCTGCCAATGCATTACATTATATGGTTAGACTCATTTCTTCTTCTTCTAGGGTTGTTCCTGGTGTATATCCTCTTCTTTTGAAGTTTCTTGTTCATTTTCTTCCTCCTCTTCACAATCTATGTAAAATAATTTCTTCTCGACACACTTATGACCTTTCATGTATTTGCTATCACAACTATAGAAAAGCCATTTTTCTCCTTTTTCTTCAATTTTTGTGGAGTCAACCTTGTAGGTTGTGGAAGTCTAGGAGTAGCAACACTTCCATCTTTATAGGTGTGAGTGGTAGGCTTCCTTGTCGCCATAATTTTACATTCTATTTTTCTTTCCAACCTGAATGCCTTCTCCAATGAATTAGGTTCCCAAACACGAACTTCATGTTGGATGTTATCCTTTAAAGTCCCTATGAAGACATCAATCCTCTGTTCCTCTAGAATATCAATTACCCTTATATTCAATTTTTGGAAGTCCTCAATGTGCTCTCCCTCTGAGCCCTTTTGTTTAAGATTTATCTATTGGCTAAAGAATGTTTTGATTTTGTATCCTCATAATGTGCTATCATTTCCTCCGTAAAAATTGACCAAGTGACAATTTTTTTAAGGGAGCAAAGCCATAGATACCATAAAAATATATTTTGTTCTAAATGTAAAGTTGCAATGCGTACCTTTTGTGTGTTTTGCACATTATTGAGATCAAAATATTGCTCCGTCTGTAGTATCCATGTTACAGGATCCTTGCCATCAAACTTCCTCATATCCTTATTTGGAATATGGTGGTTCTTTCATCCAACATTAGAGTTTATGAAATCATGATTAACATTTATTTTGTTCTCATCATGAGTTTCCTCTACTATCTTTTCACCATTAGGAAACATTTCTTGTATCAACTTTGTCAAACCTTCCATGTCTTCTTTTAGATCATTCTTCATGTTTTCCATGCTATCTTTCATTTTTTCTTCCTTGTTATCCATCTTAGCTTCCATGCCAACTTCCATGCCATCCATATTAGCTTCCATGCATTTCTTCAAACAATCCATATTATTATTCAAACCATCCCTCTTCACTTCCACGCCTTTCTTCAAAACTTCCATTTCATTTTTTGTTGCTCTTTGCGAGAGAAAAATTTGGTGCACTTGCTCTTGTAATTTTGATAGATCATGTTTCAATTATTCATCTTCATGAGTCATAGTAGAGTATTCTGAGGGCTTAATGGGTGTTGAATTATTTTTAGGAGGCATTTTAGAACCCAATACTGATATCTATGCTCAATATGCCTTTCGAATAACTTAAAACTGATTTTTCAGATAAGACTTATGTAATTTGAAAAAAAACTACACACCTTTTTCTTGATTTTGAGGAGCTCGATATGGAAACAAAATTATCTCTATGATTTAGGATATTCAATATCTAAAAATTTTCCGTGTTGTAGCCATATGAATTATTTCAAATGACAGAGGTTTGACCTAATTTGGATTTTTGAAGACAAAGTTATGCCCAATCTCCCACAATGACCTAATTATGGACTAGTTCAATAGAGAAAACTTGTACAACGTGCTATGTGTTAGTATTTCCTTATTCGGCTCTGAAATTGATACAAAGGAAACTACATTCCGTGTAATTGTGGTCACTTTTTATATAATTCCAATCCAATGCTCAGAGAGAGAGAGTTATGATGATTTTCCCATGGTCACCTCTTCGAGCTGATAATCGAGAGCCTAAAAATCCCTAACTTCCACAAATGATATCTCAGAAAATATTACAAATCAAGTTCTGAAAATTTTCCACAGCGTTCCTCCATAATTCGTCTTTGCTTTGTAAAAATTTGAGCTTCGTAACCCTCGTAGAAAAAACGTTATAGCGAAACTTCCACGATGACCTGTTTGGAGTAGCAAAACCCTAGAATCCAAAGCTGTGATACCAAATCTTATGAAACCAACTCCAAAAATAGAAGTAAAGAGAGATCAACGCCTTAAAAATCAACCACTTCGAGGGGGAAACCTCCAATACATTACATAAATGAACAATTCGTGGATGATACAAATGAAAAAACCTCCTTCTATATATAGGGGTCCATGGGGTCACAATATAATCCTATCCGACCTAACAATAATAATGTAAGTAAAAAATAATAATAATATGGGGGTTACAAGGGTACAAAAATAGCAATAAGGGGGATACACTAATAACGATAAGGGACTACACTAGTAATATTGGGACCTAACAGAACCAGGTTGAGATGGCAATGCCATCAAATTAATGTTGGCGATGGATAAATCACATGAAGTTTTGAATTGAGTGGTGTGACCCCATGTTACACCTAATGCTAGTGGTTATTCCCTGGAAGTATGAAGAGAAGTGCATGTTAGAATGAGTACGATAATGTAATCCCAGGTTGTAACAACATAAACACACACACGATAGCTTAATCATTGGTGTATATGTGTGGACCAACAGACGGGTTATCTTGGAGGGTTAATCCTAGAGAAAAAATTTAAGTGAAAAATTGAAATGGACCAGGTAACAGTGTTGGGAGATGGGAATTTCAATGATATATAACGACCCATATAATGGTCAAAAATATATAAATACATCTTCATGCATATTTATACAAGCTTTTCATTTTAATGCAAAGCATGGGGTGAAGGAACCTAAACCCATGGACGAGTCACCATTAATCAATTACCATGTGGCACAAGGAGGCTAGAAAATGGGTATAACAATGTGGCCAAAATGATGATGTGGTGTTCTATAACTCACCATAAATGCAATTTTTACATCTCTTGATACGAAGGGCATATTGAGATGAGTTTTTATATCATCAAAATCATTTTAACGAGACAAACATAATCATGATGTCAAAATAAAGTTGAAGAGACGAAAGTTTTTATACCACATTTATTTAGTATCACCTTGGATCTTTGGTCAGCATAGTAACCACCTCCTCTTAATCAGTGTTATGGTAAGGATTAGGATATGGGTCATTAGATAATGGTATCAGAGCATCTAGGTTCAACACTTCGCCTAGATGTGCTTTATCATGGGAAAGTAAATTTAGGGTTCTTGGAAGGGATTTCTTATTTATTTTTAGAAAATTAGTAAACAAATGTTTTCGTGTTAAAAGCAGGTCTATGACTATTTGACTGACTTAGTTACTTTGTACTTTGTATGTATAGTGTGTCCTAACAATTGACATGTTTCATTGTGATTGTTGAGTTAAGGGTTGTGTTGAAATATGTATATGTTGTGAGTTATCAAATAATGTATATTAATAATATGTTGATTGACTAACATGAGCGTATTGATATGGATTTTTTGTTTTAGCCAAGGTTTTCCATAATAGTTACACAAAACAAGGATTGTGGACATGATTTATTATTGTTTACTTATATTATTATTATGTGTCTAAAAATTATGTCTGAATGGTGGAACATAACATAAGTTGAAGGTCTCCAAGAACAGCAAAAGGTGGTATGCCATAAATATAGATGGCCAAGTGGGAAATTTGGTCCATGGCGATAATGGACAATGATATGGAAACCATGAAAATAGCTCAGAAGGTGGTCTTTTGACCCTGACTCTAATTACATAAGAAAATGTATGTTTGTGATCATGCTTATATATATGTATAAATACCATTGTATCTAACATGGTCTTGTCAATAATAATTCTTGTGGAAGAATGATTGTATAAATGTTATTTAAAGAAATATAAATGCAATGGAAATGAATCCCAATCGTTTGAGGAATCAATTAGGAAAAGGCGGCCCTAATTGATTGATGGTTTTAATGTTATAGGAATAATAATTTTATATTCTCATCTTGTGTCATGTGGTGGACAAGTAAATTTTGATGGTTATGGAAGCATTTGTATTAACTAATAATTAGAATCCTTGATTGCAGGATTGGGCATGTACTCCACTAAGCGTTGTGTTGATTCCAGACAAGAGTTCGATGGAGTAGAGGAAATATGATGATAACATAGTTGAGAAAACCAAGAGAATTTTTGGATGATAATCACTGAGCATTGGTTGTGCCTTACAAGGCTGATAAATCCACTAGAGACTGTGTTGGTTGACAAGTTTTAAGTGGTCGAGTCACATACGACTAGTGGGATGTTAAGACCTGATGTTAGTTCCATGAGCTTGGGCTAAGAACATAGCTGGAATTTCCACTAAGATGTTGGAGAGTTCACTCTCTCCTTCAAGAGTAACTCAGCTAATAATACCTCCTCATCATTAACTATAAATCTCTCTCCAAGTTTCAATTGATTTTCTTTGTGCTCTGCATGAAATTCTGCACCTTTTTGTAGCCAAGGTGGTGTAACAACAAGGAGTTGTTAAGAACACCTGGTATGTGGGATTTGTTAAATAAATATTTCTAAATGTCTAAAAAAATATTTGAAGGACAAGATGAGAGGTATAGTTTAAATTTTTGAAAATTTTCTATAATGAATCTCATGAGATATTATATGCCATGTTACAGAAAAAAATGGAAATTTTCGAGATAGGGTGAATGAAGCGGACTGGAAAAGAGGACTACAATAGCTTAGAGTTATCAGAGTGCACAAAAAAAACACCAAGAAAGATTCAAAGCACCACTAAAATATAGTTGAGTATATATATCCATTAAGTTGTTGGACAAACGACTGAGTATGTGAGTTGTAGATGTTGTACACAGTTGTTTGTATAAAGCTCAATATCAACTATAACACATATTTCATTAAATTTGGAAGTATTCTATTGCAAGGCCTTTAACAACATTCATTCTTTTTTAAATCACCATATTAACTTAATTTAAGATAAAAATAATTTTAAGAATGTAAAACCAATTAGAGATCATGAATAACTCAAACATGGGGTTGTTAGGTACAATAGTATAAATGCATAATAAGAGTGTAAAACAAAAATATTAGAAACAATTTATTTAAGGTAAATCATATTAGTATGCCTAACATCCAAGAAATATAGTATAGTTATGGATAACATAATAGAGTCATCGATGTTTGATTTTTGTGTTAGACGACTCTAACCCCCTTTCCCACAACCTATTATACTTTCACCAAGAGGAGAAAATTATAAGAATTGTTAATGGGGAATAAATAAATGTGAAGCACAACCTAATATGGATTTTAGTTGAAATTTATATAGCCCTAATGTTCTTTAATTATTAAATACTTAATGTAACTACTAATAATTTATCATTAAAATATTAATTTTGAATATTAAATATGTATTAAAAGTCATTTATCTACTACACATGATTTTCCATGTGGTCTAAATAAACCACTTAAAACCCATTATCAATAAATTCTAATTAGTTTTGTAAAATATGTACCTTTACTTACATTAAGAGATTTATTTCGAAAATATAATATTACATTTATAAACTTGTATCAATACATATAACTAAATGGAATACAATAAATAGCTTCACGCCTTGTTAGCTTCTATGAGATTATTTTAATTACAAATAGTTTATTTAATAATTGAATTTTACAAAATGTTAATCTTAATGGGAAAATCATGTCATATGGTGGAAAAATTTTAGGTCCCCATATTACTAGTGTAGTCCCTTATTTTTATTAGTGTAGCCCCCTTATTGTTATTTTTGTACCCTTATAACCCCCATATTGTTATTATTGTTCCATTACATTATTATTGTTAGGTCGGCTAGGATTATATTGTGACCCCATGGACTCCTATATATAGAAGGAGGTTTTGTCATTTGTATCATCCAAGAATTGTTCATTTATGTAATGTATTGGAGGTTTACCCCTAAACCCCTCGAAGTGGTTGATTTCTAAGCCATTGATCTCTCTTTTCTTCTATTTTTGGAGTTGGTTTCATAACATTTGGTATCAGAGCTTTGGATTCTAGGGTTTCACTACTCCAAACAGGTCATCGTGGAATTTTTTCTATAACTTTTTTTCTTCGAATGTTCAGAAGATAAATATTTTACAAAGCGAAGCCTAAGTACTAAGGAACATCTTATACACATTCTCGTTCTTGGTTCGCAATATTTTTGGAGATATGATATGTGGAAGTTAGGGTTTTTTCAAGCTCATGAATTTCAACTGAAAAGGTCATCGTTGAATTTTCGCTATAACTTTATTTCTATGAATGTGCAGAAGTTGAAATTTTTACATAGCAAAGCTGACATCCTGAGCAGTGTCCTGTAAAAGTTTCATATCTTCGTTCGTAATATTTTTAGAGATATGATATGTATAAGTTAGGGTTTTTTCAGGCTCCGAATTTCATCTCAAAGAGGTGACCTTGGGAAAATAGTCATAACTCTCTCTCTGAGCATCGAATTGGAATTATGTAAAATGTGGCCACAAATACACATATTTTAGTTTCCTGTTTATCAATTTCAAAGCTGAAGGAGGAAACAGTGAGACGTGGCATGCCGTACAAGTGTGCTCTACTGAACTAGTCCATAATTAGGTCATTATGGGGGATTCGACATAACTTTGCCTTGAAGTATCCAAATCAAATCAGACTTGTGACATTCGAAAGAAGATTCAGAGGGCTACTATAGGACATAATTTCGGATTTTGAAGATCCACAATTATAAAGGTAATTCAGTTTCAATATTGATCTCTTCAAAAGCAAGAAAAAGGTGTGTATTTTTTCAAATTGCATAAGCCTTGTTTGAAAAATCGGTTTTAAGTGATTACAAGGGAATATTGAGCATATATATTAGTATTGGGTTCTAAAATCCCCCCTAAAAATATTTCAACACCCATTAAGCCCTCAGAATACTCTACTAAGAGTCAGGAAGATGAATAATTGCAACATGATCTATCAAAATTACAAGAGCAAGTGCACAAAATTTCTCTCTCGCAAAGAGCAACACAAAATGAAATGGAAGTTTTCAAGAAAGGCATGGAAGTGAAGATGGATGGTTTGAAGAATAATATGGATGGTTCTAAGAAAGTCGTCGAAGCTAAGATAGATGGCATGGAAGCTAAGATGGATGACATAGAAGAAAAAATTAAATACAACATGGAAAAAATGAATAATGATCTAAAAGTAGACATGGAAGGTTTGACAAAGTTGACACAAGAAATGTTTCCTAATGGAAAAAAGATAGTAGAGGAAACTCAGGATGAGAACAGAATAAATGTTAATTGTGATTTCATAAACTCTAATGTTGGATGGAAGAACCATCATATTCCAAAGATGGATATGAGGAAGTTTAATGGCAAGGATCCCATAAGATGGATACTACAGATGGAGAAATATTTTGATCTCAATAATGTGCAAAACACACAAAAGGTATGCATTGCAACTTTACATTTAGAATAAAATAAATTTTTATGGTATCAATGGATTTTCTCCCGTAAAAAAAATGTAACTTGGTCAATTTTTACGGAGGAAATGATAGCACATTATGAGGATACAAAGAGAAACACCTTGTTTAGCCAATTGATAAATCTCAAAAAAGAGGGTTCAGTGGTGGAGCACATTGAGGACTTCCAGAAATTGAATATAAGGGTAACTGATATTCCATAGGAACACAGGATTGATGTCTTCATAGGGACTTTAAAGGATAATATCTAACATTAAGTTCACATTTGGGAACCTGATTCATTAGAGAAGCCATTCAGGTTGAAAAGAAAAATTGAATGTAAAATTATGGTGACAAGGAAGCCTACCACTCACATCTATAAAGATGGAAGTGTTGCTACTCATAGACTTTCACAACCTGCAAATTTGATACCGCAAAAATTGGAAAAAAAAAAAGATCAAAAGGGCTTTGCTACAGTTGTGATAGAAAATACACTAAAGGTCATAAGTGTGACGAGAAGAAATTGTTTTACATAGATTGTGAAGAGGATGAAGAAAATGAACAAGAAACTTCAAAAGAAGAGGATATACATGAGGAACCAACCCTAGAAGAAGAAGAAATGAGTCCAACCATATCATATAATGCATTCTCAGGAATTACCACTCCTCAAACTCTCAAGATAGAATGACATATGAAGAAGAAAAAGGTAATAGTGTTGATTGATTTGGGTAGTACCCATAATTTTATTCATTGTAAGGTAGCCAAGGAATTGAATTGTTTCCTATACCCAGCACCAGAATGTCAAGTGATGGTTGCAAATGGAGGAACTATAAATTGCTCTGGAAAATGCCATAATATCAAGCTAACCATGGGGGAATATGTATTGACTAGTCCAATGCTTGCCATTCCTATGGGGGGTGCTGATGTTGTACTAGGAGTACAATGGTTACAATCTTTGGGCACGGTAGCTTTTAATTTTCAAGAACTTTTCTTGAAATTTTTTTCAGAAGGAAAGGAAGTCGAATTACGGGGTATTGCGGGGAAGCCAGGAAGGATAATAAGCTCTAATGTCATGACAAAGCTTCTAAAGAAAGAACAGCGAGGCGTAATTGCACAATTATGCTCACTAAAAGTTCCAACATCAAAATCATCTATTTCTGCAGATCTCCAACAAGTCTTGGACAATCATTCCAAGGTGTTTGAAACTCCCAAAGGACTCCCACATATTTGTGATCATGATCATGCTATTCATTTGATTCCAGGAAGTGTTCCTCCAAACATCAGGCCTTATAGATATCCTTACTTCCAAAAGAGCGAAATTGAACGTATGATTGCTGAAATGTTAGAGGCGGGTATAATTCAACCTAGTCAAAGTTCTTTCTCTGCTCCTGTAGTATTGGTACACAAGAAGGATGGATCATGGCGAATGTGTCCGGATTATAGGGAGCTCAATAAGCTCACCATTAAAGATAAATTTCCCATTCCTGTGATTGATGAATTATTGGATGAATTACATGGAGCAAATTATTTTACCGAGTTGGATCTTCATTCAGGATATCATCAAATTAGAATGAAGGCTGAAGATATTCCAAAAACAGCATTTCGAACTCATGAGGGTCATTATGAATTTTTGGTCATGCCTTTTGGCCTTACCAATGCACCTTCTACATTTCAAGGGTTGATGAATTCCATTTTCAAACCCTTCCTTAGAAAATTTGTGCTAGCATTTTTTGATGATATACTAATCTATAGCAGGTCTTGGAAGGATCATGTTGAACATGTTGACAGGGTGCTCAAACTATTGCAGGAGAAACAATTATATGCAAAAACATCCAAATGTTTCTTTGGAGTACAAGAGGTGGAATATCTGGGTCATATTGTATCTCACGAGGGTGTTAAAGTAGACCCTAACAAAATTAAAGCAATCAAGGAATGGAAATTCCCCACAACCATAAAGCAGTTGCGAGGAATTCTCGGGTTAACAGGGTATTATTGCAAGTTTTTTAAGAATTATGGGAGAATAGCAGCACCTCTAACAACATTATTGAAGAAATATGCATTCTCATGGACTCCTGCAACAACTAAGGCCTTTGAACATCTTAAAGAGGAAATGTGCCTAGCACCGGTCTTTGTTGATTAGTGGTTGTGATTGATGTCAACCTAAGAAGCACCAGGGGCTACCCCAATATTTCATGGGAATTTTGACCTACCAAATTACTATATTATGGGTCAATAATTCTTTTGATGGTTTCTACTTGTTGAGATGTTTCCGTTGATATATGGCACGCCACGTAATTCTTCACGGTTTGAGAGATATTCATGTTTGAAGTTTGTAACCCCAGTTAGTGGGCTAAAACCCCATGGGGTTGTGGCAGGGGTCATTGAAATGTCAATAATTAATAATTTTTAAGCTCGTAAAATCCCTCCCATGCTCAGTTGTTGAATATCCTCTCAACCTAAGAATTTATATAAATTGTGATTGTCATATCCTCCTCATGTAGGGATTTCTCTACCTGAAATAGGTCATCGTGGAATTTACGCTATAAATTTTTTTCTATGAAGGTTTGGAAGATGAAATTTTTATGAGGTGAAGCCATCTCTCCCGAGTAAGCTTCGTAATTACAGTCCTTCGCATTATTTTATATTTTCGGAGGTATGAATCAGGAAGCCGCCGTTATTGTAGGCTCCTGAACTTCATTTCAAAGAAGTGACCTTGGGAAAATAGTCATAAATATATCTCTGAGTATTGGATTGGAATTATGTAAAAATTGGCAGATAGTGCACATAATTTGGTTTTCGCTAAATTGATTTTAGAGCTAAATAAAGAAATAGTGACACAATGCATGCCGTACAAATTCGCTCTACCGAACCAGTCCATAATTAAGTCATTGTGATAGATTGCGCATAACTCTCCCTTGAAGAATCGAAATTGGGTCAGACCTGTGGCATTGGAAAGAAGACTCAAAGGACTACTACAGAAAGAAAATGAAATATTGGGGATTTTAAATAACAGAGATACACTAGATTCAATATCGAGCTCCTAGAAGGCAAGAAAGAGCTAGATCATGTGTTGTCAAGGGCTGCAAAGGACCAGACTTTCTAGGGCAGCAAAGCAAAGCAAGGTGCAACAGAGGGTAGCATGACAAGAACAACAATCAAGGTGCATAAAAACAGCAAGAACTTCATCACATGAAGACTTCAAGTGGGCATTACTGCATACAACCACTGTAAATGTACCATTGTACTAAGTCATTGTAAATACATCATTGTAAAAATTGTAGAAGTGTCTATTTACCAAGAGTTGAAGAGGCAGTGTCGGGAGGTCTAGGATCATCATTAGGTGGTTGTGTCATAGTTGGGGTTATGGTCTATTATGTCTTCTTATTCTACATCATTCTATATCATTGAAAAGTGGATCATTTTCCTTGGTACGAGAGTTCATTATTCTTTTATTCTTCTATAGGGTGGTAGGGTGGTGCTAGGATGGTGCATGAAGTCACCAATAAGTTCAAGCCTGTGAAAAATTCAAGTTGGTAGGGTGGTGCTAGGGTGAGTTGTAGCTCATTGGGTTCCTCCGAGTGGTCAGTTTATTCTCTGGCTACTGAAGAATCTCGGGCATTGGAGCATCCATCCAGTGGGAGCTGGAGAAGAATGCTTTTCTAGATTCTAGGAAGTTGGAGCTTTATTTTCAATTGGAGTTGAATATTAAATAATTATTAGAAAATCATTAGGTGGTTTTTGTCCCGGAGTGGGTTTCCACCTTAAAAACTATGTGCATTTGTGTTCCTATTTTTTGATGCTATCATTGTACAAACACTGATAATAATTGAAGATTAACTAATGCTCCAATTGAAAGGAATACTAATTCACCCCCTCTCTCAATATTTCCAGCAGCCTTAGCTACGCCATACTTCACAAAAACCTTTATTGTGGAATGTGATGCCTTAGGAAATGGAATTGGTGTTGTTTTAATGCAAGAAGGAAGACCCATTGCTTTTGAAACTCGTCCAATCAAAGGAAAGTATTTACAGAAACCT